>NJDD01000181.1:0-57487 GCA_002245505.1 Calephelis nemesis
ATATCCTTTCCTGCATTTTCAGATGATACCAAAGCATCAACTACACTCTGATAAGCTAGATTGTCCCGTTTCAATAAGTCATACTGTAGTCGCTCATCACTCATCCCGCAGACAAGTCTGTCTCTCAACATGCGTTCCAATTCAGTAAAATTACACCCTGAGCTCAATCTTCTTAACTGTGCAACATAATCTGCAGCTGACTCTCCTTGTCTTTGATCCCTTTTGTAGAACTGGTATGACATTGATATCTCATTTGGCCTCGGACTATAATGTCTGGTTAACACTATTTCCACTTCCTTGAACGTAACATCACTTGCTTTTCTTGGGGTTATTAATGCCAAAAGTATTTCGAATACTTGCGCGCCACACACCGTGAAGAAATTTGCTTTTTTAACACTATCATCTACCACTCCATTTGCTTCAAAACAAAATTTCAGTCTTTCAATGTAATTGTCCCAAATGTCGATTTTTTGATTAAATTCCGGAAATTTCACAGATTTTCTCTCCATATCACTAACTTTTACCTTACGTCGCCAATACTATGTATTTAAACTACACGTTTTAAGGAAAACATGTTTATTGCCTTGTAGCTGCTATATATGACAAACTTATAAAACTACCTACATTTAAAGAAATATTGTCTACCTACAATATTACGAAGTGAGTGTTTACTTGTATACATAACACTTGGAAAACCCAAATTTTCTTTTTGGTTGTCCGACCCAGGATCTCATGTAGTCAAGTTCAACATCTGAACCGCTAGACCACAGAGGCGATAAACTTGAATATTTTTAATCGTTTTATTTTATTTCACTTTCAATGAATGAGATAATAATTCGATGTTTTTCGAAATGGAATCAAGAAGATATAATTTCTACATATTGTCAGTCATTTTTTAAAAAATCGTGATGTCAAATGCTTTGTTTCATGGATTGATAATTGTGCGGCTCGGTCATTGGATTGCTACTGAATATATTACAATGAAATATTTTTTACCGGATCACACAGTTATATCAGCTGACCATTTTCACCATCAAGTTGTTAAGTTATTAAAAAGGAAACAAAAAGTTTACTATTTTGTGGATGCTGATATGTTGTCAAATTCGAAGAAAATCATGGTAAAATTGATATGTAAATAAGATTTTTACTTTTATCAAGACCTATTGTTTCCTTACAAAATTAGAAACTTACAACCAAAGACATACTTAAAGAATATTTTGGCGGTCAAGGCTGAAAGGGGACAACTCTCTTCATATGTCAAAGAAAAACATGCATCTGAAAATAGTTGGAAAATACAAGAAATTTTTAGAAATAAAAAGTGTGTTTTTCTGTTATTGTGTGAAGCTACAGTGATTCTAAATTGTGATTTTCTTAATTGTTGAAAATCACTTTAAGAATTTTCTTAGTTACTAATAAATAAGAAAACTCCTAAAGTGATTTTATTAAACTTCATATAAAATATATTTTTTTAATTATTGTTTAAATATTTATAGATTCTATACTTCTTATCGTCGGAGCTTGGTGGAATTCCATTCTTGATGTAATTTATTTAAAAACACTTGTACTTTCCACAATATATTGTGGAAATAGATATTGTGGAAAGTACAAGTGTTTTTAAATAAATTACATTAAATATTTATATTCTTGCAATTAATTATCTCGGCATTATATCTAAATAAAACATTTAACTAAGGAAAAGCGCAATAACTAGGACAGTTATTGCACAAATTGTTAAAAAAACTATAGATCGCCATATAGCTTGTGCTACACAAAAGAGCAATATGTCACTTTACTAACAAAAACTGGAATAAGTAGCGTAGTTATTGCAGTTATGATTAGAATTGCTACATTAAAACAATTCATAAGTCCTAATAATAAATACCTGGAACTGAACTCAAACACCTATAATTCATTCATTTATGGTTTGCTTACGAAAATTTCAAAACCTTAACTACAATACTTTAAAACTAGATTGCAATTTTTATATTCTTTATGCTTTAATATTCAAATTTGACTTTGTGGTTTTAATTCTCATAAGCATAATCATAATATATCTTTCCATTCAAAAATTAATTTATAAGAAAAGCAACACTACATTACATTATGTTACGCTACACTAAATTACGTTGTGTATGTTGTATAAAAGAAATTAAAAACTTACTCCTGATGTTCACAGTTCAAATAATTATGTTTTTCATGAGCACATCGGTAAAGAAGTGGCATATTTTTGTAACGACAAACTTGATAATCCATTAATAAGTGTGAACAATAATCACGATGTTTTGGTGGTATTCTAGCTGAGACCAAATCTTCTTCTCGGGCTATCATCTCTGAAAGTTATGTTGTGATTGGTTATGTAACAAATAAAGAATAACGTAAAGCATCATCAAATACTTATTGTACAAGAAACATTAGAGATTAGTTGGTCAGAAACATATTAATAAGAAATGCTCTATACCTCGTTGTTTTCGTTGATAATTAAAGCCTTCTTGAGGGTCGAAAGTTGTTTTATCATTCATATTAAGGCCCACATCCCGAGCGTTAAAGGAACCCATAATTTGCCCCATTTTGTCTGTAATCTTAAATTATATGTTAGTGTTTTTTGTATATATGACAAAACGTAACAGTTATGAACAAAAAAGATCTGTTGATCTTTTAATTCCACCATCCACCCCAGCCCTCAACAAATTCAATTGTCTTTGTCACATGTCAAAATATATTAAATGACAATTGACAAGTAGGTAGGTACCTTAAACCTTTTTTTTATGTATTTTTTTAAGTTTATTTTCCCCTTTCTGGGGCCGGCTAAGACCTTTAGGCGATGCTGCCACATCTTCCGTATTAATTAACTAACTTGACGTGACTTTCTTAATTGTGACTAATGACTAATTAATAAGAATTAATTGATACGGAAGACATGTGACTAATAACTGTATATAATGACATATACGGAAGACATGTGACTAATAACTGTATAATAATTGTTATATACATAATTATTATTCTTATACAGTCATTAGTCACAATTAAGAAAGTCACGTCAAGGTCTTGAGTAAAGTGGTGGTTACTTTACACAAGCTCACTTTGGGAGATTTGGCGGCAGCGAGGAAATTCACGATACACTAATTTCTTCGTGACTATTTCATTTCTGCACTTTCACCGAACGAAATTAAACTAATTCCCACCTAGATCAACTAATTTTACTCATAATTTACACTAAATTCAATAATTGTGAAAAAAATACGACCATCTTCATTCACGATGGCGCCAAAACTCACCTTTTTTTGTTAAGTTTGTCCCTTTCTGGGACCGGCTAAGACCCTTTGGCCATGCTGCCACGTCTTCCGCAAAAAACCTTTCTTTTTTTGTTTCTGTAGGTTTTGGCCTAGATGTTAGTATTTTGCCATTAGTCAAGTAGAATTTTGCATTAATTTTAAATCAATTTTAACCAATTATAATTAGCCATCAGTCATAAGTCGTCAGTAAGTCATGTCAGACTCTTGGGTAAAGCGGTGGCATCATTATTCAAGCTCATGTAATGAGATTTGGCGAATCAAAAAATTTTCAAGTGACAAAATAAATTAAAATCAGATAAACGCCCAGGCTCAGATAAAGTTACAACAAGGCTTTTAGCTACAGAGCGGCTCATTGGCGGCACCACTGACGCACCTACTTAATCTTAGCCAATGCAATAGTCCAAATCAAAGATATTCCTGCTCTATTTAAAAAGGGGCCATGACTTTGGCAATTATAAGCCCATTTGCCTATAACTGACTCTTTTTAAATTATTTTCTTCAATCATAATTAACAGAATTAGTAAAACGATTGACAAATTTCAACCCGTAGAACAAGCAGATTTTCCTCAGTAGATCATATTCACTCCTTAGAACTAATTATTGAAAAGTACATGGAAAAGCAGATTCCACTCTTCATCGACTTTGTCTATTATAAAAACACATTTTATACAATTTCTAATACAAATATTATGTATCTGAAAAGCTTTAAAAGCTTAAAAAAAGTAAAACAAATATATAGAATTTATAAGAAACACTTACGTTTAGTAAAAGCACTAATTTTTTAAATAACTGGCCACAGCTTTCTTATGAAGAGAGGAGGTTAACGCGTTATCACTAATTTTGTACTGGAAACTATGATAAGGAATCTGGAATATAAAAATATGGTCTAAATAATGGTAGATACTTGAACCATCTAAGATTTGCAGACGTTATATTGTTAGTGTGGTAACTGGCTGGAACCTGAATTACGTGTTAGAGACTCTCCATGCAAACAGTAAACGTGTGGGACTAGAGATGAATTTGTTCTTCTTCTTTCTTTAGGTTTTGGCCTTCATGTTAGTATTTAGCAATTAGTCAAATAGAAATTTGCATCGAATTTTATATCAATTTCAATTAATTATAATTAGTCATCAGTCATAAGTCGTCAGAAAGTCATGTCAGGCTCTTGGGTAATGCGGCGTCCTCATTACACAAGCTCTTTAATGAGATTTGGCGGCAACGAGGAAATACACGATTCGCTAATTTCTCAATGATTATTTCATTTGTGCTCTTTCACTGAACAAAATTGTACAAAATGCCACCAAAATTGACTAATTTCACTCAATATTAACACTAAATTCAATAATTTTGAAAAAACTTCGACCATCTTTTCTCTTGATGGCGCCAAAACTCAGATGAATTTGCTAAAGACAAAAGCCATGACAAACAGTACCAAGGAGTGTCTTATGTTGGAAAATGAGCGGCTGGAGTACGTAGATTTTGACATCTATCTTGGAAAACAATTAAGTTTCAGAAACAAAAGCACCAGCTTGAAACAAATAGGTACCTATTGGAACAGGAAAATACGTCACACAAGATTAATAAAAAATACCAAAGTAATAGACGCGCTGGGCTTTGCCCTAACACAAAAAAATAAGTAATAATATGTATTCTGGTATCGATTTAAGTATTTCTCTGTATTGTAAGCATTGGCTAACACACAAAACGCAAGCATATAATTTGCTTACTTTGGGATTAGATTCAATTTGCATAACTCGTCGATGAATATTTATTTAAGTATTTATTATTAGATTCCATGTACGTAGTTTACGTTTATTTAATTTATATACAGATCTAAACGTAAGTAACTATGGTACAAACTTATGTGTAGAACACTTCGATTTTATTACTTTTTAATGACGAAATATTCATTCAATATTTAATGACGAAATTTATTTTTAACGCAACCGTTAAAATTTGATTTCGAGAAGTTGCCATTATTGAGTAGTAGTAGCGACATCTATACGTAGAGGTGAAAACTTTCACATTCTTTCTATTTTATCGACGGAATTTGAAAAAGATGCAGCGCTCGACAATACATTTGAAAATGATAGTCTTTCTTTTCACCGGTTATAGGTTTTTTTCATTCCGTCTTATGGATAGCGCCCACTGTTGATGGGGTGGAGCGTGTCGGACCGGGGCGTATCGCATTGCAAAGCCCACTGATGCGGGCCGATCTGCATCGCATCGGCGCGGATTTTTGTTACTCAGTACCAAAGTAGAGCAATGAAATAAAGAGGCTACTCGACGTAAAAATTATCAAGTATAGAAAGTGGCGCCATCTAGTAGTTGTCTTACGAAATTTTAGCGTTAAAATACCATAGTACTCTTTTCTTAACAGTAACACATCGACCACGTCTAAACTGTTCCTATATTTTTAAGTAATAAGCTACATTAGAACAATTACACTTAGGTATGTGTTGACAGAAACATGTTGCCTTATATGCGGCGTCTATTGGGATATATGGTCGATGACGTAACATCATGATCTTTGGTCACTGTAGGCCGCATCGGGGTATGCGCCCGGGGTGCCTCGCGGAAAAATCCGCTCCGCATCCGCAAAATGTATGCAAGCGATCTAAGCGGATTATTGCGCTGCGATGCGCCCCGTCCCGGCCCGTCCAACTGGGCGCTATCATTTAATTGTTTACGTTAACTTCTTTCCTTGTCACCCACATTTTGAAAGTTACAATTCAGATTACTTATTTCTACTTTGAAGAAAGAAATTGTTTTGTCCAAGACAGGATTTGAACCTATACCCTTTCGTCTCAAGCTGACAAATGCTTTAACCATTGAAGCTACAGAGGACTCAACTATTGCGAAATTTTTAATTCCCTTCTTTAAAGTTAACGCGGATAGTTTTGTCGTAAACTACACACTTCAGGGTACACTACCATGAACGCTTAAAGCAGTATTATCTCCATCTTGCTAAATGTCTGCCTTTATAAGCAACTTTATGGTATACGTCGTAAGGTTGTCTTTCTCGACTGACATTTAGTATTGTTGAAATAGTACTGTTTTATGAGCTTATGGTAACCCCCCTGAGCCTAAAGCTATGGTTCTGAGTACCTACCAAATGAGTTCACCGTTACAGATGAAATTCGCAATTACAATGGCAATTACTTTCGTTTTACTCAAGGTAACCCAAGCACAGGGCAAGATGATTATATATTTATTATTTTGTTTGTAGTTCTTACTTATTTATTTATTTCAAACTACCCTCCAATTCGTTTATCTGACGTTCTTGTCATAAGCTTCTGATCACAGAACAATATTTCTCACAGAGCTTCAGACACAAAATTTTAATGAGTGTTCTTTATACATAAAAATAAATCAAATATTAATTTGAGAATACTTTTAATTAAAAATGACATCATACTATTGTAGGTACCTAACACACTACTTTTGTTATTACAGCGAGTCTTAATTTGCATAGTAAGTTCAATGGATATAACAAAGAGATTTTTCAAGTATGACTTAAAAGTTTTGAAAAAAATTGGAACAGGCACTTATGGGTAAGCATCCTTAAAAGTTAACATAGCATATATTATAATTAAGCGCATCAAAAATGCAAATAACGGATTTTTAATATTTCATTAGCATGTCGGGATTTAACGTTTATTTTTTCGAATTCTAAGTACTTCCTTACTTAGTCAGTGATTTCGAGAGTCCCCCTTAAACTTTATTTACATTGTACTGGTACGTTTGAGTGATACAGTACTTAATAATTCATCAATTTCCGTCTGTCTTGATGACATCACTATTAATCATGTCATCAAAATAGACAAAAAATGTTTGCATGATTAAGCATATCTCAAAAACCACTTGTCCGATTACGATAAAATTAATATGCGACCACCGCGGAATCAAGACCTAACTAAAAAGTAGTCTGTAATTTGCAGAGTAAACGCGTTACAAAAACATAGTCGAATTGAGAGACCCCTTCTTTTTTGAAGTCTGTTTAAAATTGATAGCTATAATATTGCTATACGTATATATAGTACGACAAGATTTGTCCTCATATTCCTGCGTCGGCTTATCTGAACTGGTATTTTTTTACTGTTAGCTATAACAGCAAAAAAAACACCAGTGCTCATCTGTGTTTTAGGCACCAGTTTTAGGTATAAATTAAGTTATATATATTTAGTTGTATAGACTGAGTGGTCTTGTGTCAAATCTATACCCCTCAACCAGTGATTGGCGGCGCTCTATTAGGTATAATATTCATTGTCAGTGTATGTATGCCTTTCTAAATGGACCAGCTTAAATATAAAAACAAACAAATAATGTACTTAGGTACTAGGATGAAAAATAGGTACCTTTAAGATAATAAATTAGATAAAGGTTTAGACACTGCTTACTTAATTTTGTTACTTTTTTAATCTCCAGAAACGTTTTCTTATGTGAAAAGTATAAGAGTGCAGATCTTACGATTGTTAAGGATATAGAGATGAATTTCAAGATTCACGCTCAAAAACAGGTAAGTACTACTTGCGTCCTGGTATTTCCCCTTATTTGTCCTGGTTTCCTTTGAAGAATATAGAGCCAGCTGCTTGCCTACCAAACAGCTCCTCAGACAAGACAAGCTGTTTGTCATTAATAACGTGACCAAGAGTAAATGGTAGGTGGTGATTAAACACGGTTTGCCTTGATTGATTTCATCACTACAATAATCAGAATCACCTACACTTTCTTACCTATAAATCTTTACTAAAATGACACGTTACTTTGCCCAGATCTACTTACATAAACTCAGGTTTTATCTAAGGAAGGCGTTGTCAAAGCGGCAGTGTATCGACACCGACGTGTTTTTACCAAAATCATTTAGTTAAAAATTTTCAAAAACGTCGTCTATACATGCATTTGGTTACCTACCTACAAGAATCATCCCGATCACATCCGTTGTCAAAAAAAAAACTGCATCGAAATCGGTGCATTCGTTTAGGAATTGTGATACCAGAGACACGTCAAATTTATACAATTTTTTAGTCGGATTGGTAATATTATTGAACATGGAGGTAGGGAGGCAGGTCTGCAAGGATCGTGACACTTTTCACTCGATGTGATCTGCCTACTCTGCATGAACTTTGGCGTGATGTTATGTGTATTTGTGTTCCTTTGTAACAATCAATAATTCGTAATTAGAAGTTGTTATTCTAAGATAAATGTAAGGTAAACTCACGAAATGTCTGACGCCCTATCAGTATTTTGAAAGTATTAAAGGGGGTCGGATATTTCGTTTGCTTACTATACCTACATAATACATATATGCCAATCTTTGCCATTTCTATTTTAGGATATTGCTAATGAAGTTAAAATACTATCCTCTCTTAAGCATCCGAATGTTGTAAGGTTCTTTGATTGTTACTACGAAGACAATTATGTAATGATTTGCATGGAGTATGCTACATGTGGAAATTTAGCAGAATACATGTACCGTCAATGTCCCAACCTGATCAAACAGCAGGTGAGCTTAGTACATACCACCTACTTGTATAATAAAATCCGTAGTTTACATCTATTTTAACCCATTAAACGCCGTAGCATTTTTTACTGAACGTGCCGCCACCACCGATTAGGTATATAAAAACAATCGAAACCAAGTGGTTACAAAAAATTGCTAAAATAGATTTTGTTTTGTTTATATGACGCAGAAAATGTAATCTCACAATGCAGTTTATTAAATAATAATAATATATAATAATAAATAAGTCCATAATTGTAAACTAATTTCATTTTTTTATGACATTGGAAGGCAAACAAGCAGACGGATTTCCTGATGGTAAGAAATTTCCGCCGCCTAAAGACACCCAAGGTGGTAATGGTGCGTTGCCAACCAGAGACCGGGATGTTAGGCCTCGAGCGAAAGTAAGTTTACCGGCTACCTTACCCTCCGAACCGGAACACGTCATGACGTTATGGCGGCAGGAATAGGTAAGGGTGGTACCAATCCGGGCGAGTCACTGCAAAACTCTACCACCTAGTCAGATGTCACGGTGTTAGTGACGGGAAGCCTATGCTCGCCTCGTACGAGCTGCCTGGCAAAGGAAGGCAGATGGTCTATTCTACAAAGGAGCCCGGACCAACACGCGGAAAATTTATTTGTCGAAGCAGACTATTATAATATACCCAGCATATGACAAGCACTTTTTACCTAGTTAGATGCGTTTCTTTTGCAGGAAATTCTGTTTTACTTCAGTCAAGTGCTGTTGGGAGTGAATTATATCCACCAATTGAATATTATCCACCGCGATTTGAAGGCAGAGAACATTTTACTGTCTGGAAAACAGGGTGTCTTGGTGAAAATTGGCGATTTTGGTATATCAAAAATGCTAGCAAGGTAATTTAAAAATGTGTCACCGATTTTCGATGGTAAGCCTCTATAACTCCAAAGTATATGGACTCAAATTTGGTTTTACCAAGGTTTTTTTTTCGTCTCCTTTGAAGAATAAGCCAGTGTTTCTGTTTAGGTTGGTATCTATCAAGCAAAGCACGATGGGGGTAGGTAGTAGTTTGCCGCTAAGTACGTAACCCCACTGTCTCTCACTGGTAGTAGTTTTGTAATGACTTACAGTTCCCATAACCTACGAGCCGTAATCCGCATGTCTTATTTTTTATCATAATAAACTTACTTACTTATTTCAGTGCGAAGAAAACATCGACTGTAATTGGCACTCCCTATTACTTGGCCCCTGAGCTGTGTGAGGGAAAACCATATGATACTAAGAGTGACGTTTGGGCTTTGGGTTGTTTATTGTATGAAATGTGTACACATAAAAGAGCTTTTGAATCCGAGGTAAGGCAGTTTCGTATTTACCGCTGCATATTCCAGTGTTGGTCCGGGGCCCGGGCTCCTTTGCAGAATAGACCACCTGCCAGGACAAGCAGCTCGTAAAAGGCGAGCACAGGCTTTTCGTGGTAGAGTTACCCACTAGGTAGTAGAGTTTAACAGCAACTCGCCCGGATTGGTACCACCGTCTTACGTTTTCCTGCCACCATAACGTCAGTGCTTGCCGATGACGTGTTCCGGTTCTGAGGGTAAGGTAGCCGGTAAATTTACTTTTGCTCGAGGCCTAACATCTCGGCCTCAGGTTGGCAATGCACCATTACCACCTTTGGTGTCTTTAGGCGGCGTGAATTTATTACCATCAGGAAATCTGTTTGCTTGTTTGCCTTCCAATATCATAAAAAAACAAAATTGGTCTTAATATTGTTTTGGTTTGGAAGGAACACGTAAACTTAGAAACCTCGGCTTTGCAGCGCACCATTTCGTCTTTGGTGACTTTTTTTACCATTAGTTAGCTTGTTTGCCTACTATTAACATAAAATTAGTAATAATGCCCTTAATTTCTTATAACGATAATTATAGATACCCTACATTTATAACGACTAATGTCAGTAACCAATCCAGTATAAGAGTAGTACAGTTTGATACCAGGTATTTTCTATTATTATTTAATAAAAATATATCATATCTAAACCTTTCTCTATTGTATGTGTTATCAAAATTGGTCTATGAATACTACTGATCCAACTTAATATCATAATTGCGAATATAAGTTCGTTTATTACACTTTCAGGCGAAAACTACTAAACTAACCATCATGAAACTCTGTACACATGTTTTTGGAGATATTAAAAGTAACATATTATAGGACACTTGTTTATTCACTTAAATACAAGCGAAGCCGCAGACAAAAGCTTGTATTTTAAATACAAAAGTATTGATACTCTAAATTTCCATGTTTAGATTTCGTGTCAAAACGGTAGAACCGATTTTAATTAAATCAGACATATAACTAGTTGGATGCAAACACTTAAGACAAAAAAATCAGTTTAATCTTGTGCCCCATATATGACTACTTCGTTGTAAGTTCAGTGTCATAATTTTAAACAGATTCACTACAACTGAAATATTTGTAGACCTAATTTTATTATTTAGTTTATCTGGATGTTGTAATTATTTGAATATTATTATGTGTAGAATATATTTTTTCCCTGGACAAATTACACAAATTGGTCTAAGTCTAACCCTAAAGTAAGCAAATTATAACTTGGGGTGTTAGTCAACAATAATCATATACATAGAAATACCAGAATAAGCACCCAGAACCACAAATGCAGACATTTAGATGTTAACGATTTTTTAGATTTAACTGTACATAATTTTCTAAGAAATGTAAAACTTGGATATGTAATGGATTTGATTACTTCGCACCCGCGAAGTAAACACTCAACTTTTTATATTTTACTACCTAATATTTTAGACATTGGTTGGACTTGTCAAGGCTATCACAAGTGGAAGTGTGCATCCCATCGACTTGACATATTATAACAGAGGCGTGCAAGAGCTTATTGACTCTATGTTGACAATAATTCCAGAGAAGAGGCCAAGTGTACAAGAAATTATGGGACGTAAAATCATAATACCCATAGTCTATAAAGTGTATTTAGACTGCGGCGACGATGAAATATTGTATTTAATCAGAGATCAAGAATAAATGAAATACTTGTATGACTGAATTATTGATTTTAAATTATTGTAATATGTATTGTGAATTTTGGACGAAAATAAAACAATTTTAAGTAGTAAATGCAGTTTATTTTAAAGAAAATACTGGAAGATATACTGGATAAAAACGTGTATATCATCAGGAATATTCTATTTAAAATATGGCAACTTTGGTCACTAAAGAATCAGTTTTTAAAGTTGATTTTGTATCTGTTCTTATCGCATAATATAGTAAATGGTAGTTTTCTGTTCTTGCCAGCTTAAAATTAACATAGTTCTTAATTATATCTGTTATTTTCGCTCAAACCTTTTGCGTGGATACCTTTACTGTCCATTTGTTTGATCAGTCTCCATCTCTTCATCCTCCTCTTCTGAAATCATAGGATCAGGAAAATTAAATTAAGAAATGTTGCAAATACATAATTAAACCCGGTTTTTAAATTGGGTTTAATGAGTTTAGTAAGTAGCATGTAACAAGTCCTAATAACCAAATTTAAAAACGTTGAAAACAATTAATTTTACAAAACTACCTTTAAAATTGATAAAAGGCAAACCTACTCAATTTTTGTCATATTTAAGGAACTGGTAAACTCATCAATACCAAAAACCATTACTATTATTTGTCTTTATAGAAATAAATTAAGGCAAAACAAAAATTATATATAAACAAAGGCTAATTAAAAATGTTTTTAAGCAAATAAATAATTTTAATAGCATCCCTAACATGCCACTGTAATGATGATGATGATCATCACAATTATCTAAAACTAGCCCTTGGGGAATGGATATTAACTTTTTATGTGTACTAATAAGTTCACAAGATTATGTAGGTAAGTACAATTAAATAAATTTGGCTCAACAGAAAAAAAATCATAAACTTTAA
This sequence comes from Calephelis nemesis, assembly GCA_002245505.1. NCBI lineage: Eukaryota > Metazoa > Arthropoda > Insecta > Lepidoptera > Riodinidae > Calephelis > Calephelis nemesis. The sequence goes on from NJDD01000181.1 coordinate 12,731, forward strand.
CAAAAATGCATTCATTGACTTCCCTTCTTTATAAATAATTAATTGCATTATTTTCTATTAAAGATATGTTTACAGAGAAAATAAATGAGGTAATCTTAACAAACCCTTTAATTTTTTTTGAAAACTATATAAATAAAAATATATTATCACTTATTTGCGGGGACACATTCGCAATGTGCGAACCTGCATGTATTGTTTTGGTTTCCCAACTCGCCTAAAGAATTTTGTGAACTATAAGCACACATAAAAAGTTATTGTTAATTATGACTTCTCAAAGGTCTAGTTGCGAATGGTTCTGTATATTTGGGACTTATTTTTTCTTAAATAGTTGATGCCAACTTATTTACAAAACACATTTCTGAAAAAGAATGCATATCTTTTAAAACAAATTATATAATAAGTACTTTTCTGGTACAAGCAGAAGACTGAGAGTCAAGTATCTAATAAAGAGACATTAATATAATATGATGATAAGCTGTTCAGATATTTAGTTCTATATTGTAGTCAATAGCTTACATCCTACGATGACTGCATACCTTCTATAAGTTATTTAAATACATATTATATAATCTAAAAGAATTTTTTTAGCAATAAATCATAAGAATTAGGTAAAGTAGTAAAAAAAATATTTTCAATACTTACTTACTACTAATGTGACACAAAAGTTACAAATTGAGGTTTTTTGTAGACATTTCTTTGTAAAATATAATAAGAGAAAATACAAGTAATAACTTACGTTGCCCATTTGTTTGAGATGGTGGCTGCAATGGCTTTTGACCAGGAATTTGGCCGGACTGTAGCATCCTTGTTAGACGTTCAACCTCTTGCAAAGATGAAGCATTTTTTATAGCTTCCCTTATCTTATGGATCTCTTGAGGGGTAAGATCTAGAAGTAAACATGAATTGTTAATAATATTGTACAAAATTGTAATGTATGATATTTAAAACTTTTTATCAACTTTATGAACTTATTTTTTTATAGCAATAGAAGGTTTACTAGCAGACTATTTTTTGACTAGAAAGAAGACTAAAGATGACAATGACAACTTATGGATGTAATAATATTTCATCACCAGTTAAAAGTATGTTTATTACGTCAGTACAATATACATTATTTTAAAAATGCATAATGTATCAATTAATAAATTTATTTTTCTTACATATTAAAATTATATCATGTTTAATTTGTTATTTAAATTTATCGGGAGATAGCAATGGCCTGACATATAATAAGAATCTCATAGGTACGTGTGTTGCTATCTAGTGTGTTTGGGGGATATGCCAACAACTTAGTTTTTTTTATAGCAATGAAGGCAAACAAGCAGATAGATTTCCTGCTGAAAAGAAATACAAATGCTAGATACAGATATGTCTGACAATAATGGTGAATAATCTGGTTGGGATGTTAAGTTTTTGGTTTCTTATTGAGGTAAAAGGGAACGAGTAAGTTTAGTTAGTTTTATACCCAATATTACTTTTTGTTATTAATGACTACTGTGTGGCTAACTTTGAGATTTTTACAATGTCACCAAACAAACACCAACAAAACAAACAAACAAATTCTCAACTATTCTTTCCTATGAGAAATATTTGAATAGCAATGGAAAATGGTTTTATACAACTTACTTGAAACTTTAGGATCAGGCATGTTTCCACCAGGAACAAATGTTTTGGATTTTCTAATAATCTCCTTGTGAAGCTCTTTCCCTTTCTTGCTTTTAAAAAGTGTATTAGCTTCATCTCTTTCCTTTTGCTTAATTTTTCTAAAGTCTAACAATCTTAGTTCAGGTAACTTAAACGCAACATATGCTCTGGAAATAATAATACTAGTTAGTTACCACATGTACTAAACAAGCAACACTATATAAATAAAAGGTCAATCGACTAAAGTTTAAACCTCAGAGAAAATGAAGAAAGAGAGAGAAAATATGTTATATAAAAAAGTTTTGTTAGTTACACTACTTATAACTCAAGAACAGCAAAGCCGATTTTGCCGGAAATTGACAGGAAGGTACCTTCTAACCAGAAGATAGATATTTATTATCCCATTTGACTGCAAGAAACTAGAGAAAACAACATTTTCATTTTTCCCTTTCAAACTGAATGGGTGGAACAAAGTTCACCAGAATGGCTAGTTAAATATATGATATTAGTATGAAGGATTGTTTGAGCTGTTTGAGTTTTCAATCCTTTCAAAATTCTTTACCTCCATAGATTTTTACTACATAGGTAAAAAGTAATTATTTTAAATAATTAAGTTTCCCATAAATACAGCTATACTTGCGACAAAATAAGTGTACTTATTTATTATAGCTGATTGGCAGAAAAAAAAATTGTAAAGAGGCTAAAAAAATAATGTTTTTATAAACAGTAGTACTAGAAATGTTGTCATACACAAGACACAAGGTTTGAATGGCATTTCAATATGTTCACCTGATATCTATTTGTAAAAATAATACAATTTGTTTACTTTGATACATGATTAGTCTGACAGCAACAAACATATTTCGAACACCAAAATATGAAAAAAATTAGGTTCCAAACCTATAATGTTGTTTGTTTGCAACAGGGTTATGCATCAAAGACAGCGTCCGTAGCTTGGGTAGTGTTGCAAGGGGGTCAAGATCACCCAGTTCTGTAAGATGGTTATTAGTTAAAATAAGTGTTTCTAGATTTGGTGTATACTGTTCTAAATTTTCTCCTAGTCTCCTGGAAAAATAAACAACACATTAGATGAACAAACATAATCAGAATATAATATTTTGACATGAAGGTTACCACCTCAGCTGCAGGTCTTTTGTATTTTGTTGTCTTTAGGCTATTAGTTGTATGTATTTATTATTAGGAATTCTTTTTGCATGTTTGTGTTATGTTTTCCAGTTTTGTTATAATATGACATTAGATAGCAAACTAGCACACAGCTTTCCTGTTGGTAAGAGATAATCATGACCTATAGACACTGTAGATGTTAAAGGTGCGTCGCTGTCCTGTGACCAAGTTGTAAGGTAGACTTGACCTACCTAAGGCCAGTATACAAGTCTACGAACTACATTTCAGATCGGAACCTGACACTGTCACTATGGAGGCTGAAATAGGGAAGAAGGTGGACAAGTTACTGCACAGCACTGTAACCAACAGTGTTTGTAGCATATTTATATCCACATTCAAGGAATTTGGTGTTTTTTACGATTGTTTTAATTATAAATTGAAAGGTACTTACACAATTCTATTATTGTTAAAAAATAAACATTTTAATCTTTTCAGTAATGGAAACCCATCTAGTTTTCTTATATCATTGTCGGAAAAGTCTATGGTATCAAACTGATCTAATGTTGCGCCCAAGTTCTCGATCTGCGGAATTTTATAACCTAAACAGAAAAGAAAAATAAATTGAATTTGAATAATTAACTCATGGCAAAAATTAAACATTTCACTTAAAACCATAGGTAGGTACTTAAAACTAACCTCGGAGATCTAATTCACGATCTTTACATGGATTCATATATTGCATGGAGTTTTGAATGAGTTCGTTTGTTAACTTCACCATTTTTTATTTTGACAATTAAATTGAATAATCTTCTTATTGAAAAATCTTCATAAATTTTCTGAAATAAACGTTAAAGTTTACTTTACTAACAACGCTTCAATCTTCATGTTGTTTTCATGACAAATGACAATTTGACATCAATTGTAGAGTATTGTAGTCTTTGATCAATTGGCATCATAATGAGCAATGAGCATTTAAAACTGTCTTTGGTTTTGAGGTTTTGGCGCCATCGTGAATGAAGATGGTCGTATTTTTTCAGAATTATTGAATTTCGTTTTTACATTGAGTGAAATTAGTTAATTTAGGTGGGAATTAGTCTAGTTTTGTTCAGTGAACGTTCACAAGTTCACAATCATGAAGAAATTAGCGTAGGTATCGCGAATTTCCTCGCTGCCGCCAAACCTCATAAACAAGCTTGTGTAAAGAAACCACCGCTTTACTCAAGGCCCAGACAAGAATTTATAAACAACGATTAACAATTGAAACAATGAAATAATACGGAAGACTTGGTTGTATGGCCTGAAGGCTTTTACCTGCCCCACAAAGGGGCGAATTAAATAAATAAAATAAATGTGTTTGGTTTTTTGACAAATAACATACGTAGTATCTCTATGTAGGTAGTCTGTGCAAATGACAAAACCGGCATGTAGGTAAGTTGAAAAGTTTTGGCGCCATCGAGAGAAAAGATGGTCGAAGTTTTTTTATGACTATTGAATTTCGTGTTGATATTGAGTGAAATCAGTCAAGTTTGGTAGCATTTTGTACAATTTTGTTCAGTGAAAGTGCACAAATGAAATAATCGTCAAGAAATTAGCGTATCGTGTATTTCCTCGTTCGCGTTGCCACCAAATTTCATTACATGAGCTTGTGTAATGGGCCGCCGCATTACCCAAGAGCTTGACATGACTTACTGACGACTTATGACTGATGACTAATTATAATTGATATAAAGTTTGATGCAAATTTCTACTTGACGAATGACAAAATACTAACGTGAAGGCCAAAACTTAAAGAAAGAAAAGAAAAAAAGAGTTTTGGTGCCACCGTGAATAAAGATGGTCGTAATTTTTTCACAATTATTGAATTTAGTGTAAAATAAGAGTAAAATTAGTTAATTTAGGTATGAATTAGTTTAATTTTGTTTAGTGAAAGTGCACAAATTAAATAATCATGAAGAAATTAGTGTATCGTGAATTTCCTCGCTGCTGCCAAACCTCATAGACGAGCTTGTGTAACAAAACCACCGCCTTACTCAAGAACCAGACATAAAAGACTTTGTAAATAACGACAAATGACTGTAATAAAGAAGACATGAATTGAAAATATAATAAAACAAGAAAAAGATTTATTAATACGGAAGACGACGCTGTATGGACTCAGATTCTTTGTCTATCCCCGACTGGGATAAAATTAAAAAACAACAACAGCAAAAGAAAAAAAAGGCAAGTTGAGATTAGGGTTGGACGATATATTAATATTTAGAAAACTACTGCATCTTTCGTAAGCGTCGATGACAATATTATTAGGTATATCTTTTAAAACGCATCGTTTTCCAATTATAAATATATTAATTTTATTCTTTGACATCTATTTTTTTTCCAATAAGTACTAAAAACAGGTATTACCAAAATATTATTTCATAATAGTTACAATAGACACACCACAAAATACATATTATTTTCATATATTTTCACATTTGTAGAATACTAGCTGAGCTTACATTATATGTTGTTCTGTCCCGACTATGATCGGTAAAAGCACCGATGACAGCTTTTATTATCGTTTTTTGATATTCCTATTTCTATGATTCCGATCCGGTGGTAGTTTAAAAAATGTCGACGCGCACAAATACCACTTGTATGGTTCATGTGAATAAAGATTATTCTGATTCTGATTCTGATTATGTTTTTTGAACGATGTAGGTACCTAGGTAGGTTGCGGTAGGTACGGGGGTGCCTGTCACCACTGGAACCCCCGAAGTGGTGCACGCTGTGTCTCCGTGCATCACTTCAGACGACATGCGGCCCCCTGTTGAGAGGGGCTGCCCGATGGAGATAGAAGGATCTGGCGTCGCTGGGGTTGTGGATGTGTGCGAAAGCGTTCCCACAGCCCCGGTATCTGCCACAGGGGTGGACACCGTGGGGTTTTAGTGAGTAGGTGTCTCACATAACCCGCCACTTTCCCTGTGGCGGGTATCCATGATGGATTTTCCCACGAAAAAGAAAAAAAAGACGTCAGTGCTCATACTAGACGATTGTGTCATTCTTGCACAGTTGCATTTACAAAATAGAATACCAAATCGGTATTTTATCAAAACATACTGGTACAATAAAACTGTTAAAGTGCAATTTCTGTACGTTGCACATATTATATTTGCAAACGCCTACTTTTATTTTTAAAAATATCTTCATTGACGAGTAACTATGTGTTGCAGAACACATTTTAAGCATTTTTTGAATTATTACTGTCTATCTGTATTATTTCAACCGCGATTAACGCCAAATCTATTAAATCGATGTTAAAAAAAGGGTTTGGCGGTAACGGTTGAAGAGAAAGGCGCGCTTTTCCATCTAATCTCTAAAATGAAAATGTAAAATATGAAGTAAAAATGTATAATATGTAAATTAATGAATGTAATAAAAACTTAGTAATGTGTCCATGTGATTCTGCAAATAAATTATAAATTTAGAATATACTAGTGTCAGTCAGTAAGGAAAAATTGGAGATTTCAGTGTTTTTCCACGACAGAAGAAGCAGAGGCCTGAACAAGAAAGAATATTGAAGACGAAACTAATAAAAGAAATAAAATATTAAGATATGAGTTTACACAATATAAAACTAGTATAAGAAAGGAAAAAAAAGATTAATAAAAATAATTCATACATAGTCGTGGAAGTTTTGGCGCCATCGTGAAAGAAGATGATTTTGGTCTTCAACGTTTTAATTTTATAATTTATGTGTAATGTTGTTCAAAGATATGACATATATAATAAAAAATAATAGCATAACATGAAAACTTTAAGGAATTACAAACTAAAGACTTAAATATAAGGACTTAAATAATCTTTGAACTTAGTAAAGGAAATGACTAAAAAAACAAGATAATAAGAAACCGGAGAAATGAATTTAGAATAAATAACAAGACAAAGAATTTAATAATACGGAAGACGTGGCAGCATGGCCTAAAGGTCTTAGCCAGTCTCCGAAAGGGACAAATGAACTTAAAAAATTGGAGTTTTGGCGTTCTAGTACATAATATTATATAATCTGTGTTTTGGCGTCATCGTGAAAGAAGATGGTAGTGGTTTTTTCGTAATTAATGAACTTCGTGTAAATTATGAGTAAAATTGGTTAATTCAGGTGATAATTAGATCAATTTTGTTCAGTTCAGAAGACATGGCAGTATGGCCTAAAGGTCTTAGCCGGCCCTAGAAAGTGGCATCTAAAAAATCGTCGACTAGTTGACGTTTTGGTTGACGTATCAACCCAGCATTTTGCGAAGAATGAAAATGCATGTATGCTCTTGTTAAAGAGTATTTATATTCTTTGCATGTATGTTTTTATGGATTGATGTAGGTAGGATGATGTAGAATTTTGGCGAAATTTTACAATATTACATCTCACAGATTAGATTACCACGAAGGCTGCATACATACTATTAATACGCTATTGATTTAGGTATTTTATACTAGTTAAATTAGTAATTTAAATGCAGTGAAACTGCTAAAACTGACTTCAATTTCAATATTAGGTCGTCTAAGTACCTACTTATACAAAAAGAGATAATTTCGATTTACCGATTTTCTTAGGATTCTATCATTAGTTCCTGTTCAACACAAGGTGGTATCAAATTAAGAAGACCATCTCTTTAAATAAAAAAAAATATTTAGACATACTTATTAGTTCTACTATATTGTACCTATTATGCAAACATTTTAACATTTATAGAAATGAATTAGGTATTTTTGTATGTATATATATATTTTAAATTAAATTTAATTAAATTACTTATATCGTCGCTGTGGTCTAGCGCAGCGGTCCAGGTGTTGGATTTGACTTAACTAGGTCCGGGAGCGATTTCTAGGTCGGGAAACAAAAAGAATATGTAGTTTTTCCAATTTCCCAATAAAAATAGTGTTGCTCGGAATTGGATATGTGCCCGGTTGGCGATAGGCTTGCTTCCTATCACATTGTGGGACTAAGCTTTTCAGCTGGTCGTGGGTGTCTTGATTGTGCCTCTGCCTACCTCTTTTTCAGGGATATGGGCGTAAAGATATTTTACTTTCAATTACTTAAGTATTACAAGTTTAACTATTCATAAAAATAATTTTAAAGTAGTAACTAGTAAGTTTATATAGGTAGCTACCAATATTTAAGCTTTTCTGAAAAAAGGCGTTTATAGAACTGTAAAATGTTTTCTTTAACGTCGAGTCAAATATTTACGTACTCACAACTGGTAGCCTTATAAATACAACAATTAATCACAGTTTAGGTAATGTTGATCATAATCATGATAACGAATCTTTGCTCCAATTTATACATATTATGTAAATAGTTTTCTATGTATAGGGATGCATGGCAAGTTTTATGTTAACTCTCCATCCAAAATCACGTGATGAAGTTGATTTTGAGTAGTGTATAAAAATAACAAGACATAACTGGGTTACATTTAAAGGACCAGCTAAATTTTGAGAGGGTTGAGATTCGATAAAAATGTCATTTTTGAAGTTATTAAAATTTGAAAAATACATAAATTATAAGTTTTATCCGACGCAAAATACAAAATGTATGGTTACAACGCAAACAAAGCATTCATCTGGTTCACGCCGACCGCAATCGCATGCGCAGGCTGGTGACGTCACAACTTGTACAACAGCGTGACAACAAGTGAAGTATTAACGCGGACTATTTTAAACGAATTTTTGTAAAAGTAAAAATTACAACTTGGAAATAATGTTTAAAATGCTGTATCATTTTAGAACTCCCTTGTATTAGAATTTGGACGGTCCTTTGAAAGTGACCTCATATAAACCACAAAAGGTGTTCCTGTGTTTAATATTTGAATATTTATGAACATCAAGAAGATTTCGATTGAGGTTTCGAAATCGCAACACCAACGAAAAATCAAATACACGTGATAATATAAGGGTGGATTAACATATATAGATTATTTCCCCATGTTGGTCCGGGCTCCTTTGTAGAATAGACCATCTGCCTTCCTTGCCAGGCAGCTCGTAAAAGTTACTTATTCCTGCCGCCATAACGTCACGACGTGATCCGGTTCGGAGGGTAAGGTAGCCGGTACTTACTTTTGTTCGAGGCCTAACATCCCGGCCTAAGGTTGGCAACGCACCATTACCACCTTTGGTGTCTCTAGGCGATGTAAATTTCTTAACATCAGGAAATCCGTCTGCTTGTTTGCCTTCCAATATCATAAAAAAATCTACCTAACTATGTTGCAAGTTGCTAAAAAAAGCTTTAAGAAAACAGGAGTTTTGCCCTATTGAATTTTGTTTGCCTTGAATGAAATGTTATGTTACTCTCCTAGTTTGAAGACAGGATCCGTTCCTGAGACTCTCTCGGCTCCAGTCGGTTCCAGACGGCTGCAAAACTTGAGGCAAGTAACCTTAGGGAAACTTTGTTTTCATCGTTGTTCATTCAAGTTTTTGGATTAAATTTACGGTCCAGACGAATGCAAACCAATGTTTACAACTGTCTAGAATCCTTATTTACTTTTGACCCTCAGTATTTCGAGGCGAAACTTTAGTAATAAGTTTATAATTTATGGCCGTAACGTCAGTGTTGGCAGTTAGTGTTCCGGATTGAGGAAAAGTCAACATTGGAGACACAGGACGATCATGATTAAATAATAAGATTACAATGAGTTTCAATTTTTTTATTCTAAATACATTAATATTCTTTAATTCAACTCAAACGTTACTTTAAACTATTACAAGCTATTATTTATTTTTAAACATAAATAATAAGTAATGCAAATGTCCAGCATTGCATACTTTTAACTTGTTAATTAACTAGTTTAAATCCAGATATTTCATCATACTGACAAACATATAACACTGAAAATATTTTGGGTGACACTTATTATTTACTTCTTAAGTAGGTATTCGAATAAAAAAGTGACATGCCAGATGCACATAGAAAAATTACGAAATTATAATTTTCTTTGGTAAATAGCTAACGCTGGTTGATTGTGTATATAATGTTAAATGTTAGTTTTGATCAAACCGGAAGAATCTTCATAATTCAAATCAATTTGGGGAATTTGGAGCACTGATGTCAACGCTCCTTGAAATTCGCTAAAATTTCACATAAATCATAATTTTTTACATTATCAAACACTGTTTTTGTAAAAAAAGTGAGGTGTTTAACTGAGCTATCCAAATACACACATAAAATTGTGTTAAGTTTTTACAGTTTAATACTTTGCTAATGTTAACATCCGGCCCCGTAAGCGTACGAAAGTGTCTTATTCCCCTTTTTATATTTTAATAAGCAAATACTTTTCAGTTTAAACGCTTAATATTATTAATTATACAACACTTAAACATCTGCTGGCTTATCACAAAAAAATAGACGCCTGTTTAACTAAACGACGTTTAAAATTGACATCCAACACATAAAATGCTACACATGAATGACATGACAGCATGTTATAGGTTGAGAATTCGTGTTTAGAGTGTTTAAATAAAACATGTGTTCAACGAGCGTCTGTTTTTTTAATGGTAGGACCGCTGGTGTTTGATAGTAATAAATATTCAGCATAATGTAAGTTTGAAATAGTTTAAAATTGTTAGTCAAAATTTAACTTTAAGAGGTCTGTTTTAAAACAGTACAAAACAAAGCAGAAAAAAGGGTCAAGAAAACAGACCGTAAACATAACAAATTCTGACACATATTTAAAAAAATGTGAGATAGTTTTAAATCATCTCGCATTCTTTTGGGGCACAATAATTAAAATTGACACAAAAAGACATTTACCAATATTGCTTGATTCTGTTAATGTGAGTATTTATGCTTAAAATTACAGGATTATGATTTTACTTTCACTATGATAACGAAATGTGTAGGAAACATTTATAATTACATCTGAAGACAGGTGGTAAGTATTGTTGAACGCAAAACAAGGTGAATGCCTTTATTGTGACCAAAGAAAGAAGTACATCTAATAGATTGCATATTCTATCACACGTAGGTACATAGCACAGATCTAATAGTAGGTACAAATGTTAGTCAAGGTAATTTACATACATATTATGTATTAACATGTTTCTAAGCGTAATGACTATTACATACAACTTTTTTAAGCGTTTCATATTTTGCCTTTGTACGACAAAGATTTATCTATATTTTCACGAATTAGATATATACTGACGGACAAATAAACCGAGCCAACTTTTTATTTCAAAGGCGTGTTTTTATAAAATCTATACAACTTTATTCGAAGTTAATAATTTGTAATGACTTTTCTTTGCATTACATAGATATAATTATGAATTCAGAGATAACGCTGAGTTTAAATAAACAAAAAGCGTTTGACAACAGTGATATGGTTGAAAATTAAGGGTTTCAAACCCTTGGTATGAGCGAGTCGATTTAATTACTAGTTTAGTATCTAATTTAAAAATTAAGTTGCGTTTTATTTAAATAGCTGCACGTGGCTCGGCAAAATTGTCCTCAAGTGTAAGTTATAGACATGGTAACATTCTTAATAGTCTTTAATTGCCAAAAAATCTTAATCTACCTACAAAAAGAATGTACATTGGACCTTTAATCTTGACACTTTAATGTACCGTGTGATTAAAAATATAAGGTCATAAAAAGGACCAGAAAACAAAAATGTTCATATTTAGCTAAACAAATATCTTTTGAGTACTAAGTAGAGACCAGCTCTTATTTAAAATAGGTACTAAATCAATGACTATGAAATGCGTACAATACAAGTAGGTATAACAAATAATAATTCAATACTTTATAGCTGCATATGATTCTAACTGCCTTTTACATATTTTTTTATTTATACAGTGTTATTTCATAGACACAGAATTATACAAACACATACATATTATTGATAGTAGTTGTGCTCAGTTTGTGGCTATTGGTTGTCAACTTATATTGCTAAGCCCGGCCTGCTTTATCTAAATTTTCACCGAACATTAATACAAATATTGTGATAAAACTTTAAAAATCATGCATTTGTTAGTAATAACCTATACCTTAACAAATATAGGTAAAAATAAATTAAAAAGCCGTTAGTTGCATTCATAATACGCTTAAAATTCTCCTAAACACTTTAAACAAGTTTTTTGGAAAAATATAACAAAACAATCAACAAATTTACATTAAAGAAATCGGGATTGATCCAGCAACCCTGTTTATGAAATGAAGTGCTAAAAACAAGTAAAGCTTCCTAACAGGATGAATTCGGCTGTGTCTTTAGTAGAGACTGGCCCGAATATTCAATATTCAGAAAGACACGACAACAACTTCGAAAGGCATTTTAAAAATTTTTCCTTAATATATTTTATATATAGGATACCTATCATATTTTGGTGAATAACATTATCTCAAACCCGTATTACATATGAGAAACGTGGATGATATGACAATATAAATTACCCTTTCATACCAATTAATAAGCGTTTTCAATGTTCTTATTTAGCCAATCCGATATAAACGGAATTGGCGACTAAAATCTATCTAAACGACTTTAACTTTACGAATTAAGACCTACTACTCATAGAGATATTGAAAGTGAACGTAAAGAGTCGAACTTTTATATCTTTGGTTAGACAAAACAAAACAATACAAACACTACACAATCGAATGTTATACAGTCATTGGAGGGACATATATTTATTCGTTAGGTAACTCTAAACAACATTGCATATTGATCACAAAATATAAATACTTAAACATAATCGAAACGTCACGATATCTATTCGTTCCATTTCGACTGTAAGCGTCAACAAGTGTTATTATTATCCATTAAGAGTCTCGCGCCTTCTCGGCCGGCGAGCGGAGTCGCGAGACAGGCATAAGTCGGTCTAGCGTCCGCCCTACTGCCAGAGCTTCCACCACACCTGCATCTTTTCAGAGAGTTTCTTACAGATTCCCAGTAGTTTCCGTCACATCCCACCGTCGCCCTCCCCCTCGCATTCTTCCGATCCCTCGCCTTCTTCAAGAGTTACCTGTCAAAAAATGTTTTTGTTAGAAACATTGAACACTGAATTGGTACAGTTTTAAATACAGATGAAAGTTGTCCTTAACAATAGTGTATTCACTATTATTATTATTAAAAAAAAAAACAAAAAGTCTAAACCCATAATTGCGAGGCGTAATGCAGCATGAGTTTCTGTCTTGGTAATTTGAAAATTAGTCTTTTATGACATTTCACAAGAAAAACATACTTCATTAGGTCATGTTAACTAAAGTACCTATTTTGCATCAAAGGGTTGTTTGGTATTGAGTTTATCAGCTGGTATACATTACATTTTCCTTAATTGAGTGTCAAGTGTTGGCTGCTTTTAGCCTGACAGTCGCACAATTCATTAACTACTCTTAATATTACTACTGGAAGTTTTTCAACAACGCCAATTCAAACTAGCATTTACATTACTGGAATGTAAAACTATGAGGATACATTTGTTCAAAAGCCTAATCAGCTTTAAAAGCAAAATAAGTAATAATAGATCGAGTCGACGATGAACGCATTTGAAAAATCTACCACGTGCCTGTATTTTGATTATGTTTTTTGTTTACTATAGCGGCGAAAGTTAATACCGATGCTACGATAATAATAAATCAAAATTATTTACATCTTCGGAGATACGGACGTAAAGACAAGTATAAGGACAAAAAAAAGTTTTATTTTCCTGTGGGCAAGTCGAGGTAATGTCTAGTGTCCTTTAAACAATTAAAAAATATACTTACTTGAAATCTGATTTGTTCAGGTCGATCATCATCGGCTGCAGAATGCGTTGTGAGAAGTGGCGCTGGTGGAGGTGACGGTGGAATCATACTCTGGTAGTAGTCTCGATTCTCCTCTAAAGTATCTAAAATGTCCTGGGCATCTGGATGGACAAGGTCCGCCCAAGTCTCCCATAAAGGATGTACAATGTAGTCGATGAAACCGACTTGAGATTTTTCTATCGTAGCATTATGCCTGTCACACATAGGACTAATATCCATACCGTGTTCTCGTTCTCTGTCACCTTGCTGGAAGAATTCTTCCATAAGTAAGCTTACCCACCTCTTGTATAATGGCAGAGGTTTTGTGGGGTTACTAAGGTCAGCACAATGTACGAGATTCTCCAAAACTTGTATTCGATCTGTGTAATTGTCTAGTAAGAGAACTCCACTTCCAGCAACCTTTTTGGTTTCGACCATAGTTTTAAGATCCGCAAGAAGACTCATATGTTTCGACATATCCGTAGAGAGTACCATATCGATAACCATTTTCCTAAGAGTTTGCCTCTGTTTCTTGTGAAGGTTTGCAAATATATCGCATCCATCATTCTGGAGGAGTTTAAATGCTACGGCAAGGTGATGATTTTCTAGTACGGATTCATCGTTGTACATAAGAGCGAGTTCTGAACTAGAGTTGACAAGGAATTGATTGGTAAGTCCTGGATGGTCGACATCGTGAACGCATGCTGCGAATAGTGCAGCACAGACTTCTAGTGGAGTAAAAACTGCATCTAGAGCAGGCGTGTTGAGGAGAACGTTTGTTGACTGAGTGACGTCTGCTGCGTGTAATGAATTGTGGAAAGGATTATCCCGAACGTAATGTTCTTCGAGTGTGACAGCAAACGCGAGGAACGTTCGTGCTGGAATCTGTAGTGTGGCTAACAGCTCTCTTGTGTTGAAAGCAGTGTAGGCGACAGCAGTAAGAGGTCGGCCACAGGACAAGTCTCCGATGCGGAAGATATCAACGCCCCACCGATCAAGGTCACTAAGCAGTCGGCCTAACTCTTCTTCGTGTGGTGTTTCAACTCCATAACGTGGAACTCTTTCACCAGTAAAACTATTTGTATGTGTAAGTGTTCTTTTGACTCCAGATATCTGTAAAAAGAAAAGAATAGGTTTTACGATGTGTGTAATTTAAATACATTCAGTTATGTAACTGGTGTTTTAGTTTGCTATAAACTTACTTTAAAATTTATACTTTGTAATTAAAATTTAACAAAAAAGAAAAACATATCTATATGCCAAGACAAAATATGTCATCGGTTTAATAATCAAGTGTGAGTTTGAATGTAAATATTAGGTTTAAATATTTTAAACTCACTTGTGACATTGTGCTACCGGGACCTGCATGGCGTGGCTTTTCTTTCTTCTTTGCCCTTTCAGATACTTCTTCGCCTTGCAAAATTGGCAAATCAAGTTCTTGTTGTTTATCTGAAACAAAATTAATATTCTCATTATTACTATCTCGTTTGTATTTTACATGGTGGCATGAATCACTTGCATGAAAATGCTGAAATTCTGCAGTTATAACGCGTTTCTAGTCCGATTTTGAGAAATAATTACCATAAAATGGTTGCTTAATAATATAATCTAAAAGCATATTAGTTGATTTATAAACGTGATATCGTTTTATTAATATACTACGAGTATTTAATTACAGTGCATAGCTCATACGTCCCATTTTTTTCAGCGTTGTTAAATTTTTGTTCCAGTGTTCGTAATGTTACTTGTTATTTTGCAATTTTTCTATGAGAAGTTGAAGTAATCTGTATTTGTGGTTCAGAATCATAACAAAGTTAAATAAAACTATCTAGTTGTTTTTTCAAGATAAGTTCATCCATGATAACAAGAAAATGACGGCGGCAAGCGGTCTATTTATTCATTTAAACAGATAATAAGACGGTATTTACTTGAGCTTATTAACATTCGAGCAACAAAAGAGTTATTCAAAATATTTAAAAATTCAACAAGTCGCGATGTTCGCAGTATGTCAAATCTTCAATTTTATTAATGATGTGGTTGTTTTCAGAAGAGTATTAATGTAATTTATAATTGGATTGTATAAAATAGACTAATTTTAAATGTAGACATTCCACCAATCGGCCATTCGTCTGCGATAGTTAATGAGAACTTGAAACGAAGCTACGATTCGGTGTGATATTTACTCCTGATACTAAATTTAAATCAGATGTAAAGAAAACATTTTTCTTTAAAATTGAATTAACGTCTATCTCGTGAGCTTAGAGATCCACGTACAATCTATACTTACTTGGACTTTTTCTAGCATAGGTAGTAAATTAAAATATTGGCCTGGGGACCGACTAAGAGTACTTATGAACTGTGCTGGAAAAATAACCGATTTAATCCACGACAGTCTTTTTCAAAGCATGACAGGTTATATGCATTACTTATAATAAGAAATTTGGAGTTCACATTCTATGTATTGAGGCAAAATCGGCTTCCCAATAATTTGTAGAAATATTTTTTTCTTACACGAGAAATAGTCACTCTAAGCTGTTTCGTTAGTTTGTTTTTAGTCAGAAGAAATATTTTTTAGACAGAAGAAAAAAATCCACTCATTTGCGTTTGATCAATAAGATTCACTTGAATATCGAAATGAAGTTGAATAATGAATTAATTATAAATAAGTGGCTTTGAGATACGTACCTACGCTTATATAAGCGAATCTATTAATTTATTAAATGTGACACATGCACGAATCACACTAATTATATAATGTTTATGATGTTGTTGCTAACAAAATAATAAGAAGTTGTAGCCATTGCAGTTGGCCCGTTTTTTGTACCAATCATATTTATTTAAAACGCGTTCCGATTTGGTGGTAAATTCTAGAATTATAAAGATAGTAGATTCGTCACAAGTAGGCAAAATTACTCATGGGTATAGACAATAGCCTCGGACAAAGTAACGCTTGTATATTTAATCTGAAATACGTATATTTGTTTGTGTTACACTCTGGCTAGCCAATCCTTCATCACTCTTTGCTTTCACAAATTTTTGTAATAATAAAAAAGTTACGTGTCTGAACATTAATTATGTAATAACATTATGCTACTTTTGCTAAGCATCAAGTTGTCCATTTCAACATTTAACGTAAAAGTTTAAGTTAGTCGAAATCAGCCTAGATCAACGAAAGGTACTCTGTCTTAAGACAAAGTAATAAGATGGGTCTGATGGGACTGATGCAATTGCTTTAGTAGCATAAATTCCCAAACAAAAAGAAAAACTGAAAAGGCATCTTATAACTTAGTATTGGAAATTTAAAAGTTAGGTACTGAAATGTTCCTAATAATAAAATGTCTACTTGAAATTCTTGAGACATTTTTTATTTGTTCTCATATGACTAAAAACGACAATTTCAATTCGATTTGATTTCGCAATTTAAAGGGTAAATGTCAAACTTAAAATCTATGTCTTCATGCAGTTTAAACCGAGTTATCCTGGATTAAATGCAAACTCACGTTTTCCGTGGTACAGACAAAGCTGCAGGCTATAACTAGCAAATATACAAAAAAATATTTACTCAAGATAATGTAGAGTAGGCGAACAGGTTTGTGTTTGATTTGAATACCGTTTCTAGGTCAACGTTTCAGTCGATATTATGTAAGATGGCGTAGAAAAATTAAAAGAAACTGGGACGCACAAACAACGAAATATATATCTTATACACAATTTAATTTCTTTACCTAAGGGTGTATAGACATTTTTATAGGTCACAAGATAACAGGCTTCCGATATGAAATTTCCTTTGTTGAAGTTATAGGTACTTCTTTTGGCGCGATTGGGAAAAATCATGAGAGTGAATTTTTACGATGCGCGCACACCGACAGATAAATGTGACAGTCAAAAGCAAAACCCTGAAGTTAGTTGCGAACCTTTTTATTTTTATTATATTTTATGATTTTTAATTATTGTTGCATGCTATTTATGTATATTTATGTACGTATGCGTTGTGTTATTATTTGGTATTTTTGAATTGTTACGCCAAAGAAATATAACTTCTTACGTGCGCACATGAGTACACATACTCTTTTTTGGAAAGTAACTGTTGTTCTACTGATATAAAGTTTATTTATTATTAGTGTTCGTTCTTAAGAGATTAATGATAAACTCTTTAACGACTCTTTTATCTCCCCGAATGTAAAAGTTACTTATTATCCCATTGGGAAAAACACAGCGCTCAGAATGAAAAGTAGCCTGTTTTCTATTTAAGGTCGTAGTTATCTTCACGAATGGTTTTAGTTTTCTTTATATATTTCATAATTATTTATTATATATTATACTTAATCTTGTGTAAGTATATCTAGTTTACTATCGTTATCTAATTCGACATATTAAGCCACGTGTTAAGTAATCTAATCAAGTTGATAATGCACGACCCAGTTCGTCATTTATATTACAAGTCTAGCTTAATAGTAACTCAAAAATGTGGCAATAGGCTACGAGGAAAGGAAAAATAAAATATATAACTGTACATATATTTTCAAGCTTATTACTTTATGAGGTAAATCGAGGGTGTAGTGAATTTATATTAGGTACTGGTGGTAATTTTGCTGTTCACAAACGAAACTAATTTTAGATTCATGCTATCTTTTTCAAATGAAACAAAAATAAAAGAGCTGGAACAATTTAGACAAGTCAGATTAGTCCAGACATGTCAAATTGTGATGTTTTTAATCAATGTTTTCAGTGACAAAATAAACATCAGTAGAAATTTCGGGTACAGACTAATCTGACAGCATTAAAATTCTTTGTCTCTTTCCATTACTTTCGTTGAAAGAAGATAGCGATAACTTAAAATTAGTTCAGTGGTTGCGCAACAAAATTGCCACCAAAATATTTATCAAAATATTGTAGTCTGTGTTACAGTATGATAATGTCAACTTAAGCCTTGAATTACATCATGGACCATATCCATGTTTATTAATAAGACGGTTATTGTTCAATTTAAGTAAATTTATTCCAATTTATTGCTTTATAATTTTTCCGACTCAAGCCTAGAATTTTTAAGCAGCCATAAACTTTGCAATTCTAAATTTGAAATTCTATGAACAATGTTTATGTATTTTGGTCAATTCTTAAGAAATCGTCGAGTGGAAAACAATATTTGTATTGCAAATAGATTTACAATCCATCTGTTTGTATTTTGAAATAAGCACAGCGTATGCAACTCACAATGAAATATTTTCACAATAAATATTCGTTTTGTTTATATTGGCCGGCTGAAAAAATGATGAGATTCGTCATGGCCTCGAAAAACGAAACTGTGTGCTAAGACGGAGTAAAGATTGTCTGTAAACAAATATGGCGCCAAGAAACACTTGCCAATAACCAATTTGTTTATGTATTTTATTGGTATTAGAAATTATTTCAACAACATAATATTTGGCTGTAAATTTCTTGACTACGCCGAATCTTAAAAGAAAGCTGATTTTGGGTCAAATAGTACTGACAGTTGATGTACCTACCAAACTTGTTAAATTCCAAGTTTCAACTTTGTAAAATTGACGAAGTTCCAAAGTTGTTAAATTGTAATACTGGTGGCAACTGACCACAAACTAAAAATTATTTTAAATGCATGCTATCTTTTTCAAATGAAACAAAAACAAAAGAGGTGGAACGTTTTAGACATGTCAGATTAGTCCGAACATGTCAAATTGTGATGTTTTTAATCAACGTTTTAAGAGTGATAGATTAAACGTCTGTAGAAATTATGTGTACGGTCTAATTGGACAGCACTAATTTGTCTCTTTCTGTTACTTTCGTTGGAAGAAGACAGCGATAACTTAAAATTAGTTTAGTGAGTGCGTAACAAAATTACCACTAAGAATTCGCTTCATACTACTACAAGTAGGCACCGCAAGGTCAGAATTGTCAACCAGCAACCACAGGAGAAAGTATTAGGTAATTTTTTTAAAAAGCGATAAACCTAGAAGTTTGAACTTTGGATATCAACTGTGTTTTCCATTACATATAAATGTTTAGAATTTTACTTTCTTATCACATTTCTTGTTTTTTGACAACATTGCTATCACTCGCATTATACGCTTGGTACGAGTAAAGAAAATTTAGAGTAAAGAAAAATAAAATTTGTTTTTATCCTTAACTAATCAACCGCTTGTAATTATTACCAATATTTACAAAGCCGAAGTTTCAATATGACATTATTTTCCATAAAGGCTCCTTATAAACCTTTTTAATTATTTACACGTATTTGTCAATTAATAAAATAAAAATAGACGGGAATATCACGTATTAATAATTAAATGTTAATAATGCACGACGATTTAAGTTTAAAATCCTTATATATCTACCTTTCGGTAAAAGTATTAATATGACGGAGAAAATCTGCAAACTCCACTATGCAGTTACGAGTTTTTACAGATTCTCTGATTTCTTATCTTATTGAAATTGTTACATAAAACCTTGTTTAAACCTCTGTTTTTTATTAGGGAATTGAGGAGCGCTTTTTTATAATTGTTTTTTATAACGTATTTGATCAAAGCGTTATAAAAACAGGCAACGAAAGTATGTAATAGTTTATTTTAGATAAAAAAGAAAAAAATATTTTAATCTAAAATAAACTAGCCGAAACTACGAGCCGTAAGAACGGCTATTACTAGATACTGCGGCGTTTCACAACGAGCTGAAATTGACAAACTAGTTTTGCCTAATAAATAGAATGTCCTAGTTTTTAAATTGATCAATTAAAAGTTAAAAGACACGCTTTTTTGGCTCACGCTACAAATTAAAACCGTCAACACAGTACATGTAGAAATAGATTAAATTTAGCGATAATTAAAAAAAGATTAAACTCGTGTGACGATTAATTTCGGTAATCATTTATCCTGCAAACTGTTTGGTTTTAAAGAAACAATATAAAAGTAAACGTGGCTTTTATTTATATTTATATTTGTTCCAGTAAAATATGTAAAAGTATAAGTAAGTATATGTAGTCGCCCTTGTGGTCTAGTGGTCCGGGTGTTGGACTTGACTGCATAAGGTCTCGGGTTTGAATCCCGGGTCGGCCTGCAAAAAGAAAATTGGATTTTTCCAATTTTCTAATAAAAAGAAATTGGTCGGGATTGGAAATGTGCCCGGTTGGCGATAGGCTTGCCACCTATCACATTGTGGGACTTAGTGTCTTCGGCTAGTCCCCTGGTTGTGCCTCTGCCTACCGCTTCGGGGATGTGGGCGTGAAGATACTTTTTTTTTAAATATGTAAAATAGTTGTGATATAATTGATTGAATATAATTAAATAAAGCTTAGCTGCCGAGAAGTTTGTTTCGTCCATTTTAATCCTGAGTGGCTAGGATTGGAAACAGTTGTACGGTCGATATCATTAAAATGATCCTTTATTATTTATTAAATACATTGTGAAGCTTGTTATGATAATTTAATTAGTAGTAAGTATTTATTTATTACAAAAACATCTGATTGACAAGCACATTTTATAAACAACTCAATGTGTAAGCTTCAACGTGTTTTAGATAAAAATATTTTCAAAGAAAGGCTAAAATGAGTAAAAAGATCATTTTCTAATAAAAAAAAACACTAGTAATAAAGCTTTAAGGTTGATGACAAATTTTATAAAATTAACTAATTTATTTTAATGAAAAGCAATTATTCATGTACATTATGATTCACAATAATTGTATAAATAGTTTACAAGTACAACTTATTGTCGAAGCTGGTACAAACATTGATTTTAATTTCCTTATTCACAAAATATTACATAATAGGAGAGTATAAACAAAACCACGAATAATAACGTGTTGATTGTGATATTTTATTAAGTGCATTTCCTTCTTACTAATATTACAAAAGTGTGAAAATTTTTGAGGTTGAATAAAAACTACGATGTATTGACTTTTACTACGACTTGACGTATTTTGATTAAACTTTACAGTAATAAAGTTTATACATCAGAATAACACATGGACTGCAATTAATAAAGATTTTGTATAATTCATAGTCAGGTGCTTTGTCGAAATATAAAATTTAATGGATACACCAAAATTAATTGAAAATACCAGTTTCTTGTAAAATTTGGAGTCGTCAAAATTTGCTTTTTAATTTTTACTTTTACATTTTTTCTATTTAGTATTTGATGTTACAACATCTTCAACAACAAAAATTCCATCCATAATAATATTATAAACTCATTGATTGGAAGAAATTTGATAATGCATATAGTAAAGACTTGAGTGTACAATAAATACAAAGGTTACTTGTTTCTAAAAAAATATCCTATTCTGGGCTGACGAAGGAAAGGGTAAAATATCCTATTCTGGGCTGACGAAGGAAAGGGTAGACAGCTACTGAAAAATAAGTAGGTACGGCTCAAGAGCTGACAGAGCTTTGTTACAGATGAACTTAAATATAGAAGTTTTAACTTAATAGCCTTTAGACTTAGAGGGTGGAACTTTATATAAGCACTATTTATTTTGTTTTAATCTAATTATTATTTTTATCGTCTCACAAAGTTTTACTCCACTGGGTTAGCCTCTGGCTTCTACACTAGTAAAAACTGTTTTGTAGAAATCAGTGTATAAATATAATGTATTATATATTGTGCCATTTATTTTTATGTTTTTATTTCAAATACTGTATTTTAAAGTACATCTAACATATAAAATTCTCGTGTCACGGTGTGTGTGATTGAACTCCTCCGAAACGACCAGACCATTTCTCATAAAATTTTGTGAACATATTGAGTAAGTTTTAATCGGCCAACATCTATTTTTCATACTCCTAAGTGATGTAGGTGCACCCTAAGTGACCCTAATTTTTTAATATTTTTTTTTACATTAATTAATTAATAATAAACACATTAATAAGTTATCATATAATTTTTACAAAATATTACATAGTATTATAGAATTAGACTATATAAGATTTTGAAAAATTGTAATATAATTAGTTCCGGGTACGACTTTTTAAATCAATCAACCTTCGAATCTCATTTTATTCACGATAAAGAATGTAAGTAGTTCATATAATTTCATTGTCAAATGAGATCATTCTTTGCGATATAATATCTGGCTGATCTGCTAGTCAACATCATAATCTACTGACAACATAGTGAACTGTAAGATCTAATCTGTTTTCACACTGAACACTGACGTACTTACTAGTTTATTAATAGGACCATTTTCATGTAGTAAATACACTGATAAATGCAGCGATAGCAGTTGCCGGTTTTGATATGTTTTTAATGAACATCGTGGGGGGCATTTTTAATGCCACTCAGGACTCTGATTATTCGGTGAGTCATATTGGCTTAACATATTTTTTCAATAAATATCTCAAATACAAAATATTTCATTTCAAAATTTGTGATTTAAGTATCATTCTAAGTGTCATAGTGTATGTTGGAGCTTAATTTCATTGAAATTTGCAAAGCAGTTTTAGCGTGTTCGCGTTATAATTATTATCTACTTGATAAAACCCGTGTTGATTCTGCCGTCCTGCCAGGCAGCTCGTAAAAGGCAAGCATAGGCTCACCGTCACTAATACCGTTACATCTGACTTGGTGGTAGAGTTTCGCAGCGACTCACCCGGATTGGTACCACCGCTTTACCTATTCCTGCAGCCATAACGTCATAACGCGTTCCGGTTTGGAGGGTAAGGTAGCCGGTAAACTTACTTTTGCTCGATTGCCTTCCATCATAAAAAAAATAGTAATAAAATTACGTAATGTACAAACTAAACAAGGTTAAAAACTGGTAACTAAAAAATAACCCACAATTACTATATCTACAAGTACTGAATGTGTTGGAGCATAAGAATCGCGCGATTCCTTTTTTATAGAGCTGATTATTCTTATGGCCATGAAACTGGATATGGTTTATTAATAGATTAAATTGAACGTGTTTTTCTATGTTACGAACCGGTTAAGATAGAGTGTACTGGTAAAGTACTATATAATGAAAAACTTTAATTTGCTTGAAGCAAAAACGTATCCGAATTCCGGAATGGATTGTTTATAACGTGTTTACGGCACTGATAGCATTAAACATATTAAATATATACTTATCAATCAGAATATTATACATATTTTGAGTAGGAAGAACTTCTATGCACTTAGCTTATTTTATTTTATATGTTATTTGCTAGATTTTTTATGTAATGTTGTATCTAATAGGTAATATCAAAACAATATAATGTTACGTATAAAGTAACAATATTAGTTATGTATAATATAGTGTCAGTTATGTTTTGAATTTGGGACTAGGCCCGTCGATTTCGAAGTAAATGTGACATTTTTGAAGAAACACGAGACAAAACTTGTTTAGTGCATTTTTAGTGATTTCTCAACCAAGTGGATTATGAGTTTGAAAAGAGATCGGTAAATAAATCCCCCTCACATATTTTCTTACTAGCTGCGCCCCGCGGTTTCACCCGCGTAAGTCCCAATCCCGCGGGAACTCCGGGATAAAAAGTAGCCTATATTTTATTTTGGGTCTTCAGCTACCTATATACCAAATTTCATCGTAATCGGCTTTGTAGTTTTTGCGTGAAAGAGTAACAAACATCCATACATCCATACATACAAACTTTTGCATTTATAATATTAAAATAGGATAGGATTCTGTGTTAAAATTTTTGCTGCCTTGATAAATTTGACGTTCTTCCTTTAGAAAAAAAAACACATTTTTATTTAATATTTTTATACAGTTCATATAATAAACGTTAAAAAAATAAGTATTTCATTTTTTAACGTTCTTATCAATTTCGAGCTAATTTGATTTAACATAAGTTAATAATTAAGAAAAAACGATATGTTAATATGTAATAAACAGTAGAATAAACACGGGATTACGAGACATTGAATCGTGATCTTCAATCGACAACGTCATCGACTAATAGTCTGAAGTACGCATGACTATTACAATTATCTTTAATTAACATAATACGAGGAGATGATCCTCAATATGGCATTGACTAAGAATTGACTAATTACATCTAAGAAGCCATGTCTAATGAGAATGTACAAAATTATACAATCGGACATTAAGGATGTTGAAAAACATCTAATTAATCAACATTAAATTAGTAGCTCGTTTTGAAAGTTTTAACTGTCTGCTGGTGTTGTTTTTTTTTTTTATGATATTGGAAGGCAAACAAGCAGACGGATTTCCTGATGGTAAGAAATTCACGCCGCCTAGAGACACCAAATGTGGTAATGGTGCGTTGCCAACCTGGGGCCAGGATGTTAGGCCTCGAGCAAAAGTAAGTTTACGGGCTACATTACCCTCCGAACCGGAACACGTCATGACGTTATGGCGGCAGGAATAGGTAAGGCGGTGGTACCAATCCGGGCGAGTCGCTGCTAAACTCTACCACCTAGTCAGAATTCACGGTGTTAGTGACGGTGACCCTTTGCTCGCCTTTTACGAGCTGCCTGGCAAGGAAGGCAAATGGTCTATTCTACAAAGGAGCCCGGACCAACACGGTTCAATATTTCTTACTACAATATTTTTTACTACATTTAAAAGACAGAAGTATAATTTAAATCAATGTTATCGCTCAAAAAGAGGAAAATACTTCCTTTAAAGTAAGATGGCAGCTGTATGCTATGTCTACTTATAACCATATTAGATATTACTTATTTAGAGGTTTTTGCTTGAATGTTTATTACTGTTTAATACTTGTAATACGACGTTAGATTATATATAAGTAAGATAATTTCGAATTCGATTATCAGTTTCTAAAACTGAATTTAAATTAATTAAACATAAACAATTATGCGTCCTACTATATTTAATTACGAATAAAATTATCCTACTAATATGATAAATTCGAAATTTTGCCTGATTGTTTGTTACTCCTAACGATAAAACAGCTGAACCGATTTTCATAAAATTTGGTACACACATTGAGGAGAACTTGAATTAACACATAGGATAGTTTTTATCTTGAAACAATGTTCCTGTAGGACCCTGAGGGCAACAGCTAGTGTTAAATAAAATATGTGATATCTTTTATTTTTTCTACACACCAAATCCTTATTACAAAACATGAAAGAAAGAAGAAATTATTACTAGACATTAAAACAGCAAGGTAACGAGTTGAGTTGCTTGGGAGTTAAAAACCTAAAGAATAATAAAAGCCGAGAATGATTTTAATTTTTACTTTGTTGTGATAAGCTGTTTCCTCGCATCTTTTCTTGCATTTTAATACACTGTTTCAACGACTCTACTTGAGCAAACGCGGCGAAAAGCCTTTGCTGTCTATGTGTGGTATGAAGTAATTCTGATAAACGCTTGATCTCGATCAGTTCAGATATTTTCAAAAACCCTCAAAAACTGAAGGTTCCGATTTACAAGCAAAACTATAAAGTAGTTGACCTATTAGATGCAAACAAAGATCATTCATTTAAAGCCTTTCAAATAAACTATTTTAATACAATAAGCACAATAAGATATTAAAATATGCACATATTTTTCATATGGTAATTACAAATATTATCATATAGATTGAACCTGTAGTAATAGCTTGAAAAAATGAGCTGTTATATGCAAACCTTGTTTATGTTTATAATTTGTTATACAAGCTGGAAGATGTAATAAGATTATCTATTTTTGGACTCAATTATTAATTAATGTTAAAACATATTAAAAGAAACGACTCGTAACAGCATAACTGAAATAATTACATAATTACGTCCCGTCACGGTAGTTATCTTCGCGGTTCAGTTACCATGAGCCATGTAGGTAACTTAAAGTCCCATAAATGACCTGAATTCTTAATTTTGACATCTTTATATTGTAAGTAGCTGATCCGGCAGACGTTGTTCTGCTATATTTTTAATGTGATTTTAGTAAAAAAAAAAATTGGGGTGAGTCACACTCATCACTTAGGGGTATGAAAAATAGATGTTAGCCGATTCTCAGACCTACTCAACATGATCACAAAATTTCATGAGAATCGGTTAAGCCGTTTCGGAGGAGTTCAATCACGCATACAGTGACACGAGAATTTTATATATTAGATAGATTAAGTTTCTTATTTTTAATAAATTTTACATAGCTGGGTATTGTATCCAGTACCTCATGTCTTTGACACGACATAAGGTATGAAAGAATGAATGTCAAAAGACTAAATTATTGGATCTCTATGAGCAATTGAAAATCATTTGAACGACTTTCTAATTTTTTAATGTCATTTTTCTACATGTCAAAAAAAATACACATAATATGAAAATGACTTTTTATAACACTGGTGCGTGTTTATTTGTCCATTTGTAAACATTATCATTACATAGTACAAAACAAAGTCGCTTCCTCGGTCCCTATGTCCCTTTGCATGCTTAAATCTTTAAAACTGCGCAACGGATTTTGATGAAGTTTTTTAATAGACAAAGTGATTGAAGAGGAAGGTTTGTATGTATATTTTATCACGTTGCGAAGTCGAGGCGGCCGCTAGTTAAGTAATAAATTAGAATTAAGAAATTGAAACACATACCCAGGAAAGTAGAGCAGATGTACTCGGAGATCTGGTTGCCGGACTTGCTGGACTCGGAGAAGTGGCTCAGCTCCTTGTTCAGCATGCGCTTGAACTGAAAATGCAAAACTTCCACTGAGTTTGCCATCTTCCGGACGTGGCGCGCCAACCACTTGGCCGGGGCACAGGACACGTTTGATTTCTCAGCGGACACGCGCATTTCACACTTCTAATAACTATCTTAAATTAAGTTTGATTCTGAGATCAATTTATCGTCTATAATTTATGTAACAAACACGTCCGCACGTAGAGAGCGCTATCTGTGAACTGAAGCCTACCGCTCGGCTCTTGCTAACACCGCACGTAGCGTTTCCTCAATAAATGAAAAATTGAAAGCATTATCTTCTGAGTAATATAACTTCGCCGTAATACACATTTAGAAATTTCTTAGCAATTCGGGAGCACAGCTGCAATACTTTCATTGAAAATGTGATATTGATTTCGGAATAGCGTTATTCATCTGACATGTGATATTTGTTTTTTTAAACCGACTTTGAAAAAAGGTTGTATGTTTTACATAAACTTTTTTACTCGTACTTTTGGGGTGGTTCCATTAATAAGTCTGGATCTAATGATGGAATTTAAAGGAATTTGAAAGAAAACACACCATATTTTTAAGTATATACCTATACGATACAATTATTGAAATCGTAATCGGGTTTTTACTGCCCTCAAATGATATTGGTTAGCTACGATACATATTATTTCATCCACAGAAAGTTACATGTTCCGGGTGACGTATGTTACTACTGTACCAAAATCTGTTTTTTTTGTAATAATTACGTTATTAAATTTACCCGTCGCGTCGAGTTTTTGAACAATTACGTGGGCAAAGCCGTGAGCATCAGGTAGTATGTAGTTCTTTCTGTTAAAAACATTTATTGTATCTACACATCATTATTGTAAAATATTTATATGATCAACGCAAAAATTATGCAAAAGTTTACGCTGGGTTTTATTTTTGAAAATGTTGTATAAAGGTGCTCGTATTTTTTTAGGTAGAGTCAAAATTATAGCAATTCTTGCATCGGTCAGGTGAATTGTAATAGGTTTTTGACACAAGTTTTTAAATCTTCAATTTTTTAGAAAATTATGTTATACTCATACTTACGTGTATACTTATTCTAATACTTTTATTTTAAAAACATTATGTAGAGGTGACTATTATGATTGTATGTCAATAGATTTACCATGTGAGGCAATCGTCAAGATTTTTTTATGATATATGTAAATTGTGTTAAATATTAAAAAAAACTCTAAATTAAGACACAGTGTTGCGTATTATCGGATATTATCCGAGGGTGGTGTCAAGAGTCTCCGAAACCGTCGTGTTTGTATGAAAAGGGTAATTCATGTGAAGGAAGCAAGACAGGTTTGTCAGGATCGTGAGGTCTGGCACTCGATACTCTCTGCCTACCCCGTAAGGGACTTGGCGTGAAGATATGTATGTATGTGTTGCGTATGTTTGTTGCAGAGGGAGGAATAGATAACACTAGTCGAACGAGTTGTCGTAAAACTCTATCATCGTGGTCACGGTGTTAGTGGTAGTTACCAGCGTTCGTCTTTAACAAGCTGCTTAGTAGTATCTACCTGTCTGGTCTGTAGTCTTCTCCATGATACAGTCAACGTAAATCAATTGTTCGATATGTTTTTACCAAATTTTTAGCCAAACGATTTACTTACTGTAATCCGTATGTAGTTTATGGTGAAATAAACAATATAAACGACGCCAGACTATTATTAATCATGACCAGGTTTGGCGTGAATGAATGAATGAATTAATTAATTAATACACTTTATTATGCACCAAAAAATTAAAAACAGACACTGACTTATAACGCAGTACTTAAGTTAATATACACAAAGTTATAGTTATTACCCAATAAATTATTCGGAATTTATTCAGTGAAGTTCAAAGAGACTTAGAGAGAATATAATTATTATGTATTTCAATATTCATACAAGGTGATACACAACCGATTCGTAATAAACAAGTTTTTAGAAACGGTTTGAGGTTGTGGCACTGTAGCGCCACTGACAGTTCTGCATAAAAAAATTGGCACTACAGTGCCCACGGACTGTCAAGTGGTTAAGATTAAATTCGTTATAATTCATTTTCATATTGTTAGGAATAAAGTTTATATTTCACTTACTGTTACGCGCGGTATTGTCCGCGTTTTGTAATTGTGTGGTGAACGTAAAATAATCTTAAATATTACAACATAAATTATGATAACAAAATTACCTATATGAATATAATAATAATATATTATGTTTTCTAATTTTGTTATCATTTTATATTGTCGTTAAAATTATTATGCATAAAATTATTTATTATCAAAAATATAATAGTTTCTTCATTCAACACAACGAGATATTAATTCATTTTCTATGTTTATTTACATTTTACCATCAAATTTTAACTACGAGCTGAGAATGTTTTATCCCGGATATATAATGATTGAATAGGGAAATGTTATGTTAACATTTTTTATGTTAATGATAGGCAAACAAGCAGACGGATTTCCTGGTGGGAAGAAATTCACGCCGCCTAGAAACACCAAAGGTGGTAATGGTGCGTTGCCAACCTGAGGCCTGGATTTTAAGCCTCGAGCAAAAATAAGTATACCGGCTACCTTACCCTCCAAATCGGAACACGTCATAATGTTATGGCGGCAGGAATAGGTAAGACGGTGGTACCAATCCGGGCGAGTCACTGCGAAACTCTACCACCTAGTAGGATGTCACGATGTTAGTGACGGTAAGCCTATGCTCGCATTTTAAGAGCTGCCTAGCTGGAAGCAGATGGTCTATTCTGAAAAGAAACGCGGACCGACACGGGGAATATATATAGTTTTCAGAAATAACAATAATGGATGAGAAATAAGTTATAAATAAGATAGTAAGTATTAAGTAAGGAGATATTCGCATAAAAGAACAACCTTCGTCATTATTTGTATGAAATACTGGAGAGCACCTCTATTGATAACTAAACTAAACTTCAGGCCAAAAGCACACTATAGATTCCGATACGTATATTAGCAAAAGTAATAACAACTCACTCACTCACTGTCTCTTTTTCACATCCTACGACTTTTGTGACGCGCATGTTTTTAAAGGTATTTGAAGGTAAACGAGTTCATATAAGTCTAGACAATAAGAAATATAAGCTCTCTATGTTACACCAAGTATGACAAAGGTATATGCCTACGTGATATTAAGTTGTTAGGATCCTTGAGCTAGGTTGGCAACGCACCATTATCACCTTTGGTGTCTCTAGGCGTCGTGAATTTCTTACCATCAGGAAATCTGCTGCTTGCCTCTGTTTGTTTGTCTTCCAATATCACAAAAAAAATTTTTGGGAACGTGTGTCAATTTTTTTTGTCTTACTATCCGTCTAATATTATTTACGCACATTTCGATCATCAAGTTTCGAAAAATCAGAAGGTTCTGAGTTTACCAGTTGTTTGTTGTTTATTGAAATGATTTTTTTTACTTTGTTGAAATGTTCACGATTTGAGCCACACCTCCACGTGAATTCGAAGTCATGTCGAATTGCATGGTCACGTTGTAACACATGCGTGTACGTAAGTCGTAAAAACCAATCATAAACATGCTTAAAGTCTGAAGCGAGATATTAAATCTTTATGATATTTTAATTCACCACCTCTCTCAGTTTAGTTTTATCTAAAACGCGGAGGCCTCTGAAAAAAATGTTGATGTGGAAATTTATTCAAAGTATATATAGAAGTGGTCTCTGTGGTCTAGCGGTCAATCAATCAATCAATCAATCATCTTTATTTGCTTTTAGCAGGGTATACATTTGATGTTTTTTTAAAATTATTTACAGTACACCTACTATACCAATTAATTGGCATGCAAATTACATACTTTAAAAATTTTATGTCATACAAATTATTAATCAAATGAAATTGGAACTATAAACAAAACAAATATTAATAAAAACTATTCAACATACAGTTAAAAATTTCACATGTCAATTTCACATTTCACATGTCAAGGTGTTGGACTTGACTGCATGAGATCCCGGGTTGGATTCCCAGGTCGGGCAACAGAGAGAAAATTTGGTTTTTATGATTGGGATTGGATATGTGTTCGGTTGGTTGCGCCTCTGCCAACTCCTTCGAGGATAAGAGCGTGAAGATACATATATAGAAGTAGGTATTATTTTTAATTTCGCTTTAATGTGTGTCATGATATTTATTGAGACATTAAAATAATCTAGCAGTTCAGCTGTCGGACTTAACTGCTTGAGGTCCCGGGTTCGGTTCCCGGGTCGGGCAACAAAAAGAAGATTAGGTTTTTCCAATTTTCTAATAAAAAAAAACGTTGCTCGGGATTAGATATGTGCCCGGTTGGCGATAGGGGATAACCTATCACATTGAGGGACTTAGAGTCCGGCTAATCGGACATGGGCGTGAAGATACATTTATAAAAGTAGGTATTGATTATTTAATTTCGCTTTAATTTGGTTCATGACATTTATTTAAACATTAAAGTAATAAGAAATAAAAATATTTATTATTAGGTGCTCAAACAAATTAAACAAATGTGATGAAAATTATACAATGTAATAATTAGCCATATGTTTATAAAAACTCGTTTCACGTGGCATTACATCTGACTAAATAAATTTAATGAAAAATTATCTTATGTTTTATTCATATCAATAGTTTGAAAATTTGAAATTGAAATTGAAAATTATTATTGTTGAGATTACATTGTTATTATTTTTAACATAAGAATTAAAGTGAGCATCACTTTAATTATTATGTGGCTGTTCATTTCTTATGACCGTTGCTTTTTATTACGAGTTTATATTTTTTTATGAGAGGTCAGCGATCAAGCACATGGGTATCCAGATGGTAAGAGACAAACGTGGTCTAAAGACACCATAGCTGCTATAGAGCGTCGCTGTCCTGTGGCGGGAGTATTAGGGCAGTTGTGCAAGTACACCAGAAACCCTAATCTCCAGACTTGAACATGACAGAGTTATTACCCCATACCCATTAGAGTCATACACCCGGGCAAGTTGCTGCACAGCATTCTACCACCAGTGCTCTTGTTTTTAATGAACTAATTCACTTATGCTCGCTTCTTACAAGCTGCGTAAAAATATGAAATTTATTACTTCTTCTTTTATAAATATGGCTTTCAATCGTTTTTCAGGATTTATTTAGCCCATGTCAGGTACGGGAATTAAGTCTTTATTTCAGTCATTAGTTACTATTTAAAAGTCATGTCAGGCCCTTGAGTAAAGCGGTGGCTTCCTTACTCAAGCTCATCTAGTGAGATTTGGCGGCAGCGAGGAAACACACGATACACTAATTTCTTTATAATTATTTCACTTGTGCATTTTATATAAACAAAATTAAACGAATTCCCACATATATTTACTAATTTTACTCATAATGAACACCAAATTCAATAATTACGAAAAATATTTGACCATTTTCTTTCACTATGGTGCCAAAACTCCCCAGTTTATTACTTATTTACTTATATTTTTTATTGTTAAAGTTTTAGTAAATGTCAGTCTTATTTCAGCAGACTGACAATAGACGCTCGTAACATATCACTCAAATTGGCACCGACTATTAGTTTTTTTTGCTGTCATTGCATTTGTTTTATCTTAGTTGTCTTTTGGTTTAAAGGTAAACTAACTTAAACGCTCAATAGCCCAGTCTCAAGCTGAAAATGCATTATTAATGTATTTCTTATGTTAAATCGATCTTATAATCAAGTCAGACCTAATCTAATGTTCAGGCTTTGTAATGTGTTTTTAATGGTTTTAATTTAAACGTTTAATTGACACATTAGTTCGATGTGTACGCTGACATCTGAGAGCTGGTGACCTCTCTCACTCTCAGGCACTTTCCTTCACATCACCTACAAACACAGCAAAAAAAAACAAAAAAGTTATTTTGGTGGAATTTTGTATGATTTATTTAATTAAGTTACAATTAGTGTATCGTATCTTTCCTCGTTGTCGCAAAATCTCGCTAGTTGAGCTTGAGTAAGGAAGCCTCCGGTTTACTTAGCCCTACCTTGACATGCCTATTTAAGACGACTTAGGATTTTTGTATAGTAAAAAGTTTAAGCCTCATATAGTTAAATCGGGTAACGTGCTGCAAAATTAAATTGAACGAATGGCAAATACTTACGCCCATGATAAAAACAAAGAAAATTATTTCCTGTAAACATAATATGTCATCTAAATAATAAACACAAATCAAAGAACTTCAAGGTTTAAGTTGACTTCATAAGTCTTTAATCCAGTAATACAATAACAATTTAAACCTTAGAGTACTTACAATTTAAACCTTAGAGTCTATGTTTATTAATCAGACGGATGGCTTCTATAAACATCAAAAGCCTAAAATCACTAGTTCATCTTTGCGTAACAACTAAATTGGTAGTTACATACGAAGCTAGCATTTGTAGGTACACGTTTCCGATCTTGGCAAATAGGAAGTGAAATGAGGCTGTTGGATAACGATCTCGCTTGTTAGCTGATTGATAGCTACCTATTGATAGAATGTCATTGGTTTGGAGAGGATGCGGGCGTACGTCAGCAGATCGATTGACCTACATATCGACATGATGGTACAAGTTCACCCGTACGTATTGTTTATAAGGCTTCAGTAATTAATTTAAACTACATACAGCCGTTAGAATCTTTGATCGGACTCAAACTTAGTCTAATTCTCGTTAAGTTTAACCATTCGTAGTTTGCTCGAAAAAAAGCTTTACTCACATTTTCAAAAAAATGTCCATCCGTCGAAAACGAGCAACCGTCGTTGCTTTTTATAATAGTGGAAATGAAATGAAAATTATTTATTTGCGGAATATGTGTGTTAAAAAGTTGTTAATAAGATATTTAAGAATACAATATGTTCTACCAAAGTTCTAAAAGTAAGTATACCGGCTACCTTACCCTCCGAACGGAACACGTCATGACGTTACGGCGGCAGGAATAGGTAAGGCGGTGGTACCAATCCGGGCGAGTCGCTGCTAAACTCTACCACCTAGTCAGTTGTCACGGTGTTAGTGACGGTGAGCCTATGCTCGCCTTTTACGAGCTGCCTGGCACAAGAAGGCAGATGGTCTATTCTACAAAGGAGCCCGGACCAACACGGGGAAAATTAATATTCTTACTAATCGTACAAAATACTGCCATCCGTAATCAAAAACACATTTCTTGAATAAAGGATGGGTCCTTTATTCAAGAAATGGCCTCAGAGTATTTTTTCAATAAATGTAATCATTACTCACAATAACTGTTCCTTATTAACATTAAATGCTGAAATATGTTAGTACGTCCTCCTTTCATGCAAAAACAGAGTAATATAATGGTATTTTTTTTTGTATGGAGATAGGAGATCGGAGAAAGAGTTTATAATATAACCGATATCTAAACAATGACAATCCAGGATAAAATCACTTAGGTTTCATCACATACATTCACAGACACGTCAACCACACACACAAAACTTAACACTACTTTTTTTCCGTCGGGGATTAAAAAAACATAAACAGGTAAGACAGGTATAACAGGTATAAAACAGGTAAGAGATTGATATATCCGATATCTACACAATGACAATCTAGGATAAAATAACTTAGGTTTCATCACGTACACACAAAGGCACATGAACCACACAGACACAAAACTTAAAACTCTTTTTTCGTCGGCGTTAAAAAAACAGACCATACTTTTCGTGTTTGTAATTAATGATTCCATTTTCGTTAGTATATTAAGCTCTCTAGTTGTTTATTAATAGATCAGTCTATTATCAAGCACATCTTGATACGTAGAGTCGTTGACATATAGTTTTATATGTGTCATACGTCTTAAGTGGCCATATAGTGTGGCTGTAAAGGTTCTATTCTTAGTCGAGTGGAAAGTTTGACGTATACATAATTATCTCTTAACAATCTACCATTCACTTTTATTGTTGTGTTGAACAATTTACCAATCTTTTGTAAACTTAACAATATGTATTGTCTTTATTTTTAGATCTAGTGGTTTATCTATAGCTCGTGTCAAAAAACAGCATAGACGATTTATATGAAGCTTTGATATAAGTACGTCTTTTACGGCCAATATTAAAAACCTGTCTACTGCCGGGTTCCTATATTCAAAAAACGAGCCGTTTTGATTAAAGATGGTAAGGTATAGTATTTTATACGCTTATGCCCGATTCCTATAATCAAAGAATCGTAATCCGTCAGCTAAACCATTCGTAGTTTGTTCCAAAGTAACGGAGCGTTACCAATATTTTCAAAAAATGTTTAGAATCAATAGTCGGAAACGAGCAACCGTTGTTAGTAATCTTACTAAGCGTACAAAATACTACCATCCGTAATCAAAACGACTCGTTATTTGAATATAGGAACCGGGCATTAGTAAGATTACTAACAACGGTTGCTATTTTCCGACTATTGATTCTAAACATTTTTTGAAAATATTGGTAACAATCCGTTACTTTTGAACAAACTACGAATGGTTTAGCTGACGGATTACGATTCGTTGATTATAGGAACCGGGCATAAGACAAGAGCTCGTGTCATTTTAGATCAGTTGCATGGTAACCACTGTTATTTTTTAATAATTAACAAAAACATCTTAGCAACCACTCTCTAGAAGGCCTATCTTTATCTGTAGATAGGTTATTAATGTTGGGCGCTAGTCAGAATGTGGCTGAAATAGCGAATTAGATTTTGGTTTCATAAATTAAAAGAAAACAATTTACCTGCTAAAAAAAGTATTTTCACCCCCTTATTACCGAAAATTACATAAGACGATCTTGTTTCAACTAGCATAATTAGATAAATGAGTCGCCTCTGTGGTCTAGCGGTCCGGGTGTTGGACTTGACTGCATGAGGTCCCGGGTTCGAATCCCGGGTCGACCAAAAAATTGGATTTTTCCAATTTTCTAAGAAAAAAATATGTTGGCCGGGATTGGATATGTGCCCGGTTGGCGATAGGCTTGTCACCTATCACGTTGTGGGACTTAGTGTCTTCGGCTAGTCGTGGGTGCCCTGGTTGTGCCTCTGCCTACCTCTTCGGGGATATGGGCGTGAAGATACTTACTTATAATTAGATAAATATAAATTAATTCATGCCGCCATAATGACAACGTCATGTTTCGGTTCAGAGGGTAGGGTAGCCGGTAGACTTGTAAAATTTACTTAACATCTCTGCCACAAGACAGCGACGCACCCACAGCATCTATGGTGTCTACAGGCTGCGGTTATCTCTTACCATCAGGGGAAACACATGCTTGTTCGCTGTCTTTTGCCATAACAATATGTCTGGACGAATGACAAAAATATATCAAATTCCAAAGTACCTATGAAAAGCTATATCCTTGGTAGTAGGTATCCTATATATAAGTATCACCTGTATATAATTAAGTATATATTTATATATAGGTATCCTGAACAACGCAGACCTAGAAATACAATTTATATGCCTATCACACAACTGTCTGCACCCGTCGGAAAAATAATTCAGGGCTGGCGGATGCTCAATGGCGCTAAATGTGTATCAACAATAATTGTTCCAATTCAACCAAGGCAGCTAACGAGATGGCCTTTGCACAATAGAATTATTACTTGTAATAAAAAAATAACAGAACAATGTTTCACAGTTGAACAAATATTAATATTAAAATAAATTACTACATACAGATTCTCAAACACAAACACACGTTTATCACGCAAATGTTCGTCCTTGTCAGGAATAGAACCTTAACCTCATTTTGTAGTCAGATTCATGTAGCCACATAAATAATGGAAAATTATTTTAAATTCCTTATTCTTTAGTATAGAGAACAACATTACTAACAGGAAACCGGATCACTTATTTGTTTTCATATACATTAAAAATACATTCTTTCTCTGCGAATCATTTCTTTAGTCTAGGGGTCCGGTATTAAAATTTCGTGAGGTAACTAATTATATACCCACGAGTCAGGTTAACATAAGAAAAGAAAATATTTTAAAGAAAACCAATGTTGCCTGGGATTGGATATGTGCCCGTTGGGCGACAGGTTTACCAGCTATCACATTGTGGGTATAAGTGCCTTCGGCTTTTCGAAGGGCGCCTTGCCTTGCCTTGTTCCATCAGGAATATGCGGGTGAAGATACTTTTTATCATATTTTTGAAGAACCCCAGACAAAACCTATTCGTAATTTAGATAAGAACCATCTCAATTACGTCATATTAACAACAAAAATCCGCATTGAAATCGGTGGATTCGTTTAGAAGTTCTGATGTCACAAACAAACACAAATAGCCAATTTTAAAACTTAAAAACAATCGTCATCTTCCGTAGAGGGTTAAAAATTGATGGCTACGAAGCTAATTTTAAAACTTTATTAAAAATTGCTGGCTACGAAGTCAATTTTAAAACTTTATTAAAAATTGCTGGTTACGAAGCCAATTTTAAAACTTAAAACGATCATCTTCTTCCGTAGAGGGTTAAAAATTGCAGGCTATAAATTACGGAATATGGTATATTAGAAATAGTGACATTCAGAATAGAATTTCTTTTCCTAGATATCTATTTCCTATTTCCAGTTAACCTATACGATGTTACTCGTAAAAATAACCTTTACTTTTATTATACGTCGTAATAATATCGTTAGACGTCAGAATAGTACAATTTCTTGTGTGGGCGGTAAACATAAAATAAATGTGCTTCACTTCTTATGAAAATAAGCCACTAGTAGAATGAATCAGATTCTGAGAACTTGCAAAAAAAGACAAAATCTGGCACACAAACTAAGGTAAAGGAAAATGTCCGAAATAGTCTCGATACATTTGACATTGAAGTAGTCGTTTAGTGCTTATTACCATAAGATGAGATGTTTTTAGAAAGACCGTCGTATTGTTTGCTAATTAGTAACGGTTTGAAAAATTTGCGATGGGTTTTCATATTGGTGTCAGTAAAGTAAGGTATGATGTCGGTATATCGGAGAGGAATGAAACCTTTGCTTACTGGGATTTGCGGGTATGCTAAGATGCATATTAAAAGATCCACCACATAGCTAATTTAAATGAAAATATATGAAAATGAAAATTACTTATTTGCGGAAATGTGTGTTAAAAAGTTGTTATAAAGATATTTAAGAATACAACATATTCTACCACATTGTTATGTGCAAATATTTAATAAAATTAAAGAAGTCACATATTTATATTAAAATGTACATTTAAATCGTAGCACTTATTTATATATTTAATAGACATTTTATTTATTTATAAACATAAGTTTCGTAATTTATTATACATAAATTTAAAGGTAGATTAATTTTTATTCCTATCTACCGTACACTACCAGAATATGTTGTTCCTACCTTGTTCCGATTTCAAAAGTAAGGTATCCAATAAATTTACCTTCAATGTTCTTTCTTTAACTAAGTATTAACTTTACTTACGTTCGCAACCCTCGAAACAATCCACCTCCACATTCACATTCTATATGCGATAGTGTTTAGTCCTCCATTAAAGTTTCCAATAACCTCTGGAAAAATTGCAGCAAAATTCGAAAGCTTGAAATCAAAAGCCCCATTGACATAACACATTCTTCAGTAATTTTACCCCGTATTGGTCCGGGCTCCTTTGTAGAATAAACCATCTGCCTTTCTGCCAGGCAACTCGTTAAAGACGAGCAAAGGATTTCCGTTACCAACACCGTGACATCTGACTAGGTGGTAGTTTCGCAGCGACTCGCCCTGATTGGTACCACCGCCTTACCTATTCCTGCCGCCATAACGTCCAATGCTTGCCGTTGAGGTCTATCGTCCCAGCCTCAGGTTGACAACGCACCATTACCACCTTTGGTGTCTCTAGGCGGCGTGATTTTCTTACCAACTGGGAATCCGTCTGTTTTTTTTGCCTTCCATTATCATAAAAAAATTACGCATAATTACGTACGTTACGTATTTTTGTGGTTTTGTTATGAGAAGAAATTTCGTATTGATTTCTCGAAACAGAATCTCGTAACGTGTATCCAAACGTATCTGGGGGAGTTGCAGGTTGCTAATGTATTATTACCATGTTGATATACAACATATACATATTTCTAACCACCAGCTAATTGTTTCGCTTGTTTACTTTAGCGTCCCATAAAATAACTTGCGGTTGTCTGTTAACATTGGATGAGGTGGGGCTGTTTTGCCTTTTAATTGTTAATCAATTTGGTAAATTACATAACTTTAATTTTTCTAAAAAAAAACAATAACCCTGAACAAATTACACCCCCTGCCTTCCTGCCAGGCCGCTCATAAAAGGCGAGCATAGGCTTACCGTCACTAACACCGTGACATCTGACGTTAGGGGTTAGGAACTGATATTTTGTTGGTAGTATGGAACATAAAACACCCATTCTTGGACCGGATATCAGCTGCTGGTAAAATGTCTAATAAATTAAATACGGTCTTTCCTTAAAACGCAGATATGTATGCGTTCAAAAAACCCAAACATTTGTTTTAATTTTTTTTACCGTGTTTGACTATACGAAAGGAGGTTCGTTCGAAGTTCGTAAGTATGTTATTTGTCATTAAAATTTACAGTTAATTTACTTTTCAGGAAAATTAATACACTTCAAGTCTAAGTAATCACATAACCGTTTCAAAGAACAAGCTTCACCGCAACTTTGTTGGGTAAAGAACCGCACTTAAAACCGCGGTTCGTGACACATCGGTTCGGAAAAGCTGAGACTAAAACCGCAAGATTTTCCTGTTCCCTTGGCGCCGCTTACAATATTTCCCTTCTTACAATGGATCTCTAAAATCTAGTTTAGACATGATCATGTACGGAAACGATTCAAAAGTATTTTTTGTAGCATATTGGATTTTCCAAAATATCTGAATATATTTACAATCATGAGTAATACTGGTACTAGTATAGGTGTTTTTTTAATGGCTTTAATGTTGCTAGCCTTTTTTTACAACTTCACCGGGTTTTGTGGGCCGAGCAGAGTGCTCAGAACGAGATATCATTATTTAGATGAATTGGACTGTTTCCCATAACGAGAGCAACAAGGGCTATTGTAACCCATATTTCGACTGGGTGCTGCGTTCTGTTTACTGGTTGGATCCAGGATTGTGGTTCATCAAAAGAGTTCTTCGTCGCCGAGACCGTAGGCGACGGTGTAGTGTTATGTTAATTCTAGTATATACTGGCGGCTTCTTTCGCTTCACTCCAAGTTACTACGATAATTTTGAACTATTATTAAAGAAAAAACAGATTTTTTATGAAATTGCCTGTTTACAGCTGTCAACTACGCTTTCTTAGAGGATATTAAACTATGTCTTTATGTATAGTATAATTAAGGATATTACTTTCAATAGACTGATAATAATAATACTTTAGTAAAGTTTTAAATAGGACGGATTTCATATTGATATAGTTTAAAAAATATATTTGTAAAAAAAATTAAGTTTGGTAAATCTGTAAAAAATAAACTTGAATTTCAATAAGTAAGTCATCTAGGTATCTGTGTGGTGAACCTAATATATGTGCGTATTTCCAAATAAAGTTTATTTAATGGTGTAATAATTTATTTATTTTAATACACACCTTCCTCAACAATGAAAAAGCAAAAACATTTTTTTAAAACTAGTAAATCAAAAACAAAAATCTTTTTCTTGGTATTATATTAGCTGATATTAGCGTTACCAATAGATGGATAAAGATTTTTATGTATTCTTATCTAAACTACGACTATTCGTATCTTACATAACTATACAGCAATGCGGCGACTAACAGAGAACTTTACATCGTGGAGATAAATCAATTTTCACTCTCAAATTTGGCACCGCTTTGCTAAATATAAAATTGAGTTTTGCTTGCTAAACGAAAACTTTTTGAGATCTTGTTTTGTACTCGTATAACTTTTTAATATAGTAGAAGATCCGAACCTACATCGAATTACACTGAGCTGACAATAGAATAAAACATATTTTATAGTCAAGTAAGTATATTAGCGATCATATTACAAGTGGGTTGCCTAAACAATTCCTGGACCAAACATTTTTAATTAAAAAAAAGTGTTTTTCATGTTTCCTATTTTTTTCCGGCAACTCTCTATATCAACACAAAGTATAATAAAAATTGTCACAAAACTGCACATGCAAAAATATATCACATATTTTTTTTCTATTATTCGATTCCGTAAAAGTAACTAGCATCGACAATTATCTGTTTATACCTAGCAATCCAGATATATAACAGGCAACCCAACTTCTGCAACTTTGTCTTGTACCTACTTTAAATCGGAATAAAACCGTAATATTGCACCAATTAATACTTACATAAAAAACATTGTAAAAAATAAAAATAAAATGTCCAGGATTTTTTTAGGCAACCCATTTTTAATATATGTTGTGATATACTAAATTTGCTATAAAACCGGTTTTATCTCATTATTGGCTCGGTGTAGGTCGACCTTACTTCGGATCTTAGAGTAATAGCTACGAAAATCAAGCATTGCATGAATGTAGACAAGAGAAAAGAATCTAAAACAACAGAGAATTTACCATGACTTGTTATAGATTATTTCCAGTAATTACTTATTAAATCTATAGCATTTTGGGCTGTATTTAGTTCTATAAGTTACCAGCAGAGGCACTGGTTACCATTTTTCTACAAACAATTTTTGAGATTTGAGTGAATTTAAGAGAATGAGACGCTAGCGAGTAGGTATAATGCTGTAAAGTCAAAGTAAGGGCTATGTCTAAGCCCTTACTTTGACTTTACAGCATTTGGTTTAATTGGTTGGTTGGAATGGTTTTATTTTGGAAAGTTAGGACATAACTCCAAGATAGTCACATATAACGTTTATCACAATTAGATTAAAGGTTTTCAAAATATCGGAGTAATCATAGATAATGATAATTCGATGAAAATCATACATTATTAAGTACAACTCAAAACCACCAATAAAATATTGATAGAATGTAAAAGGATCAATCTCCGAACGATTTGTTATTTTTTACAAAATGAATCATCAAATAACGAAGTGGTAATGAAATAGTTGAAGTAGGTATTTGGCAGTTTTGTTATTTACTTCGCTTAATTAATTACATTAACTTGAAAATTACGTAAAACACAATAGTAACACTTATACAAATAAGTAAGGCAGTATATCAATTCTAATAACTTCTTCTCTTCCCCGTATCGTAAGAAATTGTTATATTGAAGAAAGGAGTACAAAAAAACCCAAGAAGCGCAGTTTTACAACGTATTTATGTAGTAATATGTAATGTAAATTACTCTACTTCGTCTATTATGACGTACTATGACGAGCGGCGTAGTAGGAGCGGCCATGGCCGTCGTGGGACGAGCTTGCCTCTCATATATTACTAAGTAACATTTATGGAACATCATATCAATGACGACGTGCCTTCCCCTCGTCCATTCCACTTAACACTTGTACGGATGGGTCCTACGTGCTCTTCTACACGTACAAATTGGATAATAAACTTGTTTACTGTTGCGAAGATAATCTGACCGATTTCAATACAATTTCAACCCTATTTCGTCATATACCTATTATATAATGCATTTTCTTGAAATACGTTTTACCTACTTTCTGGTCTTTGACGGAAAGAGGGGTGTTATAAGTGTCGCATGTCTACTTGTGTGTGCGTCTGTCTGTCTGGAGCAACACTGGAGTGGTGTAGAGGAACGGACCGATTTCGGAGCTTATTTTTTTTGACGTGATCGAGACGGATCTTAGCTCTATTACAGCTTTATCATTTCACATTCTAGTGTGATAAAAATGAGAATATGTCACTTTCTAGACTCCTGCCTCCAAGCGCATAAAATGTACCTTTACATCGTTCGATGGCATGAAATAAGGACAACAAACACATTTACTTTTATACTATAAATACTATTACGGATAAGAGATTTAAAGAATCTTTTTATTTAACCCATATTACCACACCAGACTACTTTGTAGATTACAAGGCAATTTAAATTTGATGCAGGTATAAAATTAGATCGATCTTGATTTACTTGTCAGTACATTGTCAGTAAACAATGCTTAATGCGATTATCATATCTATATCTCGAAAATATTGCGCGTCTGACTGCGTATAAAATTATTTGACAAACTAAGTTTTTTTTTATGATAATAGAAGGCAAACAAGAAC
The DNA here is from genome assembly GCA_002245505.1 of Calephelis nemesis. Lineage (NCBI taxonomy): Eukaryota > Metazoa > Arthropoda > Insecta > Lepidoptera > Riodinidae > Calephelis > Calephelis nemesis. The sequence goes on from NJDD01000181.1 coordinate 55,990, forward strand.
ATGGATTTCCTGATGTTAAGAAATTCACGCCGCCTAGAGACACCAAAGGTGGTGATGGTGCGTTGCCAACCTGAGGCTGGGTTGTTAGGCCTCGAGTAAAAGTAAGTTTAGCGGCTACCTTACCGAACCGAAACACGTCAACGGCAAGCATTGGACGTTATGGTGGCAGGAATGGGTAAGGCGGTGGTACCAATCCGGGCAAGTCGCTTCGAAACTCTACCACCTTTATGTGTTTTTATGTGATGGTACAAAACAATATTTTTTAAAGTGAAACACAGGTATCTCGAGTGGTCTACTTGATGGAAAGTAGTCACCAACGCTTACAGACGACTGCAACAACAACGCGATGTCGATCTTTAAAGATTTCATTAATTTTCTTTTTAAAAACCCCTGGGTGAAAATACAAACGCAGTAATACCGCACACAACCGTTTTTAAAGTATATTCTCGCAAATATCTCCGAAAAGGTAGACAGAGGCACAACCAGGGCACCCACGACTAGTCGAAGATACTAAGTCCCACAATGTGATAGGTGGCAAGCCTATCGCCAAATTGGTACATGTACTATTCCGAGCAACATTTTTTTGTATTAAAAAATTGGAAAAACCCAATTTTCTCTTTGTTGCCCGACCCGGGATTCGAACCCGGGACCTCAGGCAGTCAAGTCCAACAACTGAACCGCTAGACCACAGAGGCTAAACCGTCATTAATTTCAACATTACGTCGTTTGAATGAACAATTAAATCAGTATTATTAAACATAATTGCCATAAAACATAAACGGGATAAACTTTATCCAGTAAAAAAAATCAAAAACGGACTGCTTTCTACAAAGTTATGAGTGGTCTTACATAACAAAGAAATGTACCTACACTTCGAATGGAAGATTGCTCTCCCATCTTTACAAAAGTTGTTTTACGGCCGATATTAATAATCAATCCTAATCCAAAACTCGCTGTCCAAGATTGATATTTTGATCCATTTTTATGTTATCGCTTGCCAATAACATATCTGTGGACTGGATAAGTAAGGCAATTAGGTATGGGATAGGCCGGCGGATACGCAGCTATCTAGATTGACAGAAATCCATTAGATTGAGATACATTATTAACATTGGCCGTTAATCGAGCCCTGATTTTTTCAAGCGTGGACATATTTTTTTGTACCTACTTATTGTTGAAGTTAAACGTCTTAATGCGACGAAAATGTAATTAGATAGTTATTACATCTTTTTAAGTTAGGATAAATAACATATTAGTTAACATAAGCTAAGTAATAATTTACCATAAAAGCGATTTGATTGGTTAAAGAAAGGAATGGTCAAATAGTGACCTGGGGGCCTACCATGAACGCTTATAGCAGTATTATTTCCATTTTGCTAAATGTCCGCCTTTATAAGCAACTTTATGGTGTACGTCATAAGGTTGTCTTTCTCCGATGACAATTAGTATTATTAAAATAATACTGTTTTAAGAGCTTATGGTAACCCCCCTGCTAATG
>NJDD01000181.1:92453-104260 GCA_002245505.1 Calephelis nemesis
ACGCAATGTCCCTAGAGTTCAAACGAGTACAAAACACACGAGCTACAAAATTATCCGTTCAGGTAAACAAAGTCACTAGTAGTGTGACCTTCACCTGCGTATTAATAAACACGGAGTAAAGTACTCCAAGGATCAACCTGGTATTATAGTCTTCATAACAATATAATACAGTTTATAATATCAACTTAACTTTAGACTTACTTTACTCTATGTTTATTAATTACTTTGTTTTCGTTTTTAGAATGTTACCTAGATAACAACGTTATAATAACAAAGTAATAAAAAGTAGTTACATAAAAAGATGGATTTTCATTTTAGGTGCTCATACGTAAGAAACTTTTTTTTATAGTTTTGAAAGACCAACAAGCAGACAGATTTACTGATAGTAAGAAATTTTCGCCGCTTAGAGATACCAAACCTACCTTATGCTGGGATGTTAGGCCTCGAGCAAAATAAATTTACCGGCTACCTTTTCCTCTGAACCAGGGGCATACACTCAGCGGAATAAGGCTTCACGAAATATCGTTTTTTTTTAAATGTTAACTAGGTAGTGAATGGATAACAAATGCATGGCTATTTATGCCAGGCAGCTCGTAAAACGCGAGCATAGTCTCAACTTCACTAACACCGTGGTATGTGACTAGGTGGTAGATTCTCGCAGCGACTCACCCGGAGTGGTACCACCGCCTTACCTATTTCTGCCGCCATAATGTCAGCGCTTCCCGTTGACGTGTTCCGGTTAGGAGGATAAAGTAGCCGGTAAACTTACTTTCGCTCGAGGCCTAACATCCCGGCCTCAGATTGGCAACGCACCATTACCAACTTTGGCGTCTCTATGAGCGTGAGTTTCTTACCATAGGAAATCCGTCTGCTTGTTTGCCTTCCAATATCATAAAAAAAGAAGGGTTATCAGTTTTGCAGTGTATCTAAGAACGACAAGGCATACATATTTTTTTTTTATGACATTGGAAGGCAACAAGCAAACGGATTTCCTGATAGTAAGAAATTTTCGCCGCCTAGAGACACCAGAGGTGGTAATGGTGCGTTGCCAACCTGAGGCCGGGATGTTAGGCCTTGAGCAAAAGTGAGTTTACCGGCTACCTTACCCTCCGAACCGGAACACGTCATGACGTTATGGCGGCAGGAATAGGTAAGGCGGTGGTACCAACCCGAGTGAGTCGCTGCGAAACTCTACCACCTAGTCAGGTGTCACGGTGTTAGTGACAGTAAGCATTCGCTCGCCTTTTACGAGCTGCCTGGCAGGAAGGCAGGTGGTCTATTCTTCAAAGGAGCCCGGACCAACACTTAACAGGAGTTTCTAAACATACTGTATATATATGCAAGGCCTCCAGTCACGATTCCGGTAGCGATATGACTTTTCGTCAAGTTATCAATACTGTCAAAGATGCAAGGAGGTCGCGATACGGCAAAGTACTTTAATCATTATTTTTACCAAAGTGCACGAATATAAGCCGTGATTGTAATAGTAGGGGACCCCAAGAGGGGATTTTTGCAGTAACTCAGGTGCGTCAGACTAAGATATGGGAGACACCGTGTACCATTGTTAGAAACCTCCATTATGTATCAAATCTCAATATAGTCTAGTCTCAATACTGTCTTATTTTATTTGGTTTGAAAATATACTCGAGTATGTCAGATTAAAGTACGGTTGGGTTATTGCAAGCAAATAAGTGCATGTAAAAATTGTTTTGTTGATTTGAAGAATACATACGGGAGTAGGAGGGTTAGAAACTTTCAAAACCAAGTCTATCTAGGTTCATTGTCCATTACAGCAAACTGTTCGATTGTCATATTTATGTCATCGTAAAAATATTAGGCATGCACACTATTAATATTTGATGAACTCGCTTATGATCAAGTGCCTGCAACTGTTTTTTAGCTTCTAGACTCTCAACGCACCGCTAAAACGAAAAACCTCACATGACTTTTTCTACTCTCAACTATGTAAACGACAAAGTCCAATGGGTCTCCATGACGCTGTAGTTACTAAACATTTATCATCGCGGGTTCCCCTACTATTAACGTCACACATGTACATTCGCGAGATATCTTGAGTTTTGACCTTAGTAAGTAAATAATGATAGCGGCGATCCGTTTATTGTATGAATGGCAGATTAGCAGAATCAGAACCAGAAAAAACTTGGTTCACATGGATCATACAAAAGGTACTAGTGCACGGCGATATTTTAGCTGTGACGTCATAAATAGAGTTTATATACCAGGACTAGCAGCCCGGCACGTGTTTCGCTAGGTGTAAACTGAAATATTAAAAAATTTGTAAATCAAATTGTCATTCAGTAATTCAATGACCGCATGAATGACATAATACAATAAAACAAAAAGAAAGAAAAAACAACTGAAACAAGTTTCAATAACACACAAAATGATCCGCCATTTATTGAATTCATTTTTTATATAAAATGTGATAAATGAAGAACCGCTCAATTGATTTTATGCAAACTTCACATAAACCATCTACTAAATAGTTCGAACAAAGCCTTAACATTTGGTTTGGATAGGTGAGCCCGTTCTTGAGTCATAAAATTACAATGAAAAGTGGTACGAAGCCACGGGTAGAAGCTAAATCTTGATATTTACGAGATATCAAAATATTCTAACATAGCTAAGATATTTGACATCTGACTTACGTTGAATAACACTGCCGATTGAGCTACTAAGTTAATTGTATGTTATGATAAAATTCACAAGTTGAAATTTTATCAACATAATGTTTTTGTTATTGTTTATACAGAAAGTAACTTGTACACTGAGTAAGTACACTGAGCTTATTTATATATAAAAACTAGCTGCCTATTCCGGCTTCGCTCGGATGGTAATTTTTTTACCATAAAATGAGATATAAGCTATCCTATCTCTCAAGTTGGATCGAACTGCACATGGTGTGTGAATTTTATTATAATCGGTTAAGTGGCTTAGGAGTCCATTGAGGACAAACATTGTGATACGAGATTTATATATATTAAGATAACTACGTTAATAAAAACCGACTTCAAAATAAAAAAAAGTAAAAAATAACAAAGTTTTAATATTTATTAAATACTATCTATTATTTATATGTGCCAATTACTAATATGTTTGAAGTCGGTGCCAAGCCAATTTAATACTTACCTACTATGATTATTAGTTTAGGGCTTTACACCAACCTCAAACACATAATTGAGTAGTATTTAATAAGTATTTAATAGTATTTAATAAGTTCAGGTAGATTAAATACTACCATTAAATTTTTAATATTTTCTTCTTTTTAGTTTTGAAGTCGGTTTTTTTTTATTTATTTTATAAAATATGACACAAATTTTTAACAAAAAGCTTTGCAAAAACCTTAGATAGGTTTGTCCGCAAGCTGAACCGCCTCCCGTAAAAAGTTACATAGTAATATTTTAAATTACAATAATAAACATAAAAAACATACAATACAAAAAACCGCATGCCAATAAACATTAACGTAATCAGTTTTATTTAATACTTTTTACTATAGTATACGATTTATTTTTATAAAAATAAACGTCGGGATAGGTGAAAATAGATGAAAAATGCTCATAAAATAATAATAAAAAAAACGATAGGCCTAACTGAATCAAATTTTGCATTTGCATTGCATTCTGCATCAAACAAAAAAAATACGTAAATCGGTTAAGAAACCTCGGAGAAATCGTTGTACATACATAAAAAATATACCGATCGAATTGAAAACCTTCTTGTTTTTTTTACCTCTATTAAAAATAGAAGTTCATATTTTAACAAAACAAGAATAATTACTTTTTCGACTATCACCTATCAAACGGCTTAAAAATATTCAAAAAAGTAGTATTTAGTAAAAGTCTGGTTAAATTATTGAGCTCAAAGTTTTTTTTTATTCGAGACAAAATTTAATTCCTTATATCTTTACAGTTGGTTTTGAAATGTATAGTTAAGGTATGTACTAAAAAAAGTAGTGCTAGTCAAGAACGGCTAAACCGGTTTTACTGAAAATTTGTATCGATGTAGCATAGAACCAGGAAACGGACATAGGGTAATTTTTCTCCTGATCGACTGCGACGAAACTAGGATACACAACAGTTTAATTTTTAATACAAACTGAGTGAATGGAACGTAGTTCGCCGGAATAGCTAGTGATAAAAACTATTTAGGTTTTTTTTTCAATGCAGGCATTTATAAATTCACCTGTACACACTCATAAAGCCTATTAAAAATGTATGACTTAATGACAGGTGCAGATAAGATCGTCAATGTTATCAGATAGAAATTTGCAAAAATGATGATTGGGCATTATTAGACAATCGTACGAGAGTCACGAATCTACCGTATCAGGTGTATCGCTTACGTAAGTTTATATGACAGATTATAAACTTATTATAAACTATTATTTTTTTTATCGTTTATTGCCGCCCACGTCATGTATTCAGAAACGTAGAACACACACATAATTTTTAGCATTTACAAAACGAATACTTTTTTGCGATAGATGCCGGTCTAGAAAGAAAGAAAGAAAATATATTTATTTGCGGAATATGTGTGTTAAGGTTGTTACAAAATTATTTAAGCTTTCCAACATATTCTACCACATTGTGGTGTGCAAATATTGAAATATTTTTAAAAACTGATTATTTAGTTATATGTATACACAATGTTTGAATATTCATTTAACAAATAGTTTTATTCTTATTACAATTTGAGTTATAACTTACAAATAATTTTGAAAATGATAATAAATTTAGCCCTGTCTACCGTAAACTATCTCTCTATAAAACAGTTAAGATAATAGTGGTGGTTTTTTTTTATGTTATAGGAAGGCAAACAAGCAGACGGATTTCCTGATGGTAAGAAATTCACGCCGCCTAGAGACACCAAAGACGGTAATGGTGCGTTGCCAACTTGAGGTCAGGATGTTAGACCTCGAGCAAAAGTAAGTTTACCGGCTACCTTACCCTCCGGACCGGAACACGTCATGACGTTATGGCGGCAGGAATAGGTAAGGCGGTGGTACCAAACCGGGTGAGTCGCTGCGAAACTCTACCACCTAGTCAGACGTCACGGTGTTAATGATGATAAGTCTATACTCGCCTTTTACGAGCTGCCTGGCCAGAAAGGCAGATGGTCTATTCTGCAAAGGAGCCCGGACCAACACGGGGAAAACACACGGTGAACGATATTAGTGGTGCTTGAACAATGAAGTTAACGGAGGACGGACGGTCATTTACTACTGGAGTTATTTTATTTGTTCAATTTGGAGCCATCGTGAAGATCAAATGAGAAAACGGACCATAATACTGAAAACCGAAAGCCATTTGAGTCTCGACTTTTTTCAGAAAGACCCTTTAAACAAAAGTTTGATTTTTATGCGTACGTCAATAGCGTTTTATACTCCAAGGGCTAGACGGATTTAAGGTTAAGCACACTAAAATATGTGCTACGATAGGAACATTAACCACAGATTAAAACAAATAAAACGTTATATAAATCTTATACCTTTAAACGAGCAATTCTTGTATATATATAATTGGAAACTCGGAATCGGCTCCAACGATTTTCATGAAATTTAGTATATAGGGGGTTTCGGGGGCGATAAATCGATCTAGCTAGGAATCATTCTTAGAAAATGTCATATTCGTGTTTTATTGTTGTTGTTAAGTAACGAAGTCAATGATTGTTTGCTTTGAGGTTAGACTTTTTAAATTTTCGTACTTAAATATAATTTCCAAAAAACACAACATATAAAAAAACAAAAAAAAAATACCGAGCAAAGCTCAGTCATCCAGGTACTAGGTATATATACAAGATAAAATCTTATATTTGTTTTTGAAATTGGCCACAATATTTAACCGTCCTTTCTAATTTCAATCAATTTTACATAGAAAAATGTTTATTTATGAAATCTAAAATGACAATACGACCATAGTCTTAATTAATATGAGTTTATGGCTTTGCATCTGTAGTTTATGGTTGGGTACTTTTACTAATGAAAGAAGTCTAAGTAAATGCTTACCAGGGACGGCATTTGGGTACGGCGCGGTTGGACAACTGCCCAGGGCGCCAAGATGTAAATGGACATAAGATCCTGTATGCTATACATTATTTACCTTTTAGTATGGTTTTGAATAGCATGCCCCTACATGATATGCGTGTACAAATTACGCCCAGGGCGCTGCTATTACTAAAATCGCTACTCATGCTTACCTCTGTTCTTGAAGTTGGTATTGCATTTAGCTACCAAATATATTATTTCACATGCATCAATTCTTAGCGTGGCAATACAAATTTCCACTTTTTTACATCTTAAATCACTTGTATTCTACAAAGACACACGAGACTTGCAGCTTGAAAAAACCAACGGACTGAATAAAATTAGTATAAAAATGTCAATGCCATCAAATAATAAGACAGACAATGGTCGCAATGTGAAAATTGTGTTGTCACGATTTTCTAAATATTCCAATAAATGTTATAGCTTTAAACAAAAACTGGTAAACATATCTATTTTGAGCATTGATATCTTTACCGGTTTTTGTTTGAAGCTTTTTGTAAGTAAATAGTAGCCCTAAGTTAATAATAATAATAGTAGGTAATTTTGCAGAAAAAAAAAAGTGGGATTAGTAGTAATAAGACGATGGTTATATGATTGAGTAATGGGTGTTAGTCAACCGTATAACATACATAGAAATATTTAATTATCAAAATAAATTTGAAAAATACCCAGATCTGGAAATTCGGACATCTTAATGTTCATCACCAAAATCTTTGCCACCGTCGGGAATCAGAATTCAGAACCGAGTCTCGAGATTGGTCGGAGGCATTGGGCGTGTGCGCTAACCTATCGACTAACGAGGCGGTCAAACCCCAGACATACTAATGTTATCGCTACGAAACTTTGTTTGTTTATTATGCCTTCTTGAAATTTCCTAAATCCCCAAATCTAATTTTTTACTATGAAGCCGTTATTATCTCCTATGAAGTAAACCACTTCTATCTTTATAAAAATTAATAATCCCCTTTTCCCGTGGTTATTAGTCATCACATCGAAAGCGTCGACAAATTTTGGTAATCCTTTTTAGTTTAGTTTGAGTGTAGAGTTAGTCGTTGTCAGGAGGTTCACTTTATGAAAAAAACCCGTGAAAATTGCAGGGAAAGTGGGTAAAACAAAGCTTTATCTCACACAAAATGTCATTTTTTTAAGTTGTTTATATCAAGCATAGGAAGTTAGCCGGGTCGGCTAGTAAGAAATGAAAATGCGTATCAAGCCGTGGATAACAGGTAGTAAAATGTATATTTGCTCGTCAATGACGCGTACTTTTGATAGGACATTAACGGTATCGATATCAGTAGAGATAGAGTAAGAAAACAATATTCGTCATCAATACCGTGACGTCAAAATGTGGTCGAGTTATGGCGACTCATTTAGACAATTTAGATTTTGCCCTGTGTTGGTCCGGGCTCCTTTTGCAGAATAGACCTTCCTGCCAGTCAGCTCGTAAAAGGCGAGCATAGGCTTATCGTCACTAACACCTTGACATTTGACTAGGTGGTAGAGTTTCGCAGCGACTCACCCGGATTGGTATAACCGCCTTACCTATTCCTGCCACCATAACGTCGTGACGTGTTCCGGTTTGGAGGGTAATGTAGCCGGTAAACTTACTTCTGCTCGAGGCCTAACATCCCGGCCTCAGGTTGGCAACGCACCATTACCACCTTTGGTGTCTCTAGGCGACGTGAATTTCTTACCATCAGGAAATCCGTCTGCTTGTTTACCTTCCATTATCATAAAAAAAATCTGTCTGACTGAGTGAGACCAAATAAGGCTTTAGGTACTTACTGTGATCATCGTCAATGCCTAGTATTGACTTTCCATTGTTTTTTTAAGTAATTTTATAAGAAAAAATATTTCATATTTATAAAAAACTAGCTTTTGCTCACAGCTTTGCTAGCGTGGTTAATGGTCCCACAGGAACATTATTTTGGGATTAAAACTATCTTATATGTTAATCCCCTCCCTCTATATGTGTATTAAATTTAATGAAAATCGGTTTAGCAGATTTTGCGTGAAGGAGTAACAAACAAATATACACACTTTCATGTTGACACCAACGCCGATGTTGGTAATCTGCCTTTTGCGTAAGTTAACTGATTCTCAGCTCTGCTCATTTTTTTTCAGTTTCAATGCTAAAAAAAGAGTGAATCAGGCCGTTCTATTATATAAAAGAGTAAAACCGAGGCCTTATATACCATAGACGTATCTGATCAATCGCTAGGTATATCATGAATAAATCTTAGCTAATAACTGATACACTAAGGGCCCACTGGCACGTTCCTAAGTTACATTTAAACATGAGGTAAACTGTCAAATGTAAAGAGAATTAAACCAAGTTAGAAGTTAACTTAGAGTTAAATGTGTCAGGAAAGTGCAAGTGGCTCTAAGTAGGATAAAATCACTTTATATTTGACGGTTAACTCATTATCAAACTTAACCCAGGAACGTGTAAGCGGCTCTTAGTAAAGCATAGAGTTTATGTAAACATACAATATAACACCCATTGTAAAATTTTGTGAGCTAAATCGAAGTGAATATCACGAAGCCCAACGTCGAACAATACAAATTATTATCCCTGAAAACCAATCTATCACAGCCAGGTCCTAAAAAATAACTCGGTCGGCCGGATATCCATTTCACAAGCTTAATATAGTAGCACTCGCAAAAACAATCCCGCCTTTGATGTCTCACCAACACGTGAAAGCTAAACAAGTATAAAAACTCCGGATTAATTAATGAACTTGGCGCTTTTGTCCTTAAATTGTATAGTCAGCAATTATATACTCTGCAACTTAATACAAATATTGTGTACAGTAAGTATCATAAATATCTGACCCCTTTACATACGTTCAAACTCTGAAAGGGGGCTAGACATTTGGATTGCATTATGCAATTTTATTACCTTAGTCAGTTACTAAAAATTCTCGCCATAAAATTTAAAATTTATTCATGAACCTTCAATATAGGAAATAAGTGCGTCTATTAAACTTCGTAATGTTTATTATTTAAGAGGGCAGAGTTCGAGGAAATGACTAAAACTATATCCAATATGAAACATAAAAAAACGGTATTACCACTTTAAAAAATACACGTGGAGTAGAAACTTAAATCTTAATTACTTTTACTCACTTAAAAAAGGTGAAAAAAATATCCCGCGTTTTTTTTATATAAGATTAAAACTTACCAACAAACATATTTGATTTGCTAGTCTTGCATTAAAATGCTCGGTTTTAAAAGTCTTTATCGGTATGAATAAAATTTTTCTTTCAAAATAATTTGGCATTATCGCAAGCATTAGAATTGTCCGCAAACTTATCGCAAGCACGGTAAATGTGCAAAAATCATGATATCTTTGTTTATATCAACCGTTTAGTTACAATATATACTTGTAATACTTTGGGAACGCAAATATTGCAGGAAAAAACAATACACTCGTAATGTGATAGAGAAATGTAGGTGAGTGTGCTAATAAAGTGAATTTATCAGTGTATTCAAAATCGGCGATAAATTCTCTAATATGTCTTCCAACGAAATTCACGGAAAGTACATTCGAAATGCGCAATATACATATATTTGTAAACAATAAATTCACTATCTAGAGGGAAAGGCTATCTAAAATAAGCGTTTTATCCGATTGGTCGTAATTCATATAATCAGTGCTAATCTTAGGTAAAATAAATCGCAAAATTCGTAGAAAAACTATATACGAGGATATTTACGAGGTACCTACAGTTAAAAGTCTTTTGTCATTTTTTATGGCAGGTGTCAGGGATGGGATGGAGATGGAGTCCCTGATGGAAAGAGATAGCCGCCGTCTATAGACACCATAGATGTTGAAAGTGCATCACTCTCCTGTGGCCGAGGTGTTAGACTAATTGTCAAATCTATCGGCTACCTAACCCTTACTGACCGGAACATGACATTGTTCTCGGAGTTTTGTCGCCATCGAGAGAAAAGATGGTCGAAGTTTTTTCATAATTATTGAATTTCGTGTTAATATTGAGTGAAATTAGTCAATTTTGTTGGCATTTTGTACAATTTTGTTCAGTGAAAGAGCACAAATGAAATAATTACTAAGAAATTGACGTATCGTGTATTTCTCGTTGCCGCCAAATCTCATTACAGAGCTTGTGTAATGAGCCACCGCTTTACCCAAGAGCCTGACATGACTTCCTGACGACTTATGACTGATGACTAGTTATAATTAATTGAAAATGATATAAAATTCGATGCAAATTTCTACTTGACTAATGGCTAAATACTAACGTGAAGGCCAAAACCTAAAGAAAGAAGAAGAAAGACATTGTTCTCTACTTACTTCTACAAAACAGTTTTAACTAGTGAGGCTAATGTATTGTAAACTTTCGGATATAAGTAAGTATATAACACTATGTGCATGGGCGTCGCCAGGATTATTTTCAGAGAGGTGCATCTCCATCTATACATACAACCAATACAAAACATCGAAATGACCATGTATAACAACATACATACATACTCTCGAAAAGAGTGTGGACCGATCTCGATGAAATGTTATAATTATGCAGTTAAAAACCAAAGTTCAAACGTGCCCTACGTTTCAATTTTCAATAATCAATTCCTAAACGACTATTTGCACAAATCAGGAATTTGTATGAAAATCTATTCGTCGCTGACAAACTCGCGTGTCATAATAAATTCCTAAAAAAACATCTACCCTTCTTCTATAAATTTCTATATGTATATTACATGAAATAAATTTGACGAATAAAATAAAAGTTTTTATCTGTTATTTTTTTGTTATTTTTGTATGTATTAAGCTCAAAGGCTTGACACTTACTAAAACATAGGGAACACATTTTTAAAATTTGGTTGATTGCTTTTCTGGTTATCCGGGCCAATCGCTCGAAAAGTTGAACTAATTTAAATGAAGATTTCACAGAAATATAGAGAAGGTTAGGTATGTTAATTTTTATCTCGGAGTTCTCAAAGGAGAAAAATCTTCCTATTTTGGAACATAAATATATACACATAAATACACTAATAAGTACCTCCTTTGGTTTCAGCAGACAATATGTATTTTTTACCATGCGGAAACTTATCTGATCATTTGCTCTCCAATGTGCTAGAAAACATTCTTTGCCTGTAATATTCTAGTTTTTCCTTTAATTATGTTTCTTGTTAAGGAATATAGATGGCGCGAAAAATTTGCAATTTTATCAATATTCTTTTAATCACACGTGAATAAACACGTGTTGTTGTGTTATCTTATGTTGATTTTGATACAGTTCAATAAAAAAAAATTAAAACATACAGTTCGTATCATTTTATAAAAGATAAACAGACAAATAAAGGCCAAACGTGATTTCGCCCCGTTTCGATCCGGATTCTGAAGAAAACATAAGTATTATGGATTTCTGACTGGCAGCTCGTAAGATGCGAGCATAGGTTAAAAGGGTCCATTGCACAAAAAGATCACTGGTGATAGACTACTGTTATAGCAATTTTCCCGGGCAGGGATCCACTGTCTAGCCTATTCCTGTCACCACAATGACACTGTCAGGTTTCGGTCCGGAGGATAGGGAATCCGAAAGACTTGCACAATAGGTCTAATACCCCGGCCACAGGACAGTGACGCATCTAAAACGCACCTATATATAATCAATTGGCCACGGTCGTCACCTAAGTCTTAACATAAGGAGGGCCACGTGCCAGTTCGTTGTCTTTAGTCACATCACAAAAAAAGATTTCATCGTTGCGA
>NJDD01000181.1:106659-129977 GCA_002245505.1 Calephelis nemesis
CTTTTACCGCCAAACCGTTGGACCGATCTCGATGAAATGTGATAATTCAGTTAAAAATCGAAGTTCAAACGTAGGCCACTTTTTTCAAAAATCAATCCCTAAACGACTATTTGCACAAATCAGGAGATTGTATGAAAATCTATTCGACGCTGACAAAGTCGCGTGTCATAATAAATTCCTAGAAAACATCTACCCTTCTTCTATAAATTTATATATGTATATTACATGAAATAAATTTGACGAATAAAATAAAAGTTTTTATCCGTTATCTTTTTGTTATTTTTGTATGTATTAAGCTCAAAGGCTTGACACTTGACAATATAGGGAACACATTTTTAAAATTTGGTTGATTGCTTTTCTGGTTATCCGGGCCAATCTCTCGAAAAGTTAAACTAATTTAAATGAAGATTTCACTGAAATATAGAAAAGGTTATATGTCAATACGTGTTAATTTTTATCTCGTAGTTCTCAAAGGAGAAAAATCTACCTATTTTGGAACATAAATATATACACATAAATATATAACTAAGTTCCTCCTTTGGTTTCCGCAGACAATACGTATTTTTACCATGCGGAAACTTATCTGATCATTTGCTCTCCAATGTGCTAAAAAACATTATTTGCCTGTAATATTCAAGATTTTCCTTTAATTATGTTTCATGTTAAGTGTAAATATAGATGGCGCGAAAAATTTACAATTTTATCAATATTCTCTTAATCACACGTGAATAGACACGTGTTGTTGTTGTGTTATCTTATGTTGATACAATTCAATAAAAAAAATTGAAACAAACAGTTCGTATCATTTCATAAAAGATAAACAGACAAATAAAGGCTGGACGAGATTTTACACCGTTTCGATCCGGGTTCTGATTTCTGAATAGAAGAAAACATAAGTACCTATTATGGATTTCTGACTGGCAGCTCGTAAGATGCGAGCATAGGTTAAAAGGGTCCATTGCCAAATAGACCACTGGTGATTGACTACTGTTGCAGCACATTTCCCGGGTAGTGATGCAATGTCTAGCCTATTCCTGCCGCCACAATGACACTTTCATTGACACTGCATCTTGCACTTAACTTGCACAATAGGTCTAATACCCCGGCCATACGACAGTGACGCACCTAATACCTACCTATAATTATTTGGCCACGTTCGTCTTCTAACTTAAGGAGGGCCACGTGCCAGTTCGTTGTATTTAGTCTTATCACAAAAAAAATATTTCATCGTTGCGACTTGTGGCTCCATCTCTTAGATAATTTAGAAAATATTTTAGTCTGTTAACTGTTTACTAGATAGCGTTAGCGTTCATTTTCCAGATTGACAGAATACTTTTATAACCAACTAGGTATAAATAGTTTAATGAATAGCCACTTTTAAAATAATAGGTGTAATTAAATAATTTTATTCGTTGCTGCCGTGACAGACGTCATCCAATGACATTTATAACTTATCGATCGTCTGCACCGTCCGCACTAACATAAAAGGCGTTCACACAAGTTACTTTGCCTGCATAATACCATCATAAAATCTAAGAGCGAGTTATTCTACTTCGTCCCTGCACTTTAATGATTCTTGTCACCCTAGTAATAATGGACAATGTCGTATTCTGCGAAGGGCGAGTGTAGGAAAACTTACGCAAAAGGTGTAGGTAGTGTCTCCGTCTCAGATTGTCTGGAAGCATCATGAGTACTATTTTATAGTAAGAAAATATTTCTTTTATAGAAGAGGAGGTGAATGGCCAAGATATCTGTAACACTATTAGTATCACACATAGATTGAATACCTAACAAATAAAAAAATGTTCCTAAATGGTGTCCGACTGGATATTATGTCGGTGGCAACTAGTTCTACAATGGCAGTGTTCCCAACTCTCAAAATTTTTTCTCCCCAATGCTGAAATAAAAAACCCCTAAAATTCCCGTAATCTCTTGGAAATTCCCCTAGACAAATGTTATAATTAATATTTAATATAATCATTACTAAAATATAAATAATTACTTGATAAAGAAACATAATTTAATTTTTGAGTTAGTTGCAGTGACACAACAAAATCGGCACCATTAGATAGTTATATTTATTTCTTATTTAAACACATTTTTAGTAACATACCAGATGTCACTAAACCTCTGCGTTAAAAATAAATAAGATTATTGGCTTTACTGGTTCAATCAACGCCTTGTAATTTTTTTCTAATAAATAAATAATAATAATAATAATAATAATACACCTAAAATATATCCCAACTAAAAAACCCCATTTTAATTTTTTATCCCCTAAATCTGGGGGGAAAACCCCTAAGTTGGGAACCGTGCACAATGGTGAGCATAGTTAGTAGGTACCTCTACATATACGACATAGTATATAGTTTACAATATGTATATGCATATGTGTCCATACATTTCTAATTCTTCAGAACATAAGAAAGCTGTAAACTAGTACTGATATTAGTCCTTTTTTAACCACTTTAGGATATTTAAAAACATGACTTATCATGCAAATTCACAACGCAACAAAAACGTTCCTATATATTTTAGCTAGCTGCGTGTTCCAGCTTTGCTCGGATGGTAATTTTTTTGATCATAAATTGAGACGTAAACTATCTTATTTTTTCTAATTTTTTCTCCGTTTTTACTTCTATACATACATTATAATATGTAGCTTGTACAAGTTTTTAAATACTTTAAATATTACCGACAAAACGTGAAAAATATGAATATATTAATAAAAATATTACTAAATATGAAATTTAAATGTTGCAGTTAATTTCTTAAGTAGGTAATGTCAGTTACTTTGTCAATTGTTGTTTGTAGGATATTTTCTTTTAGGGTTCGTAAAGCGATTTGTATTACAACATAAATACACCAAGCTAAATCATATAAAGGGCCCAGGGGAATAGGTAGGTATCTAAAAGTAACGGATTATAAGTATATTGCATAAGTTTGGCTGAATCAGACTCGCCTAGAAGGAAACTTTTTTCCCACTTTTTCTGAATGCACCAGTTAAGGATCCATGTACGCTAAAATACGTCAGCAGTATAATGTTTTTGTCATACAAAGCAATCATGTATCATGGTGACAAAAATACACAAGATTAACATGAATATGCTTTATAAGACTAGTTTTTCCAAAACACGATTCATTTCACTTTGCCCGATAGAAAAAAAACAAAAAGTTAACCCTTTTTTGAAAGCGAAACCCAACTGTCTACTTCAATTATGAAAATATCGACACCAGATTTAACATAAACATAGATAAGTACTATACCTAAAAGATAAGTGTTTCAGTTTTTATACTTTTTTTTCAAACTACTTTTATAGTGTCAAAAATAGTGATTTGTCGCTTAAGAAATTTACTTTAGAGAGCAATATTTCATAGTAATCATAGAACGGGGAAGTGAGGGAACATTCAATCTACCAAATTAAAAAACGGTCTAAAAAATTAAAAAATTGTCTTAAAATTAAACTCCGTGTTGGCCCGGGCTCCTTTGTAGAATAGACCATCTGCCTTCCTGTGCCAGGCAGCTCGTAAAAGGCGAGCATAGGCTCGCCGTCACTAACACCGTGACATCTGACTAGGTGGTAGAGTTTCGCAGCGACTCACCCGGATTGGTACCACCGCCTTACCTATTCCTGCCGCCATAACGTCATGACGTGTTCCGGTTCGAAGGGTAAGGTAGCCGGTAAACTTACTTTTGCTCGAGGCCTAACATCCCGGCCTCTGGTTGGCAACGCATCATTACCACCTTTGGTGTCTCTAGGCGGCGTCAATTTCTTATCATCAGAAAATCCGTCTACTTGTTTGCCTTCCAATATCATAAAAAAAAAATAGGAACGCCCATTTCTGATACTACCACGTTTGACACCTAAGCTTTACGGCGGTAATATAAGATGTAAATCTATGATGTCCAGTCCTTGGAAACCATTGCAAAACTACCGTCTAGTTAGGTAATAACGATGGATATACTTATGCTCGCGTTCTACAGGCTAGGTAAATAAATGTATTTCAAAGTTGCTTGAAAAAAGCTTGTTTATGAAGTCTATAGTTTTTATTGAAACGAAACAAAGTTGCATATTAACGACCTCATTAGTGAGTTCTTATAAAAAGTAGGTACTTTTAAATATGAAATTTAGAAGTTAAAAAAAATATCACACATTTATAAATTAAAAAAAAATGTGTGCGTGTACTAGCGTACACTCGTAAGAAGTGAAGAAGTGAAACTTCTAGCTATGACGCTATTTTTCAAAAAATAATTTACTATATATGCAACTTTACAGAAATTGGTTAAACAAAGTTTATTGCCAATCCCTACTGGAGAAAGTATACTTCGCATCACGCGTGGTAGGGATAAGAACAAAGATGGCGCGTAACGAAAAAATGTGACGCGTAACGAACAAATGTTACACTAAACTTTTTCCAACCCCGATAAAGAAGTTTCACTTCAAAAATTATAACATATTTGAAAATTAAAAAAGTAAAATAGTACAAGATAGTCAAGTAATAGTGCATCCTATCCTATTAATATTATAAATGCGAAAGTTTGTATGTATGGATGTATGGATGTTTGTTACTCTTTCATGCAAAAACTACAAAGCCGATTACGATGAAATTTGGTATGTAGGTAGCTGAAGACCTAGAATAACATATAGGCTACTTTTTATCCCGGAGTTCCCGCGGGATTGGGACTTACGCGGGTGAAACCGCAGGGCGCAGCTAGTACTATTATACTATAGAAATTCATAATTCTAAGTTATTAATTTTGTTCTTGAATGGCACAAAAACGGCGACGGTTTTGATACGTGTTATGTTACAATTAGTCAGGTGTAGATTACTCTCTATCGGCCAATTCTTCAACTTTTTCAAAACCAAAAATCAAGTCGATCGGTTTGTTGGTTTCGACTAATACACTTTCGCATTTAATAATACATACTTAGAATGGAATTTATCTCGCGCTCTGTCTTTTTGTTATCTCCTTCTTTCTGTCATCATTAGGGGAATACTCATTGTACATTTATCGTACACTAGCTGTCCCGGCGAACTTCGTTCCACCCATTCAAGAAAAAATAAAGTACTGTTTTTCCCATTTTTCCTGCAGTTTTCCCAATTTTTCTTTCCATAAAAACCCTCTCCTGACAATAACTGATATAATAAAAAAAGTATTAGCTAAATCGTCCAGTCGTTCAGAAGTTATGCGCTTACCAACACATTTAGCGATTCATTTTTATGTTATAGAAGATTAATATCTAACGTAGTTCTAGTACGCTACCTTCCTGTACAGCTCAAAATGATAGCTATTCTTAGAATAGAATAGAAAATACTTCATTTCTCGTTAACCATATAAGAGGCACTTGTGACGCGTCTATATAATACTAAAACCTACCACCCGATTTTAAGCCGATTTGAGGAGCTCCTTCTCGCTTTGCTTAGCTCGCTAGGTGTCCATGCCTACAGTTGTACTATATTTAACTATAGAAACACTAAGAATACTGAATAATAGCTACACTTTTACGATTTTGGCAATACGAAATTGGCGATAAAAGTGCACTTTTATTGCCATTTTGGCGATAATAACCAAATTAGCGAAAAATCAAGTAGGCACAAATAATAAAATATGAAAACGTCAGTCTAGCGTATGTACTCGTAGTACCTACAATATATGTCAAAGATTATGTAGCACTACATTATTCTAGTAATTATTTTTCTACGTTATTTTCTTATACTTGTTTTTTTCGTCCTAAATTATTGTTTTTTAACAACATATCAAATTCAGTTACGTATGACACTATTAATTTTTGGGTCTAGCAATGTATGAATGCCCGCTATTGTCCTTTGTTAAGTCAACATTACAAATGGGCAAAAATAATAATAAGTGTTAATAGAAAAAATATACGAATTGCCAAACTCGAAGTAAGCAAACCTTGCTTGTCTTTTGGTGTTAGTATTGACACAAATGTTTGCAAAATTGTAAATACTGCATCAAAATAATAAACATCCAGAATTAGAAATACAGACTTTTACGTAATACCTGCCCCTAGCCTGAGTCTTAACAATATCTTAGGTACTTGCGCCTAAGATAGCCCTGTTCTGAAGATGGTCCATTTTTAATATTTTGTATTTTTTAAAGTTTGAAAGAGTTTAAATTACAACCATGTTCCGTAGGTAATAATTTTAACTTTCGGAAATTAAATAATAAACAAGTATTGAAGTTTACTTACGAGTTTACGAGTTTTGATGCCATGCATTGAGAGGAAAGACGGCAAAAGTTTTTTTTTAGCAAATGTCATGTAAACCTCTAAAGAAAAATTATGAATTTTGGTGGCGCTTGCACAATTTTATTCAGTTAAGTAAACAAGTAAACTCTTCATGCAGAAGTAAGTGTATCGTGTGTTTCCTCGTTGGCGCCAAAACTAACTAAATGAACCAATGCGGAGGCCACTGCTTTATCCAAGAACCTGACAAGCCTTTCGAAAGCAATGAAGACTTGTGACTAATTTTGAATACTTATTCAAGCCAGATTTCGATAAATCGGTTAACTTGATGCCAATTTAAACTTGGATATTGGCATATGCGAACGCCCATGCCAATAACTAAAAAAGTTTCCTTACCTCCTGGATTGATATTCTTAGGTTGTGGTGTAACAGCTGCTGCGCCTGAAGATCTTCGTGATCTGGAACAGTACAACAATTTGGTTTACTATTTCAGCATTTTAAATATTTTAAAAAATATATGTCGACGACCTCATTTGGGGAGGATTGTGACTCTTGAAAAAGAGATATTTTTTGTGTTATTCCTAAAGTCAAGTAGACGGAACATAACCTTGGAGCAGATCGTGAGACTTCCGTGTGGTGGAACTGATAGCCATTACATCAGTATTGGGCAATAGGTGTATTTTTGAGATTCGAAGAAAATCAAGCAAACAGACTTCTGGTCTGGAATTTGTAGCAATTATGAGGACCAATTAGTTAGCTCTTCCATGCCAACGTGACCTTGTCAAGTCATCACCACCAAGTTTTTTATTTCACTGTTCCGGTCTGGAGAGGGGGTGGGGGATAAAGTTACTCACGAAGGACGCAAGAGATGTAGCAACTCAATTATAGGCTGAGTCACATATCGCGTACATATATCTAATAACTCTGGTGTCTAAAGGCAATGCGTGCTTCTAATCACGACAGTAGAGGCAATATGAACATATGAATCTGCCAACATCATAAACCATAATTTTATAGCTTGGTATATCTTCTTTCTAAACGTATATAGAAATCCATCCCTATTTTCTTTAGTCATCCCATCTCGCGTGAACGGATGGCCGCCAGTTGGTCGACATTCGACCATAATAAATTTTAATACGTATTTTATTGATAAGAAACACCATATTTATTTCTCAAGACCAACTACTTTGTTTCCAAACTGTATGGTGCGCCATCTGTGATCTTATCAATATATTTGTTTGTGTGTGTCAAATGCATGGTAGTGTGGGTAATGTTTTATTTTTTGGTTAAATTTACTTCATTAGCATTATTATTGAAAAATATTAGCGTTCTGCACTTCTTCTACACATAAACTATAAGTGTGCCAAATTTTATGCTCCTCCGTCAGCGCAATTTTCGTAAAAAGGGGTCCAAAGTTTTTGCTTCACGTAGTTGATAGGTATATAGATTTGTTGAATAAATCTTATAGTATATACAAATAAATCCCCATTTCCATTTGTCATTGCACCACGCCTAAATGGGTTGACTAATTTTAATATTTTTTTGTTGTGTTATTGTCAGGTAAAAGTTCATATTCCAAAAAAATAACTATTAATAGTCAGGACGGAACAATTACATGTCAGCTCAGCTTGTGAATAATAAATGTGGTGAGACAAATTACATAAATTGGATCTAACCCCAAAGTAACTAAATTATTTATGTGTGTTACAGGAGTTAGTAAGCCGTACTATTACAACAAATGATTAATAGTAATTGTTAGCGGATTAAATCTTATAAGCACTCCCAGTCCCAGTAATACAGACTAAAGGTTTCGGCACACATATCAACTCGAAAAGGGATCGTCACCGTATCGCCGTACGCCTCGCCGTCAACCTGGCGTCAACCTAATGTATGCACGTAGGTAACCACAGAGTTAAGCAGCTCCTGTACATCAACTCGGCTACGGCTAAACGACATCGCGCTTACGGTTACGGCTCTCCGGCGAGCCTGTTCCGAGGCGCGACGATTACGTTACGATCCCGATTAGTGTGCTTGCAGTATGGAGTTTCATACAAACAATAAAGAACGGCTTGAGGCGACACGGTGACGATCCCTTTTACAGTTGCTGTGTGTTTTTTTTTTTTATGAAATTGGAAGGCAAACAAGCAGACGGATTTCCTGATGGTAAGAAATTCCCGCCGCCTAGAGACACCAAAGATGGTAATGGTGCGTTGCCAACCAGAGGCCGGGATGTTAGGCCTCGAGCAAAAGTAAGTTTACCGGCTACCTTACCCTCCGAACCGGAACACGTTGTGACGTTATGGCGGCAGGAATAGGTAAGGCGGTGGTACCAATCCGGGCGAGTCGCAGCGTAACTCTACCACCTAGTCAGATGTCACGGTGTTAGTGACGGGAAGCCTATGCTCGCCTTTTACGAACTGCCTGGCAAAGGAAGGCAGATGGTCTATTCTACAAAGGAGCCCGGACCAACACGGGGGAACCTGAGTGCTGAGACCTTTATAAATGTATATTACTGAAAGGCCTGCTCCCGTCGGGAATCGATCCAAAGTCTCGCGGTTGGTAGGTGGCGTGAAGCGTGTACGTTAGCCCCTCAAACTAGACGATACTGAGGTCAAATAAAAAACTTGAGAAAGAGTCAT
The DNA here is from genome assembly GCA_002245505.1 of Calephelis nemesis. Classification (NCBI taxonomy): domain Eukaryota; kingdom Metazoa; phylum Arthropoda; class Insecta; order Lepidoptera; family Riodinidae; genus Calephelis; species Calephelis nemesis. The sequence continues at coordinate 115,508 of NJDD01000181.1, forward strand.
TCTGTTTACTAAGATTTTATAAATCAATTACTATCGTATGTCCTTTTCATTTACAGAAGTTTACAATTTTATAATGTACTAGCAGTTTCATGCAGCTTTACCTGCGTGACTTGGCTTCTACTGCACTAATTTTGATGAAACAAAGCCTATGTCACTCAGGAATAATATAGCATTCTAAAGGTCAAAGAATTTTTGAAATCGGTCCAGCAGTTTCGGAGCCTATTCGTTTTAAACAAACAAACAAAAAAATCAAATCTTTTCTCTTTACAATATTAGTATAAAAAAGGAAACAATTTTATGCTATTTAACCGCTTTTCCTTTAAGGCCCCATACTTAGCCAGCCAGAAGAGTCAATCTCCGCACTCCCCCTCTCCATTATTACTATGAAATATTGCGCTCTAAAGTAAATGTCTTAAGCGACTATTAGCGAAATTATTTTTGACACTATAAAAGTAATTTGAAAAAAACTGAAACACTTATCTTTTAGGTATAGTACTTATCTATATTTATGTTAAATCTAGTGTCGATATTTACATAATTGAAGTAGACAGTTGGGTTTTCGAACAATGTAAAATAAATCGTGTTTTAGAAACACTAGTCTTATAAAGCATAGTAACGTTAATCTTGTGTATGTTTGTCACCAAGATCCATCATTGCTTTGTATGAAAAAAACATTATATTACTGACGTATTTTAGCACACATGGACCCTTAACAGGCGCTTGTAAATAATAATTGTAATTTTCCGCACTAAAATGTTGATATTATGCCAATTGGTTTATGCAGTATCATCAAGATTTTGCTTGAGAAATCCACTTTCCTTATATCTTTTTCTCAATAACCGTCGTATCCAAGTCTCTTATAAAAATCAAACGGAAAAACCAGTTATATAATGGCAATTTAATTGGCTATTATATAATTTATTGTTTATTTCTTTCGATGCCTATTTTATATTCACAATTACACTAGCGGTATTGAGGAAAACTAATCTTTAAATTACCGACATTGAAAAAGAGGGAGATTGTAGGTACGATTACTATTTTTGAAGCGAAACTTCTTTATCGGGGTTGGAATTTTTTGTAACATTTTTCGTTACATGTCACGTTTTTCCGTTACGCGCCATCTTTGTTTTTATCCCTACCACACGTGATTCGAAGTATACTTTATCCAACGGAGTAGGTATTGGCAATTAACTTTATTTAACCAATTTCTGTAAAGTTGCATATAGTACATTATTTTTTGAAAAATAGCGTCATAAAGAAGTTTCACTTCGTATTTTTATTTTTTAGCACTTGCCCTGTGCGTAGGATAAATTTCTATAAATTTTAAAGAAAGAAAAAATTTCGACCCAGACAGGATTTGAACCTGTAACCTTTCGTCTCAAGCTGACGAATGCTCTAAGAGAGCACTTCACTTCTTTACTTCTTAAGAGTGTACGCTAGTACACGCACACATTTTATATATTTTTTACGTGTGTTAATCGTTTTGTCCGTCATTTCTGAAAAGATTTTAATAAATCTTGTCGTTTTTAAAAAGCGCACTTTCAAGGTGGTCCCATTACTACCTTGTTTGTATTTGGCAATGGAATTCCAGAAAAATTGAGAAAAATACAAATTTTTGGTATAAGTCAAATCAAAATCGGTTTCTTCTAGTATTGCTGCGTTAAAAGTATTTAACAAATGCTCAGATTTGTTGTCATTTTATCTATAGTGCGAAGTCTTAAACGATATATTTTTTTATTGTGTCGCCTCTGTGGTTTAGCGGTCCGGCGACGGACTTGACTTCTCGAGGTCCCGAGTTCGATCCCCGGGTCGGGCAACAAAAAAAATAGAAAATGAAAATTCACAATTTTCGAATTAATTATCATTGTCTGGAGTTGGATATGTGCCCGGTTGGCGATAGGCTTGCCAACTATCACATTGTGGGACTTAGTGGCTTCGGCTAGTCGTGGGTGCCCTTGTTGAGGCTCTGCCTCCTCTTTCGGGGATATGGGCGTGAAGATAGTTTTTTTTTTGTAAATGGTCACTGAATTAGGTCCTTAGCCATTAATAAGGGTGAAATAGGACTGACATATATGTGCAGTCATCTAAAAAGTAGCCTAGTACTCATCATCAGCTAGATGAAAAATTTCTAGTCCGCTAATTAACACCGATTTCAAACATTCTTTCACCCTTAGAATGCTACATTATCTTTGAGTGACATAGGCTTTGTTTCATGAAAATTGGTGCAGTAGAAGCCAAGTTACGCAGGCGAAGCTGCTTGAAACTGCTAGTAATAAATAATTAGTCTTTAAAAATTAAAAAACATTGATTTTTGAATGCAAGAATAAACTTCAGAACAGAATATTAATTATTTTTAAGCATTGATAAGTGACTGTATTTTTAATTTCTGATTCTTTTTTTTAATCTCTTTTGTCTATATGAAATTGTTGAATGTATGATTTTGTGGACTGTAATTAAAACAAATGTTGAAATCGAAATAAATAGAAATCGGAGCCACAATTAGGCTATTTGTATGAATTACTTTTGTTTTGTATTCCGAGGTGGAACGGGGAGCAATTTTGGAGAGTAAGATAAAAGACTATTAGAATAAAAGATAATGAAAGTTCAGGAATACACGTGCTAATAATTTAAGCGGAGTTAAATTGCAAAAAAAACGTCTTCATTTCATACCTTCTACTTCACGATTTGATTTTTTTTATGTTATAGGAAGGCAAACAAGCAGACGGATTTCCTGATGGTAAGAAATTCACGCCGCCTAGAGACTCCAAAGATGGTAATGGTGTGTTGCCAACCTGGGGTCAGGATGTTAGGCCTCAAGCAAAAGTAAGTTTACTGGCTACCTTACCCTCCGAACCGGAACAAGTCATGACTTTATGGCGGCAGGAATAGGTAAGGCGGTAGTACCATTTCGGGCGAGTCGCTGCGAAACTCTACCACCTAGTCAAATGTCACGGTGTTAGTGACGGTAAGCCTATGCTCGCCTTTTACGAGCTGCCTGGCAGGAAGACAGATGGTCTATTCTGCAAAGGAGCCCGGACTGACACGGGTGATAATTATTTTTAAACGACTTGGAAAGTTTAAATATAGATATGTTAACAGATTTCTCCGTCATTTGTGAACCATTTTTTTCATTTTAATGAACATACTTTCGGGGTCCCTCCATTTCCACTCTAGCACTGTCTTGATCTGATAAAATGGGATCGCATACAAATCGAGGAAAATACTTAATACAATAATTATTATAGTACCTATTCGAAGTCGGGTTTTTACACTCCAATTGTACCTAAAGGCCACTTTAAAATTTTCTATTATATTTGGGTATATAAAATGCTGGTTTTCATAAAATTGCTAAACAATGACTAAAAAAAGTAAAGTTAGTATGGTATTCGTAAATTTTATTCTGTCTTAAGAAAAGCCATCAAAATCTTTTCGTTATTGGCCGAGATGTCACGTTATATGCATAAAATAAAAAACCAAACACACTGTCGAATTCAGAACATCATCCCTTTTGAATTTGATTAAAAAAATAAGATAGTTTGTAGTTAGTTCAGTCAGTAAAATGCCTCTATTTTTTTAGTTAGGTTGTCACATTCTGTGTCGTTTGAAGGATTATTTGCCACCACAGTTACACTGCTTACGCGGAATTAGCAAAATAAGACTTATTTTACACCCTTCTTAGGCTAGTTGAGTTTTAGCAACAACAGGTGGCATGTATTACAAATTAGCAAATTTTGGTTTTCAACATTTAAAATGTTTGTATAATCGTACCTAATTATCATATTAAATTTGCAGAACTTACGTTCCATTTTCAGTACACTGTATTTTATCTGGTACATTTTCCTTCACAGATTGACATTATTTGAGCCTGAATAATTCAGTTTCTTAAAGATTATAATAATACCACTAAATACGCGGTAGAATTTGTGGTCCAGTAGATGATATGGCCGGAAAAGTACCATCAACTTACTGGTATGCCAACTGGTATGGCGGGACAGATAGTAAGTTTAACCTGATAAACTTACTAACGCAAAAGTAACTGTTTTGTAGACTGTAGCTGATGACGTGTACTTCTTACCGCTAAATTTTTGTAGGTTTTTTCACACAAATATATGTATGGAACTATGGTAAAACTGTCTGCGCGTATCAAAGGTATAACCTTTGATACGTATTCTAATATAGAATACTAAAAGTAAAAAGTAAAGTATCTTCAAACCCATATCTTTAAAAAGATAGACACTGAGACTTCAAAGTCCCACAATGTGATAGCCTATCGCCAAACGGGCAAACATCCTATCCTGGGCAACGTCATTGTATTATAAAATTGAGAATGCACAATTTCTAATTTTTTTGTTGCCTGACCCGGGGATCGAACCCGGTTCCTCAATAAGTCAAGTCCGACTCTGGATCGCTAGACCACAGAGGCGATTAGAATACTCTGGTTAAATATATTATGCAAGTCGAATACTTACTTAGCTACTGGTACATTGGTGAGACATAGGAAATTGTTTCGGACACTGCGCAGGCTAGCCAGCACCTGCGCGAATGGTGTCACGATCAGGTCTTCTCCATGACTGTAACAAACACAAAAAGTTAATTAGTAAATACCTATGTTAATTATTAAACTACTTTATTAAAAAGCAGACGGATTTCCTGATGGTAAGAATTTCACGCCGCCTAGAGACACCAAAGTTTGTAATGGCGGTGTGTTGCTAACATTAAATCAGGATGCTAGCACTCAAGCAGAAATAAGTTTGCTGACTACCTTATCCTTCAAACCGGAAACGTCAATGGCGAGCACTGACGTTATGTCGGCAAGAATAGCGGTGTGATTCGCATTCTACATTTCTAGGAAGATTCGAGGCTACTTTTTTATCCATTTTACCATACAGTATCAATTGTCTCTGGTGTTAATAATAGAGTTCCCGTTGGAGAAGGGTAGAAGTCAAAATATGATTTAATTTAATTCATCAAAGCTTAGTCGTTATTTTTTTTTTTGTTTTGTAGTGTGTACTTCACAAATTGTCCCGTATATTTTTATCCAATTCGTGGTATTTGAAGTTCTGAAAATAATAGACATAAAACAAAGTGACCAAATAACTTTTAATCCGGAATGTCGGGTAATCATTCGAATATACAGAGCATCGTTATTAGCTAGTATTCGGACTTTAATTCCAAATCTATATATATAAAAGAAAGTGGTGTTAGTTACACTATTTATAACTCAAGAACGGCTACACCGATTAGGCTGAAAATTGGTAGGGAGGTAACTTAAAACCGGGAGAAGGACATAGGATACTTTTTATCCTGTTCAATTGTGAGGAAACTGGGAAAAGCAACATTTTAATTTTTCCCATACAAACTGAACGGGCGGAACGAAGTTCGCGGGAACAGCTAGTTAAATACGAATTCTTAAGTTTGTCTGTCTGTGAAGATTTATTTATTGACAGAGTCACGAACGAAGTCGCGGGTACAGCTAGTTAACAAACCAGTGTGCCATCTCTACTTGCTGTATATTGCATTTTCCATAAAAGTCAAGTCTATATTAAATCCTACCTTTGAACAGCTTTTAATTAAAATATAGTAATAAACTTGTCCCATTTACGATCTCCAGTATCACGCGACAACTTTTATATGAAAGTGCTTTTGAAATGTCGAATACTAATAGTATACTGTAGCTTCGCCTGTGCGGTTGCTATCATTTGCAGATACAATAGGATTGTTAAATTATATAAAAACTAGCGTCAGATTCAAACACCTCCCTTTTCAATCACTTAATCTATTAAAAAAACCGCATCAAAATCCGGTACATGGCTTTACATACCATTTAAGCATACAAAGGGACACAGGGACAGAGGAAGCGACTTTGTTTTATACTATGCAGTGATTTTACTGTTACTACTTTAGATTGAATAAGTAGGTACCCGATTAAAAACAGCTTTTATCACATTTTTATTAAAAAGTGTCTTGAGCAAATAGCGGAAGCTCTGATTGTACTTCTGCTCAAATTCTTTGGGGAAACGGATATGGAGATATTTTTTTCATGAAACTTCTGAATGATATGGCTTCCTGATGGTGAATAGTTTTATTACTTCTTTCTTTTTGTATACAATCATAAAAACTTCCATACTATACACCTACATGCATACTATCCATATCCACGCTAATATTATTGTAAATGGTAAAGCCTGTCTGTGTGTCTGTTATGTTTTTACGCGTGTTTTGATGGACTTTGTTTGACTAATGTTTGACTAAAAAAAATACAAGTCTATCAATTTATACTATTCTAATCAATCTCTATTTCCTTGGCCTTCACATCGCGTGTGAACAAGAGGAATGATCGTCCTAATTCATTTTTGTGTTAATTCTTGACAAAAGAGATAATTTTATAAGTTTAGCGAAACTCTTAAAAAATTTAAGAATACAATATTTATAGTTAAAACGGGACAACATATAACGGGAATAGCTATAATAGCTTTAAGTTCAATTTCAAAATTTAAACCACAAATTAAACAAAGAATAATTATTAGTAAAAATACTCGTATCCTCTTTTATAAGTTCGGATTGCTTTTACAAATACGTATTGTGTACATTTAGAAGCACACGCAATGATAATTTAGACGTACAAATTTATTGTCTATATAAACTGTCGGTAGGCAATAAAACCTTCAGTAACAACTTGCTTGGAGTCTGTCGGTTAGACGAGTTACTGGCCGGTTATTTTTATCGTTTTAGATGTTTATTGTTACCTAAGACTAAGGTAATAATACCTATATTTTCTTTACAAAAAAACATACTTATCATTAGTCTTGCTATAGCTCGAAACCGTCTTAACGGATTACAAATTATGTTTTCCCTCAATACAGATACATTATTTAAAAGAGTTCCTCTTATTAACTGCAGAATATACCACATATTCCTATAGAATACATAGATTAGTTACTTTATGTTTAAGTCAAAATAAGACTATACGAGACTGTAATCTTATATGTGGAGATGATCTTTAAACAAAGATTAAAAAAGTTCATTCGCCTCACATTGATATCTAAAAATAGTTTTAGGAACAAAAAGTCAAATGTTCTACATCATTTTTTTGTAGTTTTTCCACTTTTTAACCTTTTCAATGTTCCGAACTTCCACGAATACTCTAAAACCAAATTAATAGAGTTTGTCGATTTTAAGCGAGAGCAACGATCTGAATTTTATTTTTATTTGCTATGCTAGCATTTGTAAATCTGAGCTTTTACTATGAGTCCGTATAGATTACGGTCTCAAAAGGAAACAGCGTTTATGTTACTCTTTCACGAATGATACGATGATGACGATCATGATCAAGGGAAACAGAGGTCCATTTTTATATAAATAAAAAATAAAAATATATATAAAAACGCTGTTTCCTTTTGAGACCATAATCTATGCGGACTCATAGTAAAAGCTCAGATTTATTAATGCTAGCATAGTAAATAAAAACAAAATTCAGATCGTTGCTCTCGCTTAAAATCGACAAATTTTATTAATTTGGTTTTAGAGTATTCGAGGAAGTTCGGAACATTAAAAAGGTTAGAAAGTACAAAGAGATTTGAATGCACTACCAGTACGTAACCATTTTAAAAGACATTTAGTGGGGTACACTAAAGATTAAGAACATGCAATAGTTATGTGATTTTTTATCCCGCTCGGTTCAGGCAGACAGGTACGTGCGAATACACTTAAATCTTTCGCATTCATAATATTCGAAGGAAAATATTTTGTAATGTGATTCATACATGACAAAATGAAATAACTGTGTCATGTAGGATGTATTTCGTTTCGAGTTGTCAACATTTTAGCAGTAGATGTCACACGACTTGTGTATCACATGAGCGGTCACGTGGTGGCTGTGACCTGTCTGGAAGACTGCCCATCCGTATAATCTACGAATACATTGACGTAGGACAACGATGGAAATATTAAGGTGACGAAAATATTGGAATTTCTTCATCTTTACATATTATTGAAACTTCAGTCTCGTGTTTGTATAAATAATAATTTGAGCACAGAATAACTGTAGCATCTTCACGCACATAACTCCAAAGAAGTAGGCAGAGGCACAACCAAGGCAACCACGACTAGTTGAAGAGACTAAGTCCCACAATGTGATAGGTGATTAGCCTATCTCCAACCGGGCACATATCTAATCCCGAGCAAAATTTTTTTACTAGAAAATTGGAAAAACCTAATTTTTTTTTGTTGCCCGACCCGGGATTCGAACCAGGGACTTCATGCAGTCAAGTTTAACAACTGAACCGCTAGCCACAGAGGCGAAAACTGCAAATCTGTTAATCGCCTTTGTGGATCAGCTGTCTGGTGTTGGCTTTGACTACATGAGGTTCCGAAATTCAGGGAAATCGGAATAAGTTTTTTTTTATTTTTTCATCAAAAACAACATTACAGGATTGGACAAGAGCCTGGTTGGCGATAGGTTTGCCACCTAACTTATTATAGGACTAATGGCCAGTTTCCGAAACACCAACTAAATTTAGTTTGCGATTTATCTCTTTATAAGTTTAGCCATGGTAGACTTCGGTATAGACTTATAAAACCGCGACGGGTACCATTATGAGATGAATTGTAAATTAAAATTGATTGGGGTTTCGGAAACTTGCTGCAATTGTTTTCGCTTCGGCCAATCATAGATGCTCTGATTCTCTCTACTAATACATACCTACGCCTCTACGCAGATATGGAGCTAAAGACTCTAACATACTTTTTAAAATAATTTCGATTAGAAAAATGAGGTTAAAGATGTGGGTAACAAAACACGGACGTGAACAAACAACACAGCTAATCCTAGGATTAAAATATATAGATTGTAAGTGACCTTAATCTCTCGAGTTACATTAATTGATATCGAATGATAACAGTTTTACACGTTTATAAACCTGTTACAAAATTTATTTTTTATGTAACAAAGTATCAAAAAACTGATATTTGAAGAAAGAAAACATTTATTGACAGACTAATTTTTACCATATTATTGACAAAAAAAAAGCTAACTAACTAATCTTACCTAACCCTAAACATAAACAACGTATAGCTAAGTATAACTTAACATAAGTGACAATCTTAGGTTTAATAAAAATAACTAGGTACGTTACTTAAAACAGTCTTCAAAAATAAAACGTAAAAAAATAATATTATTTTTTACGTTTACGATTACGATTTTTTAATATTAATTATATACTACCTTTAACTTATATGTGCTATTTACTAATAGGTGTGAAGTCGTAGCCAAGCCTTAGCATTAAATTGGATTAGCACCAACTTCAAACCTGTTAGTAAATAACACATAAATAGGTAGTATATAATTAATATTAAATCTTTATAATTTTTTACTTTTTAGTTTTAAAGTCGGTTTTAAGTAATGTAGTTATTTTTATTTAATACTTTTTAGTTTATTGCTGATATGATTCAATTTAATAAAAATAAAATAGGCGAAAAAAGGTAAAAATACTCATAAAATAAAAAATTAAGGCCTAGGTACCTGAAATGCCTACCTAAATCAAGTTTTTAGGGGATTAAAGAGAAACTATTCCGCATCAAAAAAAAGAGAATTACGAAAATCGGTCTAGAAACCACGGAAAAATTGGTGTACATACATAAAAAAACATACCGGCCGAATTGAGAACCTTCTCGTATTTTTGAGTTCGGTCAAAAACGTTCAATAACCCCCGACAAAACATGTATGTAATGTTGCAATCTCAATTACGTCAGCTTTCAAACGAAAAATCCGCATTCAAATCTCTCCATTCGTTCAAAAGTTATGATGTCACAGACGCACACGCATACACATTAAATTTATAACACCCCTGTTTTTCCGTTGGGATTTAAAAAAATAATAGTTACCATTGTTTCGAGTTAGCAGTATTCCATTATTATTTGTTACCTAGGTAGGTATTGCCAACATGTGTAACTTATCAGAAAATCCGCCTATTTGTTTGTCTTACAGTCAATACTAATTTATAGATACTTATAAATGCGAAAGTATGTCCATTTCGGTTGTAAAATGCAGAACCCATTTTGATGAAATTTGGTACGTGCAGTAGAATAGGTACCTGTAGTATCCTTGACACTGAATAAATTTTCTATGTTCACGTCCGTATCCCCGAAGTGGTAGGTAGAGGTAAAACCAGAATACCCACAATTAGTCTCAATACTACCAGTAAACCTACCGCCAACTGGGCACTTATTCAATCCCGGGCTTTATTTGTAGACAAGTGAAAAAATACATTTTGAGCTCTCCGTATCGGGAATTGAAACCGAGACCTCCTGTAGTTAAAGTCAACTCTGACCCACTAGACCTTAGAAGCATCTTAAAATAGAAATAGTACTTAAAGATACGCGTCCTTGATACCCTGAGCATCAAGCGACGGATATTACAACTGAGTTCCGACGCAATGAAGATTGACTAAGATTAAGCGCTTATACCAATCTATGTAAAGATCTTCGCATTTAAGAGTCATGCCCTTAATTTCATTTTACCAAGCGTTTATTTCACTTTTATTTTTGTACTCGTACATAACCAGTCCGTCCGTTCCGACTTAATTCAATAGCCAAGGGAAAGACTAGATAAAAAGATAACTATATCTGCGAGAATATTTCTCTGCTAGTCTTTATATTAGATATCATATTTATGTTACATCTAAATATTTTTTCATTTAAATCTATTGACTATAATAAACACATAAAAAAAATAACGAATTCGTTCCGTCAGTTAAGTGATGAGATGACTATTTTAATAATCAATCTTAATCCAAAACTTAGTGTCCAAGATTGATATTTTGATCCATTTTATGTTATCGCTTGCCAATAACATATCTGTGGAGGATAAGGCAATAATGTATAGGATAGGCCGGCGGATACGCAGCTATCTAGATTGCTTGAAATCCATCTTTAGAGAAACATTATTAACATTGGCCGTAAGGGAAATACGTATTCGTTTTATGGATACGACTTACTAACCTGTGTTCCATCAGTTCAGTGATGATATGACTAAGGGAAATATGTATTCATTTTTATGTACAGCTGAGCTGACAGACGTTATGTTATTCTATGATTTTTTTATTTTTGAAAAAACAATTAGTTAAATTAATACATCCGTTCATTATTCTACCGTATTTTTTATACGAACCTTTCCAGACTACTGACTAGCTAATCTGATATACATTGTGCTGTGATAACTACGAATACTGCTTTTTTTTAAAAAAAGAATTAGTTAAAAAAACAGTATCTTCACGCCCATATCCCCGAAGAGGTAGGTAGAGTCACAACCAGGGCACCCACGACTAGCCGAAGATACTAAGTCCCAAAATGGGATAGGTGGCAAGCCTATCGCCAACCAGGCTCGTTTCCAATCACGACCAACATTTTTTTTATTAGAAAATTGGAAAAATCCAATTTTCTTTCTGTTGGCCGACCCGGGATTCGAACCCGAGACCTCATGCAATCAAGTCCAACTCCCGGACCGCTCGACCACAGAGGCGAAAGAATTAGTTAAATTGATGAAATCCGTTTATTATTCTGTTTTTTTTCATATGAAAGGTTCATTGAAGGCAACTCACACCACATGAAAAGAATTGGCAAAATAAGTTCTTTCTTTCATGCGAGATGATGCGATCAAGTGCTACAGGGATTCATTTTTATACGTAAGAAGGTATCGACTCGATTGCTTATGTAAATATTATATACAATATATCAGCATTGATATTGCTGTAATAAGCTAAATGGATAAGCCCTTTGTAAACGTTTCGTCAAAATATTAACAATGAATTTATTTTAAGTATCTTTGAATGAATTTATTTTAAATGGAAATTTTTAAAAAGTAGAATTTAATGAGACGTTTTTTTTATAAAATCGAATTAAAGCTCAATGTGTAGCCCCTTTGTAAATATTTCAAACCATATTAACAATTAATTTATTTTAAGTGGAAATTTTAAAAATGTAAATTAATGAGATGTTTTTTTAAGTAAATTAATGTAAAAAACCTTTAATTTTTTTTTTAAATTAGCTGATTTTCGTGCCCAGTCTGTGGGAGGTTTTCACCAACTCTTAATTGCTGCTGGAATTTGCTAATTATAACTATACAATGGAGGTGCCAAACCACGTACACTCGTTAAAGGAATATAAAATCTAAAGTGGAATTTATGGCTGGCTGCTGGTAAACAGTTTAATTGTTATTAAGCTATTTGAAGTTGCATGACGTAGAATTCCATCTACATGAGTCATTTATGTATGAAGGATCGCCAACATTAGATTACAAAAAAAATGGGTATAACTTCAACATCAGATCTTTACACTACTTCGTAACGATTTTGATAAGAAAGAGGGTTTTAATTCAGGCAAATTTGGTAAAACACCCTAGAGTCTGGCAGTGAGTGTTAACCCAATAGACTTTGGGCCGTGATATTCATTGAGCAAGAGAAACAAGTTTCAATTATAACAATTTTGTTTTCTGATTGTTTTCATGTTTTTTTATTATAATGGAAGGCAAACATCCAGACGGTTTTCCTGATGGTAAGAAATTTATGCCACCTAGAGTCACCAAAGGTGGTAATGGTGCGTTGCCAACCTGAAGCCGGGGTGTTAAGCTGCGAGCAAAAGTAAGTTCACCGGCTACCTTACCCTCTGAACTGGAACCCGTCAACGGCAAGCATTGTGTGTTATNNNNGAGTCGCTGCGAAACTCTACCACCTAGTAGGATGTCACGGTGTCAGTGACGGTAAGCCTATGCTTGAATTTTACGTGCTACCTGGCAGGAAGGTAGATGGTCCATTCTGTAAAGGAGCCCGGACAAACACAGAATAAATGTTCTATAAATACATACGCCAAGTCCCTTGCAAAGAGTATCGAGTGCGTGATTCTGCAGACGTGCCTAGCTTATTCCACATTACTTGCTTTTTACGTATTTATTACTTTGAACGTATTCTTTTTACTACTTGATTGGTTTGCTGCGACATGTACTGACACTTGCCTTATAATTTACTGAAGAATTTTATTATATTGATTGATAAGCCCAACGATGTTTAAAAAAATAAGAAAAAAAAGTATCTTCACGCCTAACGCCAACCGCATGTTTTAGAAATTATTTATTAATTACACTTGTACTTTCCACAATACATTTTTTATTATTATATTTTAGCCAACCGGTTTCGCTATTCAAGTATCATCAGGGCTATGAGTTTTTATAGCCCTAAAAGAAAGAATGGAATTGGAATTCTTCTACCAAGCCCGACGATAAGAAGTATAGAAAGTAACCATAATTTTATCTTCATCTTTTGCACACACATATTCCGCAAATAAATATTTTTCATTTTTATTTTCTTCTTCATTTCAACGAAATCAGATTTACCTTCCTGAACAAAAGGATCGAAGATGAAACCATATAAAGCTAGAAGGTGTCTAGTTACTCTTTCCTTGAATGCAAGTTTTCTCAGTTTAGAAAACGCATTTCTTTTTTCATATATAAGAGTAAAATCTATAAATATAAAAGAAACACGTGTCAGTTACACTATTTATAACTCAAGAATAGCTGTATCGATTTGACTGAAAACTTACGAGGAAGAAGCTCATAACCAGGAGAAGGACATTGGATACTTTTTATCACATTTGAATGCAAGAAAACTAGGGAAATCATTTTTTTAATTTTCCCATACAAACTGTACGGGTGGAACGAAGTTCGTCGGAACAGCTTGTATTTCATATATACATTTAAAAGATGATATATCTTTCCCTTTGTCCTTGCATCAAATGTGAATAGATAGATAAATTTTGCTAGTTTTTTTGTTGTATTAGTTATTGTCAGTAGGTTTATATATAAAAAATATATATATTTGTAGTTAGGACAGCAGACGTCTGACATCTCAGCTAGTATTAAATAAATCTACTAATGTTGAAAACAATGATAACGTAGAAAAACCTAAACAGTGTTTGTATATATTTTGCTGTTTTCTAGCGGTTCAAATACGACTCGTACTTACTCCCTGATACGCTGGAGTGACGAAATTATAAAAGCACTTGAGTGCTCTCCAAATCATACCCGACTTCCAATAAGTGGCGTTGAGCGAAAAAGTGAGTCCCTCAGACGTGATCTTAGGAAGCTGAAAACCGCTAAAGCATTCGTGAAATTTTCGCATCAGAATTTATATTTTAAATGAAAGGAAGTTAAATCTTCAAATTACCTCAAAAAATTTAGTTTATTCTACTTTGAACAAATTATATGAAACACGGACAATGACAGGTTTCAAGCATTTAGCGTAGGCTCTCCTGTGTGTGATAACTTTTGAAGAAGTTATTTATGATCTGATCAGTGTTGGTCCGGGCCCCTTTGTAGAACTATCTTCTCTACTTGTCTCATAAAAAGCAAGTACTGGTTAAAAGAGTATCGACTAGCCCAATGGTGGTAATGTTTACAACAACTTTTCCAGGTGGAGATCAA
>NJDD01000181.1:137144-157054 GCA_002245505.1 Calephelis nemesis
GAAACTTATTCCTGCCGCAATAATGACAGACGGTATTTGGCAATGACACATTCCGATCCATTAGCTGGCCCAGTAGCTAGTAGATTTGCCACGGTCATAAGACAGCGACTTTTCTATACCTTCAATGGTATCTCTACGCCACCATTGTCTCTTAGGAGGACTACGTACTCGTTAGCTACCTTCTTCTTCAATATTTTTTTAATGAGAGACGAACAATCACACGGCTCTTTAGATGGTAAGAGATAATCGTAACCTATAGGCACCATAGATGTTACGTACATTGCTCTCCTGTGGCCGGGATGTTAGGCCTATTGTGCAAGTCTACCAGCTACCCTCAGGGTCGGAACATGCAGAGTCATTGTAGTGCAGGATAGGTAGGGCGCTGGATCCCTACCTGGTCAAGTTGCTGCACAGCACTCTACCACCGGTGGTCTTGTTAGTGATGACCTTCATTTTAACCAATGCTCGCCTCTTACAACCTGCCTGGCAGACAGGTAGATGGTATATCCTACTTAGCGGACCCGGACCAACATGAGGAATATTCGCCTATCACATACAAAAATCGATCGAGTGGCTAGCGTACACGCCTGACTACACTGATCAACCGCGAGGCTCGGGTTCGATTCCCGACGGGGGCAGGCATTTGTGTGATGAACATTTAGATGTCTGCATTTCCGGGTCTGGGTGTTTATTAAATTTATTTTGGTATCTATTTAAGTATTTCTATGTATTAGTATCGTTGACTAACACCCATAACACAGGCATATAATATGCTTACTTTGGGGTTAGATTCAATTTGTGTGACTTGTCCAAGGGGTACCTATTAATGTTTTCGGGTAATCGTGGTTGTACTTTTTCCAAATTTTTGGGATATGAAAGTGAAGGTAATTTACTTTTCATATTTTTTTATTAAGATTTTTGACCGGTTCACTTTGAAATCATTTAAGTGCAAGTAGAGATTAAATAAAATAAAAAAGACATTTTTATTAATTACTAGCGACCTGTCCCTGCTTCGCCTGGGTATATACACCTAATATAAACCTTCATTTTTTAAATAATATAAACCTTCTTCTTTAATCACTTTATCTATCAAAAAAACCACATCAAAATCCATTGCGTAGATGTAAAATAAGCCTTTATACAAGCCACAACAGTTACACTGCTTACGCGGAATTAGCAAAATAAAGGCTTATTTTACATCTGTTACAATGGATTTCCGCAAAGTAACGCCTGATTCAATAAAATATCCATTGCGTAGTTATCAAGATTTAAGCATACAAAGGGACATAGGGACAAAGGAAGCGACTTTGTTTTATACTATGTAGTGAAGTAACGCGCAGCAGAAGTCTAAATCATAAGCTTGTATTAAAGTTACCTAATATACCATTGCGATTATATTAAATTTCTTGACAATGTTAAAATAGCAATAAAACTGCGAGAAACCCACACCCTGGCTCACCAGTCCATACAATAATCCTACAATCCTACTAATTACACATGCCAAAGTATGTAAGGATGTGTGAATGTTTGTTAGTCTTTCACGCTCGAATGGCTTAACGGATTTGTCTGAAATTTGAAACACAGATAGATTGTGACCTAGATTAACATATACTTTTAATCCTTACCTTTAGAATTGCGTAATTGTATTACCAAAATTAATATAGAAAATAAACTAAAAATGTATTTATTAAATAACTTGGAACTTCACTATAAAGATTTTTAACACGTTTCAGTTAAGTAATAAATTGCAAATGTACCTATTTTTATAGAACAAATATTTTATATACCTACCTGTCTTAATGGAACAACGTGCCTTCGTGCAATGAGTTGTAGACTTATGGCATTTTATATTAAACCCATGTGGTTTTTAAAAATGCCATTATGTAGTACGTAAAAAAATTGTGAATTTGTAATAAATGGAAAAAAAATCCCGACCGCAAAATGCGGGCGAAGCCGCAGGTAAAAGGCTAGTGTTGGATAAAACAATATTGATTTTGAGAGCTTGTATCTAATTTCCCAATAAATATTTAAAGATAAACAGAGTATCGATACTTTACTATTCCAAACACAATAAGATTTATGATAATTCAGTTAATACATATTTGATCGTTTCGCCGAGGTGGTTGTCAAGTAAACAACTACTACTTACCCACAATAAGTGTATAGGTATAGGTAAATGTATTCCAAATTGCTCTTACGTGTAAATATTACGATAACATATCGTTTTTATTAAATAACTAGCTGTCCCGGCGAACTTCGTTCCACCCGTTCAGAATGGGAAATAATGAAGTATTATTTTTCCCAGTTTCCCTGCAACTTTCCCGCTTTTTCTCTTCATGAGAACCTTCTCCTGATAATAATTAACACAATAAAAAAGAATTAGCTAAATCAGTCCAGTTCTTCGGAAGTTATGCGCTTACCAACACATTTAGCGATTTATTTTCATATTATAGATATAAGTGATTTTTTGAAATTGAAAACAACTTTGTTTTTTAAATGTTATATTATTTATTAAAAGATCTTAAGTAATCTATTATTAAGCCACAATTTTATGATTTTAAATAACTAAAAGACAACAGACGTCTCTGAGTGCGGCCGTAAGTTTGTTCTAAGTTTGGAATGATAATTGGTAATTCAATTTTGTGAATTTTGCAATATTTTTTGGCAATTACTAGGATAGCCTCCAGAAATATTATTATGCTGGCTATTGTATCGATGATTGTTCGGTTCGATTCATAAATTTTCCACCGTTCAGATAAACTCACATTTTTTTCCAAACACAACGAAAAATTGTTTTTTTTATGATATTGGAAGGCAATCGGATTTTTGTTTAGCAGACGGATTTCTTGACGGTAAGCAATTTACGCCGCCTCGAGACACCAAATGTCGCATCGCTTGACATTAAAACCTACTTACAGTTTGTATATATTAAAGCATTGTTTTTCCCATTTTCCCTGCAATTTTCCCGGTCATATTTTTTAATGAAAACCTTCTCATAACAACGACTAGCACAAGTCACAGCAAAAAAACAGACGTAGTCCGTCTTGCCACGCGGAATGGAGATTAATTTTTGTACATAGAAATAAGGATAAAGAATGGTAAGTATAGATAAGATTTACGCGGCAAAATATTAAAAATATGAAATAAGCAACTTGGATGTCTGGTTCGGATTTAAATAAAAATAACTTTATTTGTAAAATTGATTGATGCTTGTGATAATAGTTCCTTCATATTCCAAACTATGGTCCTTAGAGAAACATGTTTGGAAACTTAAATGAGGATGTCGTGATCTGAAGGCCCTCTGTCAATTTGACCAACAAATTCAATTTCATCTGTATTAATAGCCAAAGACAAATAGATAATTTTATCATGTGATCTGTTGGAGCTTTTGACTAAACTATAATAAAATGAATTTAAATACCTCATTGTTAATTTTCAAGTTTTTTTTTTCTGCCAATTCCAAATTATTAGAATTGTATGATTCAACGAAACTACTTTTTATTTTACTGGTTTTATAAAATACTTTATATAGTATAATATCGGCGAGTATGAAAATTCACTTTGACATACCAAATATGTCAAACGTTTATATTTTTATGAATAAGCAAAAAGGTAAGTTATGAGGTTTAAATTTTATTGGCGGATATTTTTTTTTGATAACGAAGATTGACTTGATGACTTGATTCTTCCCGTGTTGGTCCGGGCTCCTTTGCAGAATAGACCATCTGCCTTCCTGCCAGGCAGCTCGTAAAAGGCGAGCATAAGCTTACCGTCACTAACCGTGACATTTGACTAGGTGGTAGAGTTTCGAAGCGACTCATCCGGATTAGTACCACCACCTTGCCTATTCCTAACACCATAACATCGTGACGTGTTCCGGTTTGAAGGGTTAGGTAGCCGGTAAACTTACTTTTGCTCGAGGCCTAACATCCCGGCCTCAGGTTGGCAACGCACCATTACCACCTTTAGTGTCTCTAGGCGACGTGAATTTCTTACCATTAGGAAATCCGTCTGCTTGTTTGCCTTCCATTATCATAAAAAAAGACAAGGATCTGATGAATTAACTGGGAAGGGAGATGGTTGATGGATCACAGCTTCACAATTACGATATTATGTTTCATAACCTTTGTTCACCAGCACTTCAAAAAAAGATTTGTTGTAAGTTTGACGTGCCTGTGTGAGTGTCTATGGGATCCTAACTTTTATACGGATGCACCGATTTCGATGCGGTTTATTTTTTGTTGGAAAACTGACGCGATCGTGATGGTTTTCTTGATATATTATATGTTAGTTTTGTCGGGGACTATTAAACATTGGTGAAATTTGGGATTATTATGTAAATTCTTATCGCCTCAGTTATCTAGCGGCCCGTCTTCAAACTTGACTTCTTGAGGTCCCGGGTCGATTCGCGGGTCGGGCAGTAAAAATATAGAACAGATGCATTTTAAATTTTCTAATAAAAAAATAACGCTGTTCGGGATTGGATACATGCCCGGTTGGCGATAGGCTTGTCACCTATCACATTGTGGGAGATTTAGTGTCTTCGGGTAGTCATGGGTGTCCTGGTTGTACCTCTGACTACCTCTTCAGGGATATGTACCTTAAGATACTTTATTATGTAAATTGTAATATGACGTAAAACGTTAAAAATATTTCTTAATTTGAAAATATAAGGTGTTATTAGTATACTCTGTGGTCTTACTGAACATCAAAGGTACAGCAAAGAATATTATGAAATTACCAAAATGAAGGCGAAAGATCGAACTGAGGTCGGTTTATATATTTCAAATACAAAAATAACCGTTGTATGGAGGGAGGTATGGTGATTAGAGCCGCACAATACTTTTCGCGAAATGGTTCTTGGAAACGCAAAGCCGTAATAATGGATCGTAGGATGACAAAGATACGAATACGGCTTCACGTGTACAAAGGAATCTTTTGATTTGTGGGATACATGTGAAAGCTTTTGCGTTACGCTTTGTACGCTTTGAACTTTAATAACTTAGAATGTTTCATAGGTAATAGGAAAGTAATAGGAATATTACACAATTTACTAATATTGAGTGGCTACATATGTTGCCCGCGGCTTCTTTCACATAGGTCAGCTTTAAAATTTGATTGGGTTTTTTTTTATTTATAAAATAAAAACAGAATTACAATTTTAATCTTCGTAAACAGCAGCAATAGTAAAAACTATTTACGCTAACCACGGAATATTTTACAATAATAACGTAATAATAAATACTTTACAAAAATATTGTGTATGTCTCTGTATCCTTAGGCTAACATGCTAACAATAGGAATTTGGACAAAGAATCACATTTTCACATATTTTTTTTAAATAGTTACACAGGTATCTTGATAATTCTAGATTTAAATGTACCTACCTACACAGATTAGGGCAGATAGTATTTAAATAAATATGGTATCATTATGATAAACAATAGCCTATAATAATTTCTCTAAAACAGTAGATCTTTGAATTTATTTTATTTATTATTATGTTGTATATAAGAACGAAGGAATGAATAAATATACCTTATTATGCACCAAAATTTACAAAATTAGAAACTGTTTCACTTAACAATTTGGAATTGGATAAGTGGCTGGTCAGCGATAGGATTGCTATAGATCAAATCCTCTGTCTACCTCTTCGGGGATATAGGCATTAAAAAAATGTTTACTTTAATTATATTATTATTTTTTTCTTTCTACATAACATATGTGCATGCCATTGTCTGGGTCCAATTTGAGGTGCAAGGTAGCGAAAAAATTATATACACCACAGGCATAAATGGTCCATTTATTTTTCAACGCACCGATGTATAAAAATATAAAGTCAATTAATTCTCATTAGAGCTTACTCAGAGTTAAATACTTGACCCGTGAACGTGATTGTGGCACTGAGGGGAATTTAACTTAATTATTATTTATACAGATATTAAATTAATTAATAATTCTTTAAAATCATCCGAAACTTTATTAAGTAAGATAATTGCATCTTTTTAAACGTGTTTCGTTTCTTGAAATTAATGTTTGGATAAAATGTATTCAACTTCGTACTAATTTATATCTAACTCAACGCCCTTAATTCAATACGAAGAGATTGCTGTTTGACCTCCTAATTTTAAGGTGAAACAGCAACTGGCTAGATAGTCCTACTAATGACGGCAATGGTAATCAAGTTATAAGACGAAGTGCGCCAAGAAATCATTTCATTTAGTCGTATTTACATAAACATATGGTGTCACAAAAAACTGAGTTTGGTATGCTGCTTAAATCGTTGAACTTTGTGACGCCATCAATAGTGTCAACAGTTTTAAGTTTTAAAAGAACTTCTGAACTGTGTATTATAAATTTAGTTGATAGGAAATCTTTCTATCGTAACAAATTTGAACCCTCAAAATAATTGTAAAATAAAATAATTCTGCCTCATTGGTCGAGTAGTTAGGGTACACGCCTAACTACGCCGACCAGCCGCAAGGCTCGGGTTCGATTCCCAATGGGGGCAGGCATTTGTGTGATGAACATTTAGATGTCTGCATTTCCGGGTCTGGGTGTTTATTTAATTTATCCTTGTATCTGTTTAAGTATTTCTATGTATTAGTATCGTTGACTAACACCCATAACACAAGAATATAATTTGTTTACTTTTGGGTTGGTTTCAATTTGTTTGATTTGTCTAGGGATATTTATTGATTTAAACTGTGTATTGTAAATTTAGTTGAAAGCAAATCTTTTCATGACAATAAATTTGAACCCTCAACATTATTGCAAAAACAGAAATAAAATATAAATAAGTAAAATAAGAGTAGCACCCGTATTCCCAAAGTTATAGACTACTTTAGCCATGATAGCTGAAGGTACCTTCGTCTTACAATGAGATGGCAAACCTATCGTCAACTGGGCATTACCAAATCTTAAGTAACTTTGTTTTTTGAAGTTATACTTCTTTTGGCGCGTTAGGAAAAAATGAAGAGGGTAAATTTTTACGATGCGCGCGCACACCGTCACGAAAAACCGACATGATGAAGTTAGCTATAGATAACATTTTAGTTTTTCAAAAAAAGGTACCAACAAAGTAAAAGTAAGGACATCTACGTATGTTTGCGTGAGAACTGAAAACTGTATTCACAATATTTCTTTATTTCTATGGTTAGTGTCATTTTGTCTACAAATGTAAAATAAGGCAAAAGATATAATTTTTAAAAAGATTTTTATCTTATTACACCGAAGAGGTATAACTTCTAACGCGTGTACATAAGTACACACACAATTTTTTTATTAGAAAATTGAAGAAAACACATTTCGAGTTGCCCGACTGTTCATGTAGTCAACGTTTTGGTCAACGTCAACTGGACCACAGAGGCGTCAGATAAGTTTTTAATCTTTGTATTTTATGGCGCATTAAACGCGGCACCTAATAAATTAGTTAGGTACCTATAGTGTGACGTGCGGCGGCTGTGTCCGGTCATACGCTTTTTTGGAATGTTTATGTTTATCTCTGGAGTTTTCAGTTCAATTTAGTGGTTTCTTTCAATTACATGGTAATTAATAACGTCGGCGCCAAGTTCTTTTGCTTTATTTTGTGAATGTTCAATAACATCTTCAGTATGTACGTACAGTAGGTACTACAACTTAAATTATGCGCTTCGGCTTTACACTTTTTACTCTGTTTACACTTTATACTTTTATTTTTAAATTGGCTGACCTAATCCAAATTTAAGTGAACTGATTTATTATGTGTAAGAGCAACTCTATAAAGATATCTTAAAAATACATTCGGATTTCCGAAGCTTCATATACATATTCAAAACGCATAATTTAAGTAGTACTACTTACTGTAAGTTTATTTTTTATTAACCCAATACGGGAAAGAAAAGTGTTATATATTTGCCCTCTGCTCTCTTCTTTTATATCCCCATATCAATTTACCTCTCTTCTTTTCTATCTAACTCTCTTTTTTCTCTCTTTCTCACTTGTGTGTGTTTGTTTCCGAGATCATACCTCCTTAGCGAGTGGATCTAATTTGATGCGGAAAAAAATCCGTTTGAACGCTGATATGATCAGGATGGTTCTTAACTATATTACGGACAAGTTTTGTCGGGGTTATTGGACATTTTCAAACATCTGATAATTTGTTTAAATTACTTACGCTGTTTTCAAAATAATAATACACGATTGACCATTGTTTAATGTGTAAGTGAATACAAACTTCACGTTTTAAAAGAGGAGGAAATTGCTGTGTTATAAAAAAATATGACTTTTAATTTTCGAGTTCCTTTATTTTGAAGTCACATTATGGGACTAAAAAGGTATCATGGTCTAATCGGGGGTGTCCTTTTTTAGCTCTGCTTAGCTCTTTCTGGGTATGAGAAAAGGCAGCGTATCTATCTATATATATAAAAGAAAGTGGTGTTAGTTACACTATTTATAACTCAAGAACGGCTACACCGATTAGGCTGAAAATTGGTAGGGAGGTAACTTAAAACCGGGAGAAGGACATAGGATACTTTTTATCCTGTTCAATTGTGAGGGAACTGGGAAAAACAACATTTTAATTTTTCCCATACAAACTGAACGGGCGGAACGAAGTTCGCCGGGACAGCTAGTATATATACATTAAAGTTGTTAATGGAAAGTTACCAAGTTGAGGCTGGGTGTTAAGTAAATTACATTGTCTAAATATGTAACGATTACCCCATCCTCAAAACCGGTACCTGATAGTAAGGAATACAAAGTCTATTGCGGGAGAAGTAATAAAAGTGATACCTGTCTGAGAAAATCGTCGTATAACTACCAATTAGTAATTAGTTTATTTATTTCCTGGTCCCTTATCCGTCATCATAGGTTTTTGTTTGGATGCCGAATTTATCTAGCAATGTATCTATTAATCTTAATATATATAAATCTCATGTCACAATGTTTGTTCTCAATGGAATCCTAAACCACTTAACCGATTATAATAAAATTCGCACACCATGTGCAGTTCAAGCAGTCGATCCAACTTGAGAGATAGGATAGTTTAAATCTCAATTTTATTATAAAAAAATTACCGTCCGAGCGAAACCGGAACAGGCAGCTAGTATATAATAGATATAATATATAGAGATGTAATAGATATATTGAGTTGGTCCGGGCTCTTTTGCAGAATAGACCATCTGCCTTCCTGCCAGGCAGCTCGTAAAAGGCGAGCATAGGCTTACCATCACTAATAATATGTGACTAGGTGGTAGAGTTTCACAGCCACTCACCCGGATTGGTACCACTATCTTACCTATTCCTGCCGCCATAACGTCACGGCGTGTTCCAATTCGGAGGGTAAGGCAGCCGGTAAACTTACTGTTGCTCGAGGCTTAACATCCCGGCCTCAGGTTGGCAACGCACCATTACCATCTTTGGTGTCTCTAGGCAGCGTGAATTTCTTACCATCAGGAAATCCGTTTGCTTGTTTGCCTTTCAATATCATAAAAAACAGCTCTGCCTACCTCTGTAGCAAGTGAAGCTATATAGTTTAAAGTCAACAAAGGGATAATGCTAACAACGGTAAAACTATTAACAGATTCAACACGAGCTCCAATGTTTTATGGCGTCAGTACTGCATGCTATTGATCCGAACTTCAGGGTCGTTGTTTTACCCAGTTGTGTTTGTTTAGCTTTAAATTAGTTTGAAATTAGTTTTTCCCTGTTTGTTCTTGTCCTTTGGAGAATATAGACAACTGTCTACCTGCTAGATAACTCTGAGAGCTAGCAACGATACCTTTCTGCAACCGTTATACCATCTTTTTTATGGTAATGGAAGGCAAATAAGCAGACGGTTTACCTGATGGTAAGAAATTCACGCTGCCTAAAGACACCAAAGGTGGTAATGGTGCGTTGCGAATCTTAGGCCGGGATGTTAGGCCTCGAGCAAAAGTAATTTTACCAGCTACCTTATCCTCTGAACCGGGACACGCTAACGGCAAGCGCTGACATTATGGCGGCAGTAATAGATAATCGTCGGTATTATTTATTTTCGCCATCACGGGTTTTAGACGGTTGTGAACATTGGTTTGCTTCCTTCTGGACGGTAGGTTTAGTCCAAATTTATTCATAATCGAAAGATGAAAAAAAGGCTTTCTGCGAAGTTACATTTGTAGGAAGGTGTGTTTACAACCGTCTATAAGGATTTTAACGTATTCATATAGACGTCGTTGCCGTGATACGGTCTGTTATTAGGATAGTCGGTTACACAAGAGGGTAACTTACCCAATAACAGCCTGTTTTTAAAGTCTGTAGATGACATGTATTTCTTACTAGCAAGAAATACATATTTCTGCTTTCAAGCATAACGTTTTTTTTAAATAAACATACGAGCCGGAGGGAGCCTTATCTGTATATGTCCAAGCGAAGGAAATTAAAGATGCAGGTTTTTATTCCAAAACCGTGGACTTGTTAAAAAATTATATTCTACTATTCTCAAAAACTTCTAGGGTGATATTGATAAAGTTTATTTGGAAGCATCTCGGAATCTTTAGTATTTTACAGCAAAATAATGATTTCATTACATAGTGTTGTCATCCGAGTATATCACGAAGTGTAGATAAAGTGTTATTAGGGATCACTTTTGTGGTCTAGTGCTCGGCGATAGGCTTGCCACTTATCTCATTGCGGGACTGAGTCTTGGGCTAGTCATTGGTGCTCTGGTTGAGTCTCTGCCAACCATTTCAGGGCTACGGGCGTGAAGATCAAATAGTTTGTTGTTGATGGAAATGGAATCAGTTGTTTGCAATTGTAATGAGCTTAAATAATCAACTTAACGATTAAATGTTACACTAAGAAGTGGGGTAAGACAATAAAAGAAACCATGTAAATTATTTTATATGTGAGTCCCGCCGGGAATGTTACAATTTAGTTGCACGAGTCCAATTCCTTCAACCCATCAATAACATTGTTGAATTTTCCCAAACTTAAGAAAAAATATGATACAAGCCGAAGCTCGACCTTATTTATTTTGCAAACATTTTCCCTTGTATCGTTGTGAAAGAAGATATTGCTTATAGATTATATATAAAGGAACCTTTATTCAGTTATAATATTTCTTGCTATAAAGTTTTTGATAAAAAACTTCGACCATCGTTATAGGAGGTTTAGACGGTTGATTACCTTTGATGGAAGGTATGTTTACAAATGTCTGGAACCGGCTTTATGGTTTTATAAGCATCATCATCATCATCATATTCACATCACTGTAACTACATAAGTATACTAAGGTATACCTATACTAAGATATACTTATATAGTCTATACTACTAACTTTCTGATATAAAAAATCTGTAGGTTTAGGTATAAACCGGATCAATTACATATGTACGATGTACGTGGTGATGTTTGAAGTGGCGATAGATTGCCATGTTATACTAGGGTTGATGTGAAACATTACTCCAAAACCATTCGTCAGATCTTGATAAAACGAATATCATGGATCATGGGACCACCTCGGAAACATGCGTTACCTTTCGAAAAAAGACTTATGAAATCGTAAATTGTTAAAAAATTGGAGCCAGATTTTGCAGTTTTAGCTTTTTTACATAAGGTACGTTTACATTGGACGCCGGTAGAGGCAGTGAAATTACAGGGATAAGACTTATTATATATAACACTAGCAGCCTGCCCTGGCTTCGCACGGTTATGTAATACACAAATAAACCTTCCTCTTCAATCACTTTATATATCAAAAAACCCTATCAAAATCCTTTGCGTAGTTTTAAAAATTTAAGCATACAAAAGGACATAGGGACAGCGGAAACGACTTTGTTTTATCTATGGTATGATACATTTTTTTCTAAAATAGCTATAACAAGGTAATTACGTCATTTGTATTAAAACAAAAGAGTGTGTTTTATACGCGTCAATACATAAGCCTATTCTAGTTTTAAGAACAGGTAGAAAATACATATTGTCACATGATGACCTCTTTATTATTGATAGTTTACTAATTGTGATATTCTACAGCTAAGAGTACAGTAGTTTGTGAGATTATTTCGAACGAAACGGTAACATGCGAAAACACCTCTGTAAAATGTTTGATAATGTTCATAACAGTTGATTGTGTTTTCTAGTTTTCATAGATTCACGTTGTAATTATACAAGGAAAAGTAATAAGATACGTTTAAGAATATTCTTTCCACATATTCTGTAGCAAATAATAGGTTTTAAGAGATTTTTGAAACCCTGGGTTCTAATGTCTTAGATTACTTACCAAAACATTAACAAACGTTAAAAAGACACAATATAGTACATTTCGCCAATAGTACAGTATAAAAAAGTATAATAAAATTACAATTAATTTCATTAATTAAATAAAAATGAAATATAAACAAGAAAAAATATCAACAAGAATAATGTTTGTTAAATTAAGGAAGGAGTGAGATTTTCTGATAAGTATGTTTTAGACGTAAAGATCTCCACACCGTGATTGTGTAATTGTTATAACAAATATATTGGATTTTATTGATATCGTTTTAAATGTTAATGAATATAATAAACTATATGTTTGCCTGCTATTTTAACAGATTTTTTTAATACAAACTTTCAACCCTCATTAATAAAAATCCTTTGGGCGTTGATTTCGATAAATAATGTAGCCTATGTTTAAACTCGGGTCTTTTACTATATGTATATCAAATTAATATACATAGCACTTTGCAAAATGAACATGTTATTATAAAACAACGAGCGCTTAGATCCTGTCGGACATTGAGTTTGATAGAAAGGAAAGCGTATTCTTAAGAAGATCTAATATATCATTCTCGTACTACAAATATTGTATTACAAGGTGTAGCAGATATGATTTGTGTTAGCAATTTGTCTTGATAGTTTCGGTGTATCCGATGTCGATATTTTAGCTAAAATTATTTTCTTAGATGAAATGGGCGTAATTTTATATACTTTGTTGGTTTTAAGGGTCTGATATTAAACACAAGCTTTAATGATGTGCCCAGCCTTTGTAAAGTGAAACTGGTTAGTCATATTCTTTAATAACAGTCTTAACTTTGGATCTTTTGAAATATTACAATTTATAAATTTACAAAAATATTCTTTGTGGAGAAAATTTTCTAATTGAGCATAGGTTACATAGGTCATTAGCAACAATTTTGTTATCTGGCAACATTTTAAAAGACCTTTATTACTATTCACGAAAATTGCAATAGTTTTTGAACAACTAATCGCAATATGATTTATGAAAATTGAAAAACTTTAAACGAATTTTATAACAGGCCGAAGGACGTGCATTCTATCGCTTTATTGCATATTTTTAGGCGATTTCCGAAAAACGGAGGAGGTGGTATGTTCGTTTCCTATATTTTTATGTGTTAATCGATTTCTCAGACATTTGTAAACCGATTTAAAATATTTTTTTTATATTTAAAAGACAGTACAAGTACTTCCAAATTAGTTCTATTATCCACCCTAGATCTGATGATGAAACCTCGGTAAAATCGAAGAAAATACTTGTTTTTTTGTGTATACTATAACATTGAAATCGGCGTTGGATTTTTACACTTTTAATACACGTTTAGTACACATAAATAGTCGTACACAGTTTCGTGACCACGGTCCTAGCATTATCATTGGAACGTCGAGACATAAAAACGAGTAACGTTTTTCACGTTTTAATTCATTTTATTCTAATAAAGAAATTATTAAATATATTGTATCTAGAAAGTATTTTTGACGAATAAATGTTAGTATATAAACAGTTATTATTATATATAACTATGGCAATTAGGCACACAATCTTAAGTTTCAGCATTTAGCGTTCGGTTTCGTTGCCGTAATCAAATCCACCTTACCTATTCCTAACACCATAATTTGGTACTGTCTTGTTCCCACGGTGAAGACTGCCCTGAACGTAAGGCCTAACACTCCAGTCACAAAATAGAGGCACACCTATTAATAAAAAGCGCCTATAGCTCTTCTATGTAAGAGATGACCTAGGTTGTCTTTTACTTAGGAGAACTTAGAGTCCATATAAAAGATCTAGCATGAAATACAAGTTTTAAAAATTAAAATTAATGTACAGTCACTCAAATTTTTTTACAAATTGAAATAACGAATTTGCTAATCACTTAGTTATAAAAATAAGGGGCGAAGTGATTACCAGTTATCGATTAAATATGAAAACAAATTACCTTAATGTAAAACATTTTCACAATTGCTTCGTAGTAACAAAAGAGAATTTGTATAGGGTTTATCCAATCCTCTTAGGGCCACTTGCACATTCCCGGGTTACATTTGACACTGAGTTAAACTGTCAAATATAAGGTGATTTAACCCGAGTTAGACGTTAACTCAATGTTAAAGACTTAAACCAGGAACGTGCAAGTGGCCCTTAGAAGTTAATTTGCTTACGCTACAAATAAATTTGACGCAAGTATAACTTTTATAAACCCTCCATAAAGACTCTTTTTAATATACTTTAAAAATCAGGAGGATACAGAAAGTGGTTTATGACGGTGGTCATATAGAAGAGAGACGTCGACAACATCGTGACACGATGTCGAATGTTGATAAAACCCCATTCCTAGAACTTTTTTTTCTCATCTTTTAAAATATAAAAAAGGTATCTTCACGTCCATATCCCCGAAATGGTATGCAGAGGTACAACCAGGATACTCAAGACTAGCCGAAGACACTAAGTCCCACAGCTTATATAGGTGGCAACTTGGTAAGCGCCAACTGGGCGCAACATATCCAATCCCGCGCAACATTTATTTTATTAGAAAATTGGAAACAACCCCACTGTCTATTTTTTTGTTGCTTGACCCGGGAATCGATCCCGGGACATCCTGTAGTCAAATACAACCAGAACTGCTAGACCACAGACGCGACAAACACATAAAAACATTATTAGAATTGATCATCTCTTCCTTTTTTAGGGTTTGGTTAAAAATGCACATCTAACTTGCTAAGAGTTGATTTTTAATATTTCAGCGTTACTTAGTATAAGTAGCTTAGTATTGTGTTGATTAGGTTAAACATGGTGCTTCCAATGTAATGGCTACTAACATTAATATCTAAAATATATGGAAGTGAAGGATGGCTACTAACATTAAGGGGCCATATACGCTAAAATACGTCAGCAGTTTACTGTTTTATTCATACAAAGCAATCATGGATGTTGCTGACAAAAATAGACAAGATTAATATGAATATGCTTTACTAGACTAGTGTTTCCAAAACACGATTCATTTCACTTTTGCTCGAAAGAAAAATATAAAAAATTAACCCTTTTTTAAAAGCAAAACTCAAATGTCTACTTCAAATATGAAAATAGCGACACCAGATTTAACATAAACATAGATAAGTACTATACCTAAAAGATAAGTGTTTCAGTTTTTATACTTTTTTTTCAAATTACTTTTATAGTGTAAAAATAGTGATTTGTCGCTTAAGACGTTTACTTTAGAGCGCCATTGTTCATAGTAATCATGGAACGGGGGAGCGCGGTGATTGGCTCTTCTGGCTGACTAAGTATGGGGCCTTAATGTATATTGAAGTGAACTATATATAACACTTTAAACACTGTCCACCCTCTACCACGAGACACAATGGAACGTCAACGACGAGCCATGACTAAATTGCGGCAGAAATATGGAAGGTGTGCTGCTAGTCTGGTGGTAGATTATGATAAACTTGTCATATTAATAAGCTAAATTAATTGTAAGCTTTTGGAATTATAACTTCTTATGGAAGGGTTTACCGCTTCGGTACGTAACAAGTTACTACGACAATCTGTCTGGATTAGTCTACAAGTAAAGTTATTACTTCTGGAGGCGTCCTGAGCACCACACCTATTTTTAACTGGAAAGCAATAGTGTAATCTTTACCTTAATAAGTGTAAGGTCATGCATGTCTACCGGCTACGTTTTCCTCCGGCCAGAAACTGGTAAGAGTCATTAGGACAGCAGGAATAGGTAAGGTTGTGTATCCATACCCGGACATGCTACTGGATAGCACTATGACACCGGTGATCTTATCTATGATGACATATCTACCTAGCAGAGAGGCAGAAAGAGATTTATTATAGTCAGTAAACCCCTTCGCAGATCCGTACCAACATGGGGAAAACATGGTGTTTAAAATAAAGTGTTTAAGAAATAGTCCAGGAAATAAAAAAAAATGAAATTATGACATGTTCTGTGCGATATTTTATAATATAAAAAAGAATATTCACGCCTATATACCCGAAAAAGTAGGCAGAGACACCATCAGGTCACCGACGACTAGCCGAAGACACTAAGTCCCACAACGTGATAGGTGACAAGCCTATCGCCAACCGGGCACATATCCAATCCCAAGCAACTTTTTTTCCTTTTTTTTTGCCCGACCCGAGAATCGAACCCGGGACCAATAGTGAAATCCAACACCTGGACCGCTTGACCACATTATTATCAGTTATTTCATAGGTGTGAGTAATGATATAATACTAAAAGAATGTATGCACTTTTGATTTTTTTTAATTATCCACTATCTATACGGCTTTATTATACGTGAGTGTTGCGTGTCGAAATATTCAAAATAGTCCATTGACCCGTATCTCATATTCACGTGTGCATAAGTAGAACCTCCAAATGATATTGAATAGAATATTTCATATCCTAATACACACAAAATTATCATATAAATTTCGTTCCTTCATGTACGAGAATTTGAAGAATATACGAAAAAAGATACAGGAAATTCTTTTTGCATTTGGCGAGTTTCACCGTCCCACATATTTAATGAATTTCTAATTTCGCGGCGACTTTAACAATGATTTAGAATGATGGACTGGATAGAGCGGAAAAATGGTAAGTATCTTCAAGCCCATAAATAAGAAGCTTTTCAATACTAATATTAACATTGCAAACTAGTAACGGCCAATACTAATAATCAATCCTAATCCAAAACTTGCTGTCCAACATTGATATTTTGATCCATTTTTATGTTATCGCTTGCCAATAACATATCTGTGGGCTGGATAAATATGGCAATTAGGTATGGGATAGGCCGGCGGATACGCAGCTATCTAGATTGACAGAAATCCATTAGATTGAGATACATTTTTAACATTGGCCGTAAAACTGCAACAACCGACTCCAAATATTTGATTGTTGCCAAGTTGCGATTTGTTCAATTTTTTTTAAAAAAAGGTAGCAAATGATTATTATTGTTTTTCCCCCGTTTTGATCCGGGCTCTTTTGTAGATAAGACCGTCTGCCTTTCCAGCAGGCTCATCGTAAAAGACGAGCAAAAGCACATGGAGAAAAAACGGTTATTAAAAATCTATGTATCTAAGAGAAAGTAGTGTTAGTTACATTATTTATAACTCAGGAACGGTTGAACCCGTTATGCTGAAAATTGGTAAGAAGGTAGCTTTGAACCAGGAGAAGGACATATAATACTTTTTATCCTGTCAGGTTGTGAGGAAACTGGAAAAAACAACGTTTGAATTTTTCTCAAACAAACTGAACGGGCGAAACGAAATTCGCTGGTAACAGTTTAGTATTTGATAAAATGTTCAAATACTTATTCTAGACATCAAATTTAATACATATTAGATACAGTTTGCAGAACAAATTTAACAAGGACAGAATTTACAAAGCAGCACTTTTTCCAGTGTAAATATTCACTTGTAACACAAATAGATAAATCCCATTTGTTAGGAAAATTCAAGAAAGCTTGAAAACGTCTTGAATATTAAATCTAAAATTTCTCATGAAAAATGCAAAGTTACTTTTATTACATATTTCATGAGTTATTTCAATATATGTACTTAAGATGAAATTCTTACGTAGGTGTGTTTAGCTAACTCAATATTCATGC
Organism: Calephelis nemesis; assembly: GCA_002245505.1. Taxonomy (NCBI): domain Eukaryota; kingdom Metazoa; phylum Arthropoda; class Insecta; order Lepidoptera; family Riodinidae; genus Calephelis; species Calephelis nemesis. The sequence goes on from NJDD01000181.1 coordinate 154,995, forward strand.
GATGGTGTCTTTAAGTGGGTATATTTTTACAGCTTTCTGGTTCTCAGTAAAGATAATTCTTTTATGTTTGTTTATCTATTAGCTTTGTAATACAAGATGCTTTTCCGCGACTTCATTAGCGTAGAATAGTAACGATTTTCATACAATCTTTCATCAAGTATTATAGTGCTTTTGGAGACGATTTTTGAAAACAAAAATAGCCTATGTCTGAACTCGATCCTTAGCTACATGCATATCAAATTTTATGACGATAGGTTTAGCAGTTTAGCCGTGAAAGAGCAACACATATACACTTTCACATAAATAATATTAGTATGGATTTGAAAAATGCAGAACTGTGGCAGTTAAACATCCGTATAAGGGGAATCGGCTACCTTATCCTCCGAACCGGGGCACGTCAACGGCAAACACTGACGTTATGGCAGCAGGAATAGGTAAGGCTATGGTACTAATCCGGGGGAGTTGTTGCGAAACTCTACCACCTACTCAGATGTCAGGGTGTTAGTGACGGTAAGCCTATGATCGCCTGTTACGAGCTGCCTGACAGGAAGGCAGATGGTCTATTCTGCAAAGGACCCCAGACCAATAAGGGGAAGTTTTGTAGTTTAGAAATTATGGACATCAGAACATATATACATACATACATATCTTCATGTCAAGTCCCTTACGGGGTAGGCAGAGAGTGTGGAGTGCCAGACTTCACGACCCTGACAAACCTATCTTGCTTCCTTCAAATTTATTAACCTTTTCATACAAACACGCTGGTTTCGGAGACTTTTTACATCAGAACAATTATTATAAAGTGACCAAATAACTAGCGCCTAGTCGCCTCTGTGGTCTAGCGGTTTAGTTGTTGGACTTGACTTCATGAGGTCCCGGGTTCGAATCCCGGGTCGGGCAACAAAAAGAAAATTGGGTTTTTCCAATTTTCTAATACAAAAAATGTGGCTCGGGATTGGTAAATGTACCCGGTTGGCGATAGGCTTGCCACCTATCACATTGTGGGACTTAGTGTCTTCGGCTAGTCGTGGATGCCCTGGTTGTGCCTCTGCCTACCTCTTCGGGGATATGGGCGTAAAGATACTTTTTTACCAAATAACTAGAAATCCGGAATGTAAAGAAACGTTTGAACATACAGGTGTTACATATCGCCAAATACCTTTTAGGATAGGCAGAGTGTATCGAGTACCGAGTGAACAAATTTCGCCGTGTCGGCTAGTTGATATACTATTATAAATGTCAGCTGTCAGCACCTAATAGTAATACAATTTGAGCTCTTTCACAACAAATGTATTTATAGATCCAGACCCTGCTCGTTGCACCGGCGAGATTTAATTACCATCCTACGCAGGTTTCAGGTAAGGCGTAATTATTAATAAAAAGCAATTTTGCTAAAAGATAATATAAGAAGCTTTAAGTTTCTCTGAAATGTGGGTAGAAAACCTCCACCATTTTATGGCATGAACGTTCAAGATACTTATAAGCTGCTTTCTAAGAAACTACCGCTTGGATGGTATAAGAAATTATTTATTCATGTTTATATAAACAAAGTATTTATTTTTACACAGCATCTAATTAGTGAGAATATTGCATAAAATCTTTAGCTAATTTATGATTCGAGAACAACAATATTTTCATGATTTTTAATTATATTCATGCCCTTATCCATGAAGTGGTAAGCAGACTATGGCCTTGCCTTGCCAAAGACACTAAGATCCACAACGTGGTTGATCTAAAACCTCTCGCCAATTGGATATACAGTCGATCCCCTGTCAATTTTGTTTTATTAGAAAATAGAAAACACATTTGCTTTTTGTGTCCTGAACCCTGGATCAAACCTGAGACCTGATCATTGCCGGATCAAGCCCATAGCCCTAGACCATTTTGATTTTGGGGCCCTCTTTCAATAATATTGTAAAATTGAAAGTTATTTTCGAAATTTCAGAATTTTGAACACCTCTTACATCGTTATAAAGATTTTGAAATTGGCATAAAATAACAATTGAACAAACTAACGAACAACAAAATAAAATAAACATAACAAGTAAGTACGTATCTTT
>NJDD01000181.1:163620-190960 GCA_002245505.1 Calephelis nemesis
TAACTCTACAGGACAGTACACAGTTCTAATAATTGTAGTTTACCTTTATAATTAAATTTTCTCCTCCAAATTAGCATGAATTAGATTAGAAAATGGATATGCCCTTTCAGGATCGGTAAGCCACAGATCTTATCTCCGTACCGTAACGCGTAACCAAGTTATTTGGGGTGCCGACGAATAAATTTCAATTGCACAATCTAAAACGACACATAAATGTTTTATGATACGATTGTGATTAAAAGGTAAATTCTTTAAAAAAGCTAAATATTTGCAGAATACAAGTTCTGATTGCCATACCTATTTTTACATGCTTTTTTTAAAACTAGTGGTCGCCCATTGGTCGGAATTCGACCATAATCAATTTGAATATCTTGTTGATAAGAACGCCATCTTCATTTCTCAAGACCAACTACTTTGTTTGCAAACTTTTTAGTGCGCCATTTGTGATCTTTTATCGTTATCATCAATATATTTGTTTGTGTGTATCTCATGAATGGTAGTGTGGGTAATGTTTGATTTATTGATTTAATGTACTTAAAAGCATTATTATTGAAAAAATTTTAGCGTTCTGCATTTCTCCTACACATAAATATAAGTGTGCCAAATTGTATGCTCCTGTGGCCGCGCAATTTTCGTAAAAATGGGTCCAAAGTTTTGCCACCACGTATTAATATATAGATAACAAGGTGTGTGTGTTTGTCCGGGTGGCGTCTTGCAAGTCGAATTCTATCCACTTGCTGGTCACCGATTGAACTAAAATTTAGCAATGTACACATCGTATGACAATGCTGAATTATGTAGAGCTGATTTGATTATAGAGGCGGAAGGTCGTCATAGGAATAAGGAACTCCTAAAATGCCCAGCAATATTCTATCGTGTTTGAGCTTGTATGATACATCTTGAATAGTACTTTTCAAGTCTGCTACTGGGAATAGCCCTTACAAATAATAGCTTGTCACCAAAATGACAATAATGTGATAAGTTTTATTAAAAACTTACGTCTTAATATACTTTTTTGATTACATTTTTTTTTCGTATAAAAAATAATTTTCTAGTCACTTCAGAATATAGAATATGTGGAAGGTATAAATAGTGGTATCTAGTCGTTTTAATAATTTTGATATCAAGTATTTTAAGGTACAAGTTGACATTACAGTCTTAAACAGTTTGAAATTGAAATTGAAAAAAGCTTTTATATTCAAAGATTTTTGTAACGCGTCCATATACTCGTAATTCTAAAAACTACCACCGGATCGGAACGCGGCCACTCACTGAGAAGATCCGGCGAAAGAAACTCAGCGGGCTTGTCTTTTTTCTTATAAATCTAATTTACAAAAGTTAATGTTATTATTATTTATATTACATTACATTATATTACAAGTAATTTGCAGAGATTGGTATGAGGAGCAATTAATCCCAAGCATTTTTATCTTTTAAATATTCTGAAATCTTATAATAACCCTTACCATACAACTCAATCTTAATACATTTTTAAATTTATTAAATTGTAAGTCTTTAATATGCTCGGGAAGTTTATTGTAAAAACGTATACATTGGCCAATTTGGTATACTGTAATATCAACTTAAGCCTTGAAGCACTTTAGTTTATGTTTATTAATACGGCGATAGCGACATTCCATTCAATTTGTTCACGCATTTAGGAGTTATGATGGAATAATTAAAACTATATAGATACGCACAACCTTGATATCATTAAACGTCTTTTAGACAGTCACTTCATTACATACTTATTTATCTACTTAGCAGATCCTGAAAATGTTTATGTATGAATGCTGAATACAGTAACCTTTATATTAGCAAACTAGCAGCCCGCCCCGGCTAATATAAACCTTCCTCTTGAATCACTTTATCTATTTAAAAACCGCATCAAAATCCGTTGCGCAGTTTTAAAGATCTAAGCATACAAAGAGACATAGGGACAGAGGAAGCGACTTTGTTTTATAGTGGTGATATCATCCATGCCAATCTCAGGGTATCGGCTTTAATGAGGGAAGTTCCTCAAGATCAATAGATCTTATATCATAATATACAATCTACATCAATTGAAACCTTTTGAAATTTGAAATCATAAGGTTTATTTTTAAGAATATTCTAGTAAATAAACGTTTATGATCACTAAATTCCTTTATATTTGTATGTAATCCCAATATTCTTAACATTTCATTTGCCTTTCTTCTATTGTTTGAGTATTGGCGTCATTCTTTTAAAAGCAACAAAGGTATTGAAAGAAAGTATAAGCTCGCTGCAACTTAACGGGCTTTTATTCTATCTTATATAAAACTTTAGAATATAATTTATAGATTCGTTTCAAGAACAATTTCCATTGTGTATGTAAAATCATTTTTTTGAAATTTATTCTTTGAAATTGCGAATGAATACAGTTAAAATTATAAATGCGAAAGTGTGTCTATTTGTTTTTTTTGTAATTTCTCCACGCAAAAACTGTCGAACCGATTTTCATGAAATTTGACACACACATAGAGGGTAGCTTGTATTATTAGCACATAGGGTAGTTTTTATCATGAAAAAATGTTCCCGGTGTTACCATAGCCCGCGTGGTTGCGAGCAACGCCGCAGGCAACAATTAGTTTCATAGAAAACTTAAAACAGAAAACCAGATTATTCGAATACGTATAGTTAAATTGGTCTGGCATTTTTGCTACAACAAATATACGAACAAGACGCTCGCTCTAGTTTTGATTAGAGTTAATTATAATTCAGAGTTCAAATAAATTAACCAGAGGCAAACAAACTGATGAGTCTGGATTACTGTTGAGTATTTACTCTAGTTTCTTAGTGCCGTGCTTACACCAGATACTTTTTTTAATATAAGCAGAGATGGCTTAAGATTTAAAACCAAGTTCTGAAATTAAAAACACTAGAATACAAAAATAAACGTAACATAAAAAAATAGAAACCTGAAATTCAAATTTTTGTTTTAGTTAAATTGAAATGTCGCTTAATTGTCGTAAACAATTACAGAACTAGGTCCCATAATAATAAAAAGTAGAAATTGATTCAAAATAATTCTTGGTAACTAAGTCGATAACATAATTGACAGAGCTCAGATTTCTTATTTCACAGGATGGCGAATAAGCAAACAAATTTATTAATGGTAATTGTTAAGTCTTTGACATATATTTATATATACCTATAGTATATCAAAGACATATATTTATTAATTCGTCAGATTAATTCTTCAAACCGGAATACGGTAATAGCAAATACCGAAGCTAACTGCTACAGGGTGAGGTAAATCGATTTTGTACCAACCTGTCACATTGTTGAAAACTCTATCACCTAGTAAATTACAAACTAGCAGGCTTTAGCAGAAATTTAATTTCGTAACATTATAATAATTGGTGTAAAAATAAGAAAGGATATGTTCCCTTTGTTCCGTCAAATAAAAATGATGGCATGCAAAACATTTACAATGCAGAGAGGAATGTTACCCGGGGAGACCTAGGCTTTTATTACATACAATTGGATATTATCCGAGGATAGTACCAACAATCTCGAATACCGTCATGTTAGTTTGAAAATAATAATGAATGTGAAAGAAGCAAGTTTGTAGACTCTTGGCACTCTATACTCTCTGCCTATCACGCAAGAAACTGGACGTGAAGTTATGTATTTAAATGTTCAAAAAAGTTTTGCTAAACATTTTAAAAAAGAAAGTCAATATTGTGTTTGGATCATTAGGAATCCTCCCATCGATATTTGGTGAAGCGATAAGTCCCTGTTTAACCTTATTGGGTTGTTATGGATACGATTTTAACCTGTCACGTAAGCTGATTGCGCGGGGTATTTAGATTGATTGTTTCTAATACAAATGAAAAAAGAGAAGAAAAAAATAGGAATTGTTTTGTAAGCTTTAATACCCAACGTAACATAGGGATAATCTAAAGAGGTTTAGAAACAGTGATGTTACACGCAACAGAGAGAGCAAATCCGACGTTAAAAAACATTGAAGTTGGTTATATAGTTTCTTGTGCTACCGTATAAGCTTTGGTGTAGGGATGTAATTACTTTACTGCTCGGAAACGGAACAAATAAGCTCTGTGTAACCCGTAGCCACCAATAGAGAAACCTTAAAAAAATCCCATTTCTAAAAGATAGGCAACTGCGATACCCTTGGTATTGCAGGTGATCGGAAACGGCGTTGACAATTACAAATTATTAAGGGAACTGTTTGTTCGTTTGTATGTTGTTCCATTAAAGGTGGAGTGAAATATTGAAAAGGGCACAAAGAAATATCTTCACGTCCATATCACCGAAGAGCTAGACAGAGGTAAAAACAAGTCACTAATGGCCAATGTTAATAATGTATCTCAATCTAATGGATTTCAAGCAATCTAGATAGCTGCGTATCCGCCGGCTTATCCCATACCTACTTGCCATATTTATCCTGTCCACAGATATGTTATTGGCAAGCGATAACAGAAAATGGATCATAATATCAATCTTGGAGAGCGAGTTTTGGATTAGGATTGATAATTAATACGTTTGTCGCACAATGTCAGAGGTGGCAAGCCTATCGTCAAACGAGCACATATCCAATCCCGGGCAACGTTATTTTTATAAGACTATTCAATAGTCAAAATGCATATTTCATAATTCTTTTGTTGCCCAACTCGGGGATCGAGCCCTGGACCACAAGAAGATAAAGTATGTAAAGGCATAGAAAGCGAAGTAAGATTGCCATATTCACTAGAGTTGTCCGCGTAAATTCTCGCAACCGGTAATCTGAGATTAGACCTTAAAGAATAAGGATCGTTAAAACATGACCCCGCGAAAAACTAAAACTGGCGAAAAAAACTAAAATTACGTTTATTTGTTATAGCTGGTCATGTCAGGATAGGTTTTGTTGTCAGTTTGACCCTTTGTTTAACCATAGCAACTAAATTGACTGACGGATAACGTTGGTAAGTAAGGCAGTGACTGACATTTACAAGCGTACATTTTTTACCATCATTCAAACGTAAACGTTTACCCGATATATACGTAGATGCTGTAGATTAAATAGAGATGAACTCTTAGATTCAAGTTTAACACAATGTGCCTATCTTTTTCTTATTAAAAAAAACAAAAAATACAAGTAAAACACACAAGTGTAAAAAAGAGAGACGATGTAATTTTGCTTCGAAATTTAAAATTAAACTTTTGGAATTCCAATTTAGAACGTTGAAGTCAAATATATGATAAAAGTTGTCTGAACAAATGTTTTAGGAACTAGGCATTCCAGTTTATAAACTCTTTCTCTAAAATCTACCCATTGATTTGGTTTTCAAAAAAAATATGTCAAGAAATTAAAAATGGTTTCCACCATAGATATATTCCATTCCAATATTATCTCGGAATAATGTCCGATCCCTATACACAAGAAACGAGTAGTTTAGCTTACGAATGGTAGTTTTCTGTACGAATATCAAAAAAACTAACTACGGCCGTTCGTTATCGACTGTTAATTGTAATAATGTGTATAATTGTAAAAACAAACTACCAACGGTTATACTAACGGATTACGGAGTTCGTTGATTATAGGAACCAAGCGTGAGCTGGCTCTTACGGGACGTCAGCAGGCATTGAAAATAAGACATTTCCCTCTTATCAATCTCATACGTTTATAAATAATGTCGTAGCGGTAGACAAACATAACCAATACCGCACTGTCCTACACATATCATTGTTTATAATTTATGCGCAGCAACGTACAGAGGTAAATTTATTGCTTACTTCTTATGGTTTAGAAGTTAGCGTATACACCTTACACTACTGGTTAATTTAGTTGAGGTTCGATTTTAGAGACAGGCATTTGTGTGGTAAACATCTGTTTTCTTGTTTATTGAATGTATTTCGTTTCATAAGTATTGTAAGATTAGAGTTCGTAAGATTTTTTTGCATCTTTATTATAAGATTACTTGGTGAATAATTAACAAATTTTCACGATTATTATTTGGAAAGGTCCTACCTTTGGTATATATGCTTATAAGGTAGTGCCATATAAATTTTATTAAAATCTCAAAAGCAGTTGTTGGGTTATACTTAATAATGCATACATTTCCAAGGGAAATCTTTAGTTTTTCTCAGTAATGTCTAGTTATTTCAACATGTGTACGAAGTCGCGGGCAATAGCTGGTTATTTATAAGTCGAGCCAATCACCTTTACATATCTACGTTACTATTTCTACATTTCATACTACATTAGAAGAGAAAAGGATCCGTTGTCAACCTGAGATTGCTTCATGCCTTGCTACTCCATCGCATACAGCAGAACATGAAAACGAAAGTCCGTGACGTTATAGGTGTCAATAAGCCGGCTTCCTGAAATACCTCAAAACTCTGACGTCTAGAAATCAAGTTGTTAGTAGCAAAAAACCAATTTTTGCCTCTTACGAACTACTTGGCCGACATTCATTGAAGAGTTTGGGGTCAACACAACTACCTTCATTATTTAGGTTCGATAAATCATTAGCCCAAGCTAAAATAAGCAGATTTGGTATTATTGTTGAGCTTTATTTTCTTTTAACTAACTGACCCGGCAGACGTTGTTCTGCTATGAAAAAATTGGGGTGTCACCCTTATCACTAAGGGGTATGAAAAAGATTCACCCTCATCACTTAGGGTTATAAAAATAAATGTTGGCCGATTCTCAGACCTACTCAATATGCTCACAAAATTTCATGAAAATCAGTCAAACCTTTTAAGAGGAGTATGGGAACGAACATTGTGACACGAGAATTTTAGATATAAGATAAACCATATAGCTATTTTAAAGCGAGTTTTTAAGTCAAAAAGCTAGACTCGCCTTGCACAACTCTGTGCTTATCCCAATGTTATTGTATGGAAGCGAGAGTTGGGTATCAGAAAAAGTATGAAAGTAGGATGAATGCGGTCGAAATGAGAGCGCTACGGAAAATCTGTGGTGTAAACGCTCGCTGACCGCATTCGTAACAGTGAGATCCGAGAAAGAGTGGGATTGAAAGAAAGTGTTGGTGTTAAAACGCAAAAGTGCATACGCTGTTGGTTCGGTCATGTGGAAAGAATGACAGATAAAAGATTGACAAAGCAGATATACAATGCGAATGTGGGTGTATGTAGGTACCCAGGGAGACCAAGGTTGACATTCCACAATCAGATCACTCGGATATTAACCGAGGATGTATGAATTGTGTTTGTATGAAAAGGGTAATGATTGTGAAGGAAGCCAGACAGGTTTGTCAGGATCGTGAGGTCTGGCACACGATACCTACACCGTAAGGGACTTGGCGTGAAGATATGTATGTGTGTTAATAAAATATTAGACATTACAGATATTAGATATTAGATTTTCCCCCGTGTTGGTCCGGGCTCCTTTGTAGAATAGACCATCTGCCTTCCTGTGTCAGGCAGCTCGTAAAAGGCGAGCATAGGCTTGCCGTCACTAACACCGTGACATCTGACTAGGTGGTAGAGTTTCGCAGCGACTCACCCGGATTGGTACCACCGGCTTACCTATTCCTGCCGCCATAACGTCATGACGTGTTCCGGTTCGGAGGGTAAGGTAGCCGGTAAACTTACTTTTGCTCGAGGCCTAATATCCCGGCCTCTGGTTGGCCACGCACCATTACCACCTTTGGTGTCTCTAGGCGGCGGGAATTTCTTACCATCAGGAAATCCGTCTGCTTGTTTGCCTTCCAATGTCATAAGAAAAGACAAGGCTGAAACAAGCAAACAATTATATGAAGGTTCATTATTATGATCAGTATTACAGTTGTACATTCGCTTTTAGATGCTACGATGTAGCTCTTCGTAGCGTCCTCAAACCTGGGGGCTGATTATGTATCTCAGTGGCCAACTCAAAATGGAAAAGTGTACGTTAAATAGCTGTCAAATGACGTCATTTGTGTTTGCTATCTCTATTGTATTTCTGTTAGTCACTGGAGACAGCAAATATAAAACACGTCATTTGACAGCTATTTGATGTACATTTTTCCATTTTGAGTTGGCCACTGAGATACATAATCAGCCCCTAATCAATTTTGGCACGTCAAATAATTCTATAAAAAATCTTTTACCCAATTCATCAGATCATATTGTCTTGTAATTCAACAGGAAGGCTGAATTTTCCCCGGTTTCCGACTTAAAGGCCTGCTTTTAGCTGTGCCGATAAATTTGATTTATTACAAGAATAATTTTTCATACATTTTCGTTTACTTTAAATTTCCCAAATCTAAGTAATTTTTTTACAGTTAAAAATGTATCTTCACGCCCATATTATCGAAGAAGTAGCAAAGGCACACCCAGGGCAGCCACGGCTAGCCACCTATTACATTAATGTAATGGGAGGCAAGCCTATCGCCAACCGGGTACAAATCCAATCCCGTGTAATTTTATTTTTATTTGAAAATTGAAACATATGTATTTTCTAATTTTTTGTTGCCGACCCGGCAATCAAACCCGGGGCCTCAAAAAGTAAATTTCGACGTCGAACCTCTACACTCAGAAGCGATATTTACGGTTTAAATTTTCAATATTTTTTTTATAAACTAGGTAACACTTGTCCCCGTGTTGGTCCGGGCTCCTTTGTAGAATAGACCATCTGCTTTCCTGTGCCAGGCAGCTTGTAGAAGGCGAGCATAGGCTTGCCGTCACTAACACCGTGATATCTGACTAGGTAGTAGAGTTTCACAGCGACTCACCCGGATTGGTACCACCGCCTTACCTATTCCTGCCGCCATAACGTCATGACGTGTTCCGGTTCGGAGGGTAAGGTAGCCGGTAAACTTACTTTTGCTCGAGGCCTAACATCCCGGCCTCTGGTTGGCAACGCACCATTACCACCTTTGATGTCTCTAGGCGGCGGGAATTTCTTACCATCAGGAAATCCGTCTGCTTGTTTGCCTTCCAATGTCATAACAAAAACAATGTTGGTTAAATGCTCTTATTTTATAATGGTACTAACGACTCAGAGATGTCAATTAACATTAAACCTATCTTTAAAACACAATTTTGTATAAAATGTCGACGTAATGACTGACTAAGAGGGCGGTCGTAAGGATCTTCGATTAATCGTGGGTGTCCCGTTTGTATCTAAATATCCCTTTTTATAGATGCGGGGGTAACGCTTTTTTATAATTAGGAATTTATTCTAATGCAAGTAATGTACGTATACTTAAAATGTTGATACCTATTACACATTTTGAACATATTATTTTACGTTCTAGCTATTGTTTTCAGCTACTCCGTGTATTTAGCTAATTTAGTTCTTCGGCGGAAATCCGCTTAATATTGGGACAAAAAGTAGCCTATATCACTCTTCAATCCTTAAAATAAATATATACATTTGAAGATTGAGACACTGTTAATAGAGTGACATGCAAGTGGCTTGCCCAACTTGCCGGCTTAGATATATTGCCACATTATGGCAGTCTTGTTTCAGTTAACCTAACCTAACATCCCAGCCACAACACAGTCACTTTAATATGTAATGTATTTAAACTACGGTTGTTTTTAACATCAGGAGAGTCGTATATAAATAAATAAATATTACTGGACAAGTTACACAAATTGAATCTAACCCCAAAGTAATCAAATTATATGCTTGTGTTATGGGTGTTAGTCAACGATACTAATACATAGAAATACTTAAACAGATACCAGAGCAAATTTAATAAACACCAAGACCCGGAAATGCAGACATTTAAATGTTCATCACATAAATGACTGCCACCGTTGGGAATCGAAACTGAGCCTCGCGGTTGGTTGGTGTAGTTAGGCGTGTACGCTAGCCACTCGACCAATCGATCTTTTATCATTAAAAATATTGGATTTTTTAAGGCTATAAATGGTAAACGTACGGGCATAAAATGATATATGTTTATTCCTACAAAACTATATGAATACTGAAGAAATGTAGACAAACAATGTATCTACAGTTGTAATTACAAACGGTAGTTCATACTCAGCCGTTTCTGTACTGAACAATGTTATTTGTTATTACTTTACTCAAGGCTTCTCCTAACATTGTTGTTAACTTGCGAGATAAACGCGTAACATTTGTTTCACATGTACTCACAACTACGATTTTCTACCGAACAATAGGATATTAGTTAAAATTGCTTGATGATGACTAAGTGGTATTTTACAAATGTGAATTCTGTTTTCTAATATTTTTTTAAATATCATTTCCTTGTTTACTTCCTTTGACAAAACAAATAGGTAAAGAAAATATATTTTCCATTAGATGCTGCACGAGGCTGCGCTCTTAGTTTCTTAAATCTACCTCTGGCATTTGTTTGGCATTATTTGCACACCACAATGTGGTAGAATATGTTGGAAAGCTTAAATAATTTTGTAACAACCTTAACACACATATTCCGCAAATAAATATATTTTCTTTCTTTCTTTCTTTCTTTTCTTAGATATCGGGATAAAAATTGTCTAGATGTCTCACTTCTACAACGTTCAGAAAAATGCTTGCAACGAAATAAAGACTAACAAACTTATATTTGCTAGATACCTAACGTTCCGGCTTCAGGATTGAAACGCACCATGAGCACTTTTGATCTCTATGCGGATTAAGTTTCTTATTATAAGAAATTCCGTCAGCTTGTTTACTTTCCAATGTTATAAAAAATACATAGTATTTATGTATGTATGTATGTGAAGGTGTGAATTCTAGCCACGATGACATATATTTAAATATTAAAAACCAGGTGTTGCCGGCGTGGTCCCAAAGAAACAATCTTTCGGGATAAAAACTATCATACGTGTTACTCTAAATTACCCTCTATGTGTGTACCAAATTTAATGAAAATCGATTTAGCAATTTTTGCGTGAAGGAGTAACAAATAAACAAACAGACAGACTTTTGCATTTATAATATTATTAGAATGAGCTCAAGTTTAAAAAATATGTGCCATAAATTTTAAAGAAAGAAAAAATTTCGCCCCAGACAGGATTTGAACCCGTAACCTTTCGTCTCAAGTGCTAAAATAAAAATACGTTGCGAGAAACGAAAGTTATGGCCATTCTAAAATGTGAATTTCATCTGTAATGATGAACTCATTTGGTGGGTACTCATAATTGTGTATCTATAGGACATAACTACCCGCGTTAACGGGTTAGAAAGGAATTAAAAATTTCGCCACGGGACTTGAATCCTCAGTAGCTCAATTGGTTAGAGCATTCGTCGGCTTGAGACGAAAGGTTACGGGTTCAAATCCTGTCTGGGGCGAAATCTTTTCTTTCTTTAAAATTTATAGAATATTACCCTAAGCACAGGTCAAGTGCTAAAATAAAAATAAAGAAAACATACAAAGAATTGACTCAACTGAAATAATGAGTCTTTAGTGTTTTTTTATCTTTATGTTTGGCCTCAAATATGTCTTAATATATATAAATCTCGTGTCACAATGTTTGTCCTCAATGGACTCCTAAACCACTTAACCGATTATAATAAAATTCGCACATCATGTGCAGTACGATCCAACTTGAAAAATAAGATAGCTTATATCTCAATTTATGGTATAAAAAATACCATCCGAGCGAAGCCGGAACGGGCAGCTAGTTTTATTATATTTAAAAGTTCAGCGTATAATAGGTAGGTACGACTTAAAACATTACTATGGATATAATATACACGTATACCTTCCTCTTCAATCAGTTTATCTATTAAAGAAAAGCCGCATCAAAATTCGTTGCGTAGTTTTAAAGATTTAAGCATACAAAGGGACAGAGGAAGCGACTTTGTTTTATACTATGGAGTTATATTTCATATTATTTTAACATCGAACCATTAACGAAAGAGCTTCAATCAATTCTACTGTACTTGAAGTACTTACATACCTTTTCGATTAATACTCTATAGAAGCAACGGGAGGTGGGACCTAAGCACCGAAATCAATTTACTGGGAAAGGAGAACACAATAAGGGATTAATATATTAGTTTAGTGAAGGGTTTGTTACGTTTGTGGAGGGTCATATGGAGTCAAGAATGTGTGGAAAAACCCAGTTTACTTTATGATTTTTATGCTCATATTACACGCCTCATCCATGAGATTCTGAGATAGTTCTTTTTTCTTTCAAATTTGATTTGTAAGTAGTATCTAAAATTTTACCACACCTTGAAGAAAAGTATTATTTAAACTTTTATAAACACGAAAGTTTCTGTATTTGTTCCGTTCTCGCGTTAATACGACTGTACACACTTTAATGAATTTTAGCATAAAGTAGATTAGACTTTTGAGATTATCATGACTGGAAAGGCTATATAAGATGCGCTGGCAAAGAGTATCCATACTTCCATGCTAATATTATGAATGCAAAAGTCTTTCTTTCTGTCGGTCTGTTATGCTTTAATGGCTAAACTGCTAGACCGTTTATAGTAAAAAAGTACCCGAGTTCAAATATTGGCTATTTTGAAAAATCAACCCTCAAAGGACTAACATTGGGGATGAAAGTTTGTATGTAAATGATATTAGAGTTGCGTGCTAACTGCATAATCAGTTGCAGTCTGCACAGTCACTGCAAATCGTATTACTCTACTAGATAACGATCTAATATAATCATTTAAGATTCTGAAATGTATTGTCAATACACCCAACATCTCATTACTATTACAGAAATATTAATGTATTCTTTGACCAGATTTTAGTTCCATTTAAACGAAGTTATCAAGTATAACAAAAGTCGTCGGTTCTTCTAATTATATTTTATTACTTTCTTATTCCAAAGTGCTTACTGTTTCAAATACAATATTACTTCCACACTTGCTACGTTATCTTCAATACATAATACAAAACTAAGTCCCCCGCCGCGTCTGTCTGTCTGTTCGCGATTTACTTGAAAAGTACTGAACGGATTTTCATTCGGGTGTCAACAATAGATAAAACAATTCTTGAGGAAGATTTTAGTGTATTGTAAGTTTATGTTTTGTACAAACCAACGATATTAGTTCATTATGTCGGCAAAAAATAAGCCGATCGGGAGCTTTCCTCGAAAACGCTGCCAAAACCTTTTGAGTTTTAACAAAACAATGTATGGTGGGATAGATCTTAAAAGAAGTAAGCGGTGGTATATGTCTATTTTTAAAGAATAACCCACAATAACCGTTTTTTGCGTTTACTTAAAACAGTAAAATTAAGGGTTACTTAGAACATATTTTTAACAATACAATATTAACCCTTAATCAAATAAATATGTTAGATACGTTATGCGTGTAATTTAGATCAAAATTGCCTTTTACACTATCAGAAAAAAATTAACAAGTAATAAGTTATCAAAAGGTTAAAATCTCCGGGCACAAAATTAAATATCATTGAAGCGTAGCAAAGACATGCGCGCCAAAAGTTTTGCATTTATAATATTAGTAGGATTTTTATTCTTGAATAACCGAAGCGAAGTGAGGGCGGCAGCTAGTTCTATATAATAATAAATGGAGGGACCAATATCGCCAATTCGTGGTTGGGTGGGTTAGTGTCAGGAGAAGTTTTGCCAATTCTTTGTTTGGTGTATTAGGTAGTGTCAGGAGAAGGTCCTTATAAAAATTTTAGGGAAAATGAAAGAAAATTCATTAATTTCATTTCATTTCGCCGTATAATTTGATAATATGGCGAGTATGCAACAGACACATAAACAGACAGAAAGAATTACAGAGAGGGAGAGGAAGGGAGAGCGACGTCGTCAAATTTAAGCACACCTCTTTTTTCGATTAGAGGTTAAACATGTACCATAATATTGATACGTTGCAAGATAAAAGGACAAACAAAAATACACACTTTTGTACGTATAGCATTTACGTTTATAACGTTAAAGTTTATACGTTCAGCACGTAGCTGTTATTGTGCGATCTCTTATTATTACGTATTTTAGATGTAAACAACACTTGTACTGTTTTACGTAACACTTATATTTTTTTATTATTTAAATATACTGATCTCGCTTTTTACAGTATTATCAGGGCTAAACCTTAAGTTGATGATGTTATAAAATGCGAAACTTATAGGCTATTAAAATGTTTTTTTATCGGAATAAGTATTTTTTTTTCATTTAGAAACCATATTATTTGAAAGTTTTATGAAGATGATGGGAAATATCAAATATAAATATTACAGTTTGTCGGTATTCACTGAAACGTATCAGGTTCAGGTCTCGAATGAAAACTCTGATACCGTGTTGCTTTTTTATTTAATTGGAAGTAATAATTATTACCGTCTAAGCAATAATTCATACTCATTTTTATTTAACTAGCGGGCATCTTAAGTTTCACCCCGTATTGGTCCGGGTTCTCTGTGTAGAATCAATAATAGAAACAAAAAATACAAGAGAATTGAGAAACTTTTCTTATATTTTTACGTTTCACTTTTAGACGCAAAATCTAAAAAACTGAAAATCGGTTAGACAAACAAAGAAAAATAAGCGGGACAACCGGATTTTTTTATTTGTATAACGCCTTTTGAATAGGAGTTTAAGAGATTATATCTGTCTCACAGTTCGATGCTTTTGCATGTATATTTTTAAATTGATGCTTATCTATGTTATAAACATAAATTCCCCTTTCGTGTGGTCAATGCATCGCGCCTAAACGGATGGACCAACTTTGCTCATTATTTTTTGTAATGTTGGTTTATTGTTAGGAGAAAGGCCATATGAAGAGAAAACCCGGAAAATGCTGAAAAACAGGAAAAAACATACTATAATTTTCCTCATGTACAAATTGTTAATAATGTCAAGCGATACGAAATTTGCCCGGTCGGCTAGTATGCTAGAGATTTCAGTGTTTATTCAGGAAATTCTGTGTTTTTTTGAAGAAAAGTGCAGATGCGCGTTTCTTTAAATCCCTAAAGTAGTCAATTACTTTTATGAGTTTTATTTTATTTGTGGTTATATTATGGCTATATATAAAAACATACAGCCTTCATTGAATTTTTGTAGGAAATGAACTGGGTACGATAAATACACATACATATACATATGATAAATATACATGGTATGGTAATTTTGTGTACATAATATGATGCGGTTCAAATATGCAAGGTGAAGTCAGTTTGCAGTTTTACTAGCAGTACTTTACTTACTTAGTACTTTTCTTTACTTATTACACTCCACCAATCTACCTTTTAAAATATATTCCATATAAGAATAAGGAGGGAAAAAATAAACGAGCAAAGCACAGGCAACAACTAGAACTTAAATAAAGGTCTTGGACAAAGCTCATATAAATCTAACATTATTGTGTCCATACACAGCTACATAATAGAAAAGCCTACTTACGCGTCTCGCCTGCTTCGCTCATCCCAAAACTTTTCCCAGAAGGTAGATCTATTCTTTATTCTCAGCACACTAGTGCTGAGAGTGCGTGGTAAGGTATTGCCGCTGGAGCTGCCAGACACACCAGTAGCCATGCTGTGCTCTGAAGCTGAGCTCTTAGAGAGAAACGTGGGCCCACTACTCGTGCCCAACCGGTCTGACTGAGACCCTGAACGATGCATGTTGACATAACTACACTTCATAACCAATGTGATTCAATGTCACAGCCAATTGGCCCATCTTGAAATAACTGACAACGATGTTTACCAAAGTCATCAATCACTACAAGTGTTTAGTGAAATGTCATTTTTATTCGTGTTTGTTTTAACATAGAAAAGATCGACTCTATGTAGAGACGCGGCAATACTGACGGAATCTAACGCAATAATATATTATCTATGTTCACACTGATTTTACAGGTGTCCATTAACAATTTAATACTTCAACATGAAACAACAATAAAGCCACAACAGCAATGTATCAACAACAACTTTAGATATTCAAAAAATCGTTTTTAAAATTAAGGCCCTGCTTTCGAGTTTGGCACTTTCAGACTAGAACAATGTATCAAGTTTGATTACATTTATTGATACAGTAAATTAGACCCAACTTGCTAGACCGGTAGATGACCTCGCAGCTGGGCACACGATATGCACACACCCTTAAATCAAAACATTTTTATATTTTCACGTGATCACACAAATCTCTATTTTTTTGTTTTTAACATAGGAAAGTCACATTTTGTGGGGGTTTTAGTGCGGGGTAAAACAGCACTGAGCACAGGAAAGTGACGTTATGCAAGCGTGGTGTGTCGTCGGCGCGCCGCGCGGACTGACAATGAAGCCTTGAACGAACCGCACCGCCAGCGGGCAGCATCGTCAGCAAGCCCACTCGCTCTCCCGGCCTTAGCCGACAATACACGACCTTGCCCGAAGATAAATTTGGCGCTAATGGGAACTGGCGGCGGTGAGCGCCGGTAATCAATGTTCGACGTGGAAATCGAGGACCAACAAGAGTATTTTCAAGCAGGATTCCTGATTCAGGTGTGAGGCATTTGATCTTCGTAATGAATAATATTGCATTATTGAATTATTAATGCTACTTGACAATGACACGAGAAGATCAAAAGACCTTTAGTCAAGATTTAGAAGTCAGAGAGTATTTTGTATATTTTGCGTCGTTTATTCTATTATATTTGCGCCAGTCTTAATGAGAATACCTACATATATAAAATTATGTACTAGTAACAAAAATAATTTGATAAAACCCTTTGAAAAAAGAAAATATAAAAAGATGTAGCATATTTAATTAAATTAATATCTTTTAATAACGTTATATTACAAAGAAGGTTTTTTTAAAAAAGAGCCGACTACTATTTCCAATAACATTTTATAATGGGTGAAAAATACAACGTTAAATGTAGAGTTTTATTATAAATTTACTTACTCCATTCTTTTTGATTTTAATGTATTTTCTATGCTATCTCATTACTTATAGATATCTATTTCCTAATAAACGATATATATACTTAGCGATTTTTTAATTAGATTAACTAGTTTTTTCATAGATTACAATCAATCGGCGATAATATCTACATTCTACACGGTTATCATTATTTTTCTTTTACTAGGAAATCCTTTCCTGCACAGTTTGCAAAAGTAGAGCATCATTGTCATTGTTAATGTGTCCAAAATAATCAAAACTCAAGAATAAAAACAACACTTTATGTATAATTTCTTTTAATTTATAAGTTTTTTGAGGTAGAGTCCTAAGAGGATTAGTTCTTGTGGTGAAAAAAATGTATTGTAAATTGTTACGCGAAGGTTTAGTTTTAATAAGTATGTAATTATTTACATATGTTAGGCACCTAACTCGTCTTAAACGACTGGACTGTTTGGGTTGTATTTCTTTTTGTTGAAAGTGGTTGAATATTTCAGTGTATTACTGGATGGCTTGCAAACACAATTGTAGCCGGAAGATGGCGCTGATTTCAATTGCATTAAAATAGTACCTTTCTGCCTCAAAATATAGCTTAAGTGGTTTGATAGCTATGTATGTCAATCTGAATCACACATACACACATACAATTAGATAATGATAAATAAAATAAAATAAAAAATAATAAACATATCCTTAACCTTTTTGGATTAAATTGGCAATATACAGTTTTTTTTTATTTATGGGCTGAATTTTATGACTTTAAAACAAAATTCTAAACGGCAGAGTTCTAAATTAACCGGATAGGGATGCGGTACCATCACTACAGTTTTTGATGATATAGTGCTTGCAATTGTCGCGTTTCAGTTTGGGGGCAGGGCAACCAGTTATTTTGTTTATGCAATATAGGCTTCTCAGATTCAGGTTGCCAACTTGCTACATTTGGTATTTGTGTGTGGAGTGTTTTTTAACATCAAAAATGCGTTTGCGTTTTGTCTTCCAACCACATAAAAAAGCCAAATAGCCAGCCACAGTTTTATTAGTTTTAAGAGAAAAAGTTGTTTTTCCGAGTTTTCAGGTAGAGTTCCTAACGCTCCAGAATTAGTGCTAGCCTTTATCGTGTTTCGGATGATTTAACAACTTATTCATATTTTTTGCTGAAGTTTCTTTGATATACAAAAGCAGGTCTCGAATTTAATAATTTAAAATTTGTTAAAATGCGTTTTAAAACTTAAAGACTTAAAAACAAGAGGTGTTATACTCGTTTTAACCCGTTTAAAGTATAAATTAAATTATGAAAAGCTTTAGTCAAAGACTAGCTCTTTAACGGTTTATTTTATATTAAGCAACTTTAAAAGGTTTTTACCCGACTTCAGAATGAAGGTTATTTTTTTCAAGTATATAGGGACACTTCTATGCTCTGATTTAATATTATGAGATTTAATTATATTTGTCTTGATAGTGCAAATAAGTTAAGCGCTGTAAAACTGCAAAAAAATATCTTCACACCCCTATCCCTAAAGACTTCGGCAGACGGACAACCAGGGCATCCATGTCTAGGCAAAGAGACACTGAGTACTATAATGTGACAGGTGGCAAGACTATTGCCCACAAGGTACATATCCCACCCCAGGCAACATTATTTTTATTACAACATTATTTTTTTGTTGCCCGCTCCGGAGATAAAACCCGGGAGCTCAAAAAGGCAAGTCCGAAGCCAAACTGCAAAACAAAATTGCGAAAACAAGAAATGTTATGGATGCTTGTAAACGATGTGTATTATATAAAAAAATTAAATAGATACCAGAATAAATTTATCAAAAACACACAGACCCGGAAATGCAGACGTCTAAATTTTTTATCACACCTTGCTTCCGTCGGAAATCGAACTCAAGCTTCTCGCTTGATCGGTTAGACGTGCACGCTAGCCTCTCGACCAGCGTGGCGGTGTGGTGCGGCAATAAATACATTTTCGGACTTCAGTACATCGGGATGATAATAAAACCATTTCGACAGTACACGTCATTTCTCATGATTAGGCACATCTTTTTTTAATTTTTAAAAAAGTATCTTCACGCCCATATCCCCAAAGGAGTAAGCAGAAGCACAACCAGGGCACCCACGATTAGCCGAAGACACTAAGTCCCACAATGTGATAGGCGGCAAGCCTATCGCCAACCGGGCACACGTCCAATCCTGAGCAACGTTTCTTTTATTAGAAAGTTAAAAAAACTAAATTTTCTTTTTGTTACTCGACCCGGGAATGAAACCTCATGAAGTCAAGTCCAACACCTGGACCGCTAGACAACAGACTACTAGATACTAATAAAGGAGATAAGTTTGCTTTTGTGTGATTTTTTAGCAGTTTTATAGAGGTTAGCCAATAAGCACACGGGTATCCTGATGGTCAGAGATAACCGAAGCATAAAGATATCTTAGGTTCTAGAGGTACATAGCTATTCTGTGACCAGGATGTTAGGCCTATCATGGAAATCCACCGGTTTCCCTACCAACTGGACCGGGACGTAACAGAGTCGTAATAGACGATGGATCCTTACCCAGGCAAGTTGCGGCACAGGACTCTACCATAAGTGCGAGTTGAGTTAGGTCTTATGGTGTTTAATATAACAAAAGGTTTAAGGATATATTATATCGAAAGTGGTCAGTAATATTTGATCAGATATTACAAATACCTCTACATTTTTTCACCAGCAAAAATAAGTTTCTTAATGTATTCGTATGAATATGATGAAGTAAGTATAAATTAAATTATGTAAGTATTAATTAAAGTATAATTAAGTAAGTATAATATCTTAAAAACTTTGAACTAAATCTTCTTTAAAATATTTTTTATTGTAAGTTTGCAATGAGATTATGATTTTGCATTGACATATTATTTTTACATTTTTCAATGTGTATCCTACATTTCCTACATTGGCAATTTCCATCTTTCAAACCATTGCCTTTA
Source organism: Calephelis nemesis (assembly GCA_002245505.1). NCBI lineage: Eukaryota > Metazoa > Arthropoda > Insecta > Lepidoptera > Riodinidae > Calephelis > Calephelis nemesis. The sequence continues at coordinate 183,338 of NJDD01000181.1, forward strand.
ATAATCGTCGTCGTCAGTAAGTCCTGCCAGGCTCTTGGGTAAATCGGTGGCCTCATTACACAAGCTCATGTAAGGAGATTTGGCGGCAACGAGGAAATACATAATACGCTAATTTCTTCATGATTATTTCATCTGCGTACTTTCACTGAACAAAATTGTACAAAATGCCACCAAAATTGACTAATTTCACTCAATAACAACACGAAATTCAATAATTATGAATAAACTACGACCATCTTTTCTCTCGATGGCGTCAAAACCCAATACAGTGTCATATTAAACTTCAAGACATTTTAGTTTATCTTAATTTTGTTGTTATTTTTAGTTAATTTGTCCCTTTCTGGGGTCGGCTAAGACCTTTGGGCCATGTTGCCATGTCTTCCGTATTAATTAATTCTTATTAACAGTCACTATGTACAAAGTCATGGTCAGGTGAGTAAAGCGTCACTTTACTCAAGCTCATTTTCTCTCATGCTCAAGCTCAAGATTTGGCGGCGAGGAAATACACAGTACCTACACTAATTCTTCATAATTAATTTACCTGTGCACTTGATCTGAACAAAAACTGAAGTAATTACCACCTAAATTAACTAACTTTACTCATAATTAGCACGAAGCTCATTAATTACGAAAAATACGACCATCTTCTTTTATGATGTCGCCAAATTAATAAAATGGTACATGTTGTCAAGATTTGACAAAAAAATTTTAGTTTCAGTTTTATTTGCGGGAGGCGCTACCTCTTAATTTTTTTTACAAAAATCTTTAAGCGGTTTACAGTATTGGTCCGGATCCGAGTAGCATATGCCATTTGCCTCTCTGCCAGGCGAGAGCAAGAGGCGAGCAGATGTTAAATATCATTACCAAAACAAACAATGGTGGTAGAGTGCTTTGCAGCGACTTAACCAGGTAGGGATCCAACGCATTATCTGATGCTGTCACCATAATGACACTGTCATGTTCCGGTCTGGAGAGTAGGATGTTACTCATTCTCATATTGTTTGGTAATATGTACTTTACAGGTCGTCTCGTACTTTTTTAAAGTTTTGTATTTATGACATAACAAAGATAATAACACTTAGTATAAAGTGACCAAATAGCTTAGAATGTAGAGGAATATTTTGATCTACAATTAACTTAATATGGCATGATGACTTTGTAGTCAAATCCAGTAAACTATTATTAAGAATGTGAAAGTTTCTCTGTCGAGTACGTTTTATGTCGACTTTTCTTACAACGTTACTTATTTAAATCAGCTTGGCATAAACTGCAGACAGTCCTGAACGAAGACGTTGGTACAAGCTAGTCTAAAATATATACCGCCTCATTGGTCAAGTGGCAAGCCTACTCGCCTAACTACATCGACCAACCGCGAGGCTTGGGGTTCGATTCCCGACGGGGACAGGCATTTAGATGTCTGCATTTCCGGGTCTGGGTGTTTATTAAATTTATTCTGGTATATATTTAAATATTTCTATGTAGTAGTATCGTTGACTAACACCCATAACACAAGCATATACTTTGCTTACTTTGGGGTTAGATTCAATTTGTGAGACTTGTGCAGGGATATTTATTATTATTATTATATAACTGAAAATTATCTATCGTCCGCCTTAGTATTCTAGGAAGAAGGTGAAATTAGACAGCTTTTTGTTAATAATTAGTATCGTTGTTTTTTTCTTTTTTTGTTTGTTTGTCTTAAAATAGATGTAAAAAACGAAATGACTATGCTAGATTAACTAATGTTATAAAACTGAGAGATTTTGTGAACGTTTATTGAATTGCTGGAATTTACATTAAGTGAAAACTTCTTACATTTGATAGCACACATTTTTCAGGAAAGATTTAGGATTACATCATATCACAATTTTTAAGTTCAAGGCAGACTTGTAAAAACAGAAGCACTTATATTTAAGATTTGGTATTTCTTTTTGATTATCTTTTCTTCTTAAAAGCTTCAGTGGTTTTGACATTTACATTAGGTGTAAATAGTTAACTAGAATTTACAATAAAAAACTTAAATCAATTTAATCTTGATTCACAAACGATTCTTTTAGAAACATAAGCCTTCATTAAAGAGTTTTTATTTACAAAGAGACTCACCGAACAGCTTCTGACATGAAGAAAAACTTTATTAAAACATGTTTAAAATAAAACAAAATAAGAATACTTGATCAAAATGCAAAAATCTAGACTCCATGCACATTTCAAAACATAATACTTATACATACCTATAAAACAAAGCTTTATACTACAATAGCATGCGAAGGGCCAGTTCACAACAAACATAAAACAGCTGCGATATTTTTAAAAATATGATCAAATTTATTCGCTTGCGTACTTTGTTTTGAATAGTATTTTGAATTCAAATATTGAAGAATTTGGAATGGCTTTTTTTATGGACATTTTCGTATTAATATTGTATTTTACCATCAATATATATTTAATTTGATTAAAATAAAAAAAGTGTCTTCACGCCCATATTTCCGAAGGGGTAGGCAGAGGCACAACCAGGGCACCCACGATTAGCCGAAGACACTAAGTCCCTTAATGTGATAGGTGGCAAGCCTATCGCCAACCGGGCACATGTCCAATCCCGAGCAACATTTTTTTTATAAGAAAATTGGAAAAATCGAACTTTTTTTTGTTGCCCGACCCGATATTCGAACCCGGGACGTCATGCAGTCAAGTCCGACAACTGAACTGCTAGACCACAGAGGCAATATATTTTATTTTAAACTGCAATTTTTAAAGATTGATAGTTTGTGATGAAATTTGTTTTGAAATTACAATGAACAAATTATTAGATTTTGTACATAACGAATGTTGTGTATTTTACAATGATTTTAATGAATAACTATATAATTTATTTTTTATCTTACATACATGTCAATCAATCAATCAATCATATAATATTTATTCGACGTAAGTTTTCGACGTTTACCTTGATAAGTCTTAATATTAAACTATTCAAAAATAATTTTTATTCTCATGCACATAATATATTATTTGATTATGTTAAACGATTGGAAGATATATTCACAATAATTGCATTAAATTAATTTTAATATTTAAACAGCGTATGTAAAATGTAAAATTTGAAACTTAAAATAGTAACATGTAGGAGATATTTACAAAGTATTTTACTTTTATAATAATAATAACGTTATAAATTGCGTTCTAAAATTTAATACAATTTTGAGTCATCGCAGTCTTAAAAAAATGAGAATGAAAGTATGTAAATGACATTTCTAAACTTTTAAGAAGTATTTATGTTCTATAAAGATATTTTAAGATCAATAAAATAATTACTTTGACCGACAGTTGGTTGAGTGGCTAGCGTACACGCCTAACTACACCGACTAACCGCGAGGTTCAGGTTCGATTCCCGATGGGGGCAAGCATATGTGTACTTAACATTTATATTTCTTCATTTACGGGTCTGGGTGCTAACTAAATTTATTTTGGTACCTATTTATCTCTCTGTATTGTATCTTTATTTATCTGTATTGTAATCGTCAACTAACACCCATAATACAAGCATATAATTTGCTTACTTTGGGGTTAGATTCAACTTGTGTAACTTATCTAGGGATATTTATTTATTTAGTTACTGAAAATAATGATAATAAACATTATTTTGTATTATTATTTTTTATTACATATATGTACAGTTTTTGTGAGCATTTTCTCTTTGATATGAACTGAGCGAAAAGGGCAACCAACAGCATGTACAAAAGCATTCATGAAATAGTGCTTGGTTGATATACTTACGCTCTGTCCAGCTGTGCCGCCTCTGCCTCCTTGAATCTGTAAGCAATTAAAAATATGGAAGAGAAAGATAGTACCATAACCTAATCCACAGTTAAATTTAGTGACTCGTTTGAATGCGGGGTTAGGCTTTACATCGAATAGTTTGTGCAGGAGTAGTGTAATGGCAGGCTGAAGTAAACGGCAATAGCATGAAAACTTTGATGTAATTTCCATTTCAGTGAGATGCGAATACCAATTACCACAGTACAACGTCTAGCAATCGCACATACATGCTATTACCAAAATGTTTGCTGTTTGTGAGTAAGCTTTGCTACTTGAATGTTAATAACACAACATTTATATATCAGCTTGTTATATGTTGCAAGTGTAGTCCAGCCAGTCTCTCCTAGTCCGATTTATCCATCGCCTACTGTGGACTTAAACAATGTAATATAAGTGTTTAGTATACAATAAAGGAACAGTGTTGTAATATATAGTGTCTGCGGCTTGATACGCATGTCTTTGGATGATTCTGATCAAACATATGCTAGATTTAAAAAAAAAGTATCTTCACGCCCATATCCCCGAAGAGGTAGGCAGAGGCACAACCAGGGCACCCACGACTAGCCGAAGATACTAAGTCCCATAATGTGATAGGTGGCAAGCCTATCGCCAACCGGGCACGTTTCCAATCCCGACCAACATTTTTTTTATTAGAAAATTGGAAAAATCCAATTTTCTTTTTGTTGGCCGACCCGGGATTCGAACTCGAGACCTCATGCAGTCAAGTCCAACACCCGGACCGCTCGACCACAGAGGCGATTAAATTTGCTAGATTTAAATTTTTAAATATTTCAAATTTACACAAACCGACTAAGTCCTTTAAGTTAAGAGTTATGTGGTTCATCGTAGTAGTTGTCAATGTATGTTATGAATACGTATAATGTATGATAAGGTCGTATTGTAATACACGATGTGAAAGAGTAATACCTTCAACGTATTTGAATGTATGAACACATGACAAGTATTATCCAACTCAATAGCCCGATCTAATGTAACATACATTCATAACTTAACATACATTGTAAATCACGAAAAATCTTATAATTTATAAAAAAATAGATAGGTTGTTTGAAGTCCACTAGTTGTTTGTTTTTTTAGGTAGGTTATCACCAACAATATATATGAGAATAAATGAAAGTGGCATTTTGCATACCCAATTATTAATTTCCATTTTCACCTTTTTTGTTTTTGACAATTTTTAAATTGTCTTCAAATTTCAATAAAATAGAACAGCGAAGAAGCGCAAGGATCTCTTGAAATAAAAAAATACAAGCAGCTTTCAATATCGATCAAGATTAGCCTGTCGCTAATATAATACTGGGATGAAGCTTTTCCATATAAGTAAGTTTGCTGAATTAACCTCAAAATACAACAATAACAAACATTGACGTCATTGCGGGCGGAATAAACTATGCAATTAGTTGCATGGTATTAATACCGAGGAGTAATTACAGAAATCTATAACCGTAATTCGGTCACGGTGTTTTTATTTTCAAATGTCTTTCGCCTCTAACAAGCTGTTTTGGCTCTCACAACCGGTAAACACTTGGCTTAAATTCTTGAAACGAGCCCAGTAGGATATAGTTTAGAAACAAAAACTTTACACTATCTTAATGCAAGTGAAATATACTTTAACAACCAAAAATTCAAATGCAAAGAGAAATGAGATAAATAGATTTATTACTTTTTTATGATAATCTAAGGTAAACAAGCAGACGGATTTCCTGATAGTAAGAAATTCACGCCGCCTAGAGACATCAAAGGTGGTAATGGTGCGTTGCCAACCTGAGGCCGAGATGTGAGGCCTGGAGCAAAACTAAATTTACCGGCTACCTTACCCTCCGAACCTGAACACGTCAACGGCAAGCATTGGACATTATGGTGGCTGTAATAAGTAAGGCGGTGGCACCAATCCGGACGAGTCGCTACGAAACTCTACCTCCTAGTATGATGTCACGGTGCTAGTGACGGTAAGCGTATCAATTGCAAACACTGGCGTTATGGCAGCAGGAATAGTTAAGGCAGTGGTACTAATCCGGGGATTCGCTGCGAAACTCTACCACCTAATCAGATGTCACGGTGTTGGTGACGGTAAGCTTATGCTCGACTTTTACGAGCTGCCTGGCAGGAAGGCAGATGGTCTATTCTGCAAAGGAGCCCGAACCAACGCCGGGAAAATCATATCACTTTCACATTTCTCTCTGAGATGCGCTTGTAAGGCTTGATTCACACGCACTACAACTACACCACGTCGAAGCGAAAAATAGTGCTTACGTGTGAATAGTGTAGCTGCATTTTAGTGCTCTTGCGTTGTGGTACCAACAAAAACTGGATGATGATAAAAATAGTGAGAGAAAGGAAAGAGAAAGAAACGAGTGCAGATAGAAAGTTTGAAATGTCGTAGTTAAACACGCTTTAAGTAAACAAACCCATGGGTAACGATAAAGTCAAAATTTGGTAGGCAATTGGAAAATCTCACTTGGTCGATAATGACGGCAAAAGTGTAAATTCTGTTGTTTATTTTTCGTTGTTCATATGGCGTGACCACGTGGTGAAGGTATGGTGTGGTTGTAGTACGTGTGAATCGAGCTTATAAAACGTCACTGTAATTGCGTTATTTTTAACCTATTTTGTTTCTTATTTCTGTCTTTTAGACTCAGCGACTGCTTTTAGAATAATGCATTACTATATGTGTAAGATGGAAAGGTATTGTATTTTTGACAAGATGGTAGAGTTTTGCAGCGACTCACCCGGATTGGTACCACCGCCTTACCTATTCTTGCCGCCATAACGTCATGACGTGAGTTCGGAGTGTAAGGTAGCCGGTAAAATTACTTTTGCTCGAGGCCTCAGGCTGGCAGCGCACCATTACCACCTTTGGTGTCTCTAGGCGGCGTGAATTTCTTACCATCAGGTAATCCGTCTGCTTGTTTGCCTTCCAATATCATAAAAAAACACCACATATTCTATGCCACGAAATTGACTGAAGGAAGCTGCTGATTTTGTCGTTACGTAGGGACGCGTTTGTTTGAAGCGACAATTTTTCAAGATTTTTTATAGTATTTGGCGCTAAATAAAGAGTTATATTAATGTGACTTATCTCCCGTCATTTTATGAATTTTACTTTTGTGGTATTTTTTGATATCCTTATTTTTTGTGACGGAGAAGTATTCGACACATCAGGGAAAAACAAAATTAGTACAACCGTTGAGTTGAGTAACGAAATTGTGTTTTGTGTTTTTTGTAATTAAAATAACTGGTTTTAAGTATTTTTTATCCTGTGGCTGTATCTCTTTAAAGTTAGGTCTTAATTTATCTAATAAAATTGTGAGGGAATTAAGAATCAACCACCTCATTTTTAAGATTTTAAATCGTCGCGTATTATTAACATTTTTAATTATTTATACGGGATACTCACGATCTTCTTTTATTTTACTTGTCGATATTTCGGCCTAGTTGCATAGGCCGTGGTCACGACGGGACTGCGGCAGCGAGCTGCAACTTTTGACAGGAGGATCTACTGAAAGATGAGCCTGTCAACCCTCCGTCGAATACTTCTTTTTTGCACGTCCTTGTCACAATCATTTCTAGGCACTATATCGCGACACACAACACTAACTATGTCACTACACTTTACGGCACTTTTTGTATTTTTAGCCCAGCACCGACCAACAATTGGATCTCACGCCTGGGCCAACTTAAAACCGTCTTCCCTATTGAAATTATTGGGTGTGTTTCGAATTTCAATAGCTTCACGTACTAGGCGAGGAATGTAGTGGGATTCTGTAGAAACTATTTGCGGTGTAT
>NJDD01000181.1:199193-215290 GCA_002245505.1 Calephelis nemesis
ACCCGAAAAACGTCATGAAGTCAAAACCAATACTGGAACCCGAGACTAGAGTCAAAGTTAAACAACATGTTTTAAATATTATAATACTAGCGTGACGAAGAATAAGGCGATTCTCCTGACAGTAAGAGACATTCCTTGCCTTTAAACACTATATTTGTTGCTGTTTCCGAGGTCCTAGATTCAAGTCTTGAGTCCACCAGTTGCCTTGCTTTCACAACGGAACACCACAGCGAGCACTCAACATATGTCAATAAAGTCTCTAAAGCATTACTTTAATAGTTATTGTCTAGAAATAGGAGAAAGGAAGTTATTGACTTAATATGCGTCTGACTCAAAGGCCATGATAAGAATATAGCCGCGTCAAGCATAGCTGAAAATTTGCGCACTTTATTATAATAATATGAACGAAAAGAAGTTATGGATGGACTGAGTGAGGAACAACTTGTGTGTGGAAGGAGGGATTAACGGCTGATAATAATGAACGGAAGAAAGAATCTTACCGCGCCGTCCACTGCCCAGGTAATGCTATTAAGTCGCCAGAATGATAATGTCTAAAAAACAGCATTTCTATCTTTGGATACGATTATAATTGACTTTTGAAAAGAAGGGTGTTATCAATTAGCCTGTACTTTTTTTTATATATTATAGGAAGGCAAACAAGCAGACGGATTTCTTGATGGTAAGAAATTCACGCTGCCTAGAGACACCAAAGATGGTAATGGTGCGTTGCCAACCTGAGGTCAGGATGTTAGGCCTCGAGCAAAAGTAAGTTTACCGGCTACCTTACCCTCCGAACAGGAACACGTCATGACGTTATGGCGGCAGGAATAGGTAAGGCGGTGGTACCAATCCGGGCGAGTCGCTGCTAAACTCTACCACCTACTACACTACTTTTTTTATTATTTAATAATTTTTGACAGATGCACAAATGCACAATAAATGATTTTTTAACTACTCTAATTTGGGTATTATCATCAGTTTGGCTGCATGTTTTGTTATGTAAGTTATGACATTATTTTGCCAAATATGATGGACTTCAAATCTTTTTTGTAAGATAGGTCATGATTTCGAGATGGTCCCGTATAAATTAAACCAGCATCTAAGAAGTGGTAATTTTACTTTTTTATGCATATTTTTGGTTTCATCATTTTTTATGACATTGGAAGGCAAACAAGCAGACGGATTTTCTTATAGTAAGAAATTCACGCCGCCTAGAGACACCAAAGGTGGTAATGGTGCGTTGCCAACCTGAGGTCAGGATGTTAGGCCTCGAGCAAAAGTAAGTTTACCGGCTACCTTACCCTCTGAACCGGAACACGTCATGACGTTATGGCGGCAGCAATAGGTAAGGCCGTTTAGGTGGTTTTAAGCCCAGTAAGCTTAAAATATACTGAATAATTAGAATAAATATTTTTTGGATAGATAATATATTATATTATATTGTAGAAAGCTAATGTAATCCAAACCATGACATAATTAGATAGGGTGGTATTATTCTATAAATTTTAAAGAAAGAAAAAATTTCGCCCCAGACAGGATTTGAACCCGTAACCTTTCGTCTCAAGCCGACGAATGCTCTAACCAATTGAGCTACTGAGGATTCAAGTCCCGTGGCGAAATTTTTTCTTTCTTTAAAATTTATAGAATATTACCCTAAGCACAGGTCAAGTGCTAAAATAAAAATAGGGTGGTATTATGTTTAAATTATGAAGGATTTTAGAATAAAGTTTCAAGATCCGCCGCAGCGTTTAGTTTATTTTGACCTGAATTATGAATGTATTGTAATGTAAACGTAATTGCGTCGTGTGTACTTTTAGTATAATGATATTTCAGATTTAAATGAAGTCACTTTGATTTTCATGTTTCTGTTTGTTGTAATTTGCAGTAATAGCAGCACTCGTTAATTAATCCTGAGCCTTTACCATGAGTTGCTACCGATTAAGTTTTGTAGTTTAAGTATCGAAATCTATAACTCTTTTGATCTAAAAATTTAGTTTTCTGAATGGCCAGTAGAGGCATTGTTCAAAGTTTTCGTATAGATAATTTACGGAGACGCCAGCCAGTGTAGCTTCGTAAGCTGACGGTAAGAGCTGTGATGTATAAGCTACTAGGACAGCTGTAATAGAGATCGTCTAACGATGGGTAAGTAACTAGCAATTAGTCACCAATTTTCGATGATAAAGCAAAGAATAGATGTTTTTTTCTTTTACTTACGCTTCTTTTTAGCTTTAGCTAGATTGAACGCAATGTCACAAAAGAAAAGCACTGGTGTTCCACTTCAGATTTTTCATTTGCATATTCATCGAATTCATATTTTGTGGAGCCTTTATACTTATTGTATATGTGTACATAATGTTTGGTGCATTAATTTAAATTGTACTATATGTAATTCAAACCTGCGGTTAACGGTTTATGTGTGTCATCAGAGCCTTTACCACAAGTTGCTTTAGATTAGGTTCACAAAGTTTCGAAATCTATAGCACTATTAAATTTGAATTAAAAATGTAGTTCTCTTAGGGCCACTTGCACATTCCCGGGTTACATTTAATACTGTCAAACATAAGGTGATTTAGCCCTAGTTAGACGCTAACTCAGTATTAAATACTAATTAAGCCAAGAACGTGCAAGTGGTCCTTAGTTACCAGTAAAGGTTAAAAGTTTTCATAAAATAATTTGCCAAGTCGCCAGCGAGAATAGCAACGTAAGCTCATGGTAAAAGCTCTGTGGTTTTGACAATGGAACCGCATAGTCAATTAATATATGTTGCGAATGTTTATTCGCCCACTTAACTCCGTGGTTATACTATCAAATGATAATATATACACTATGTTTTGGATGAAAGAAAATATATGAGCCTATTCCATAAAATTAGTGTTACCTTTCACTGGCGATGGAGCTGTTTCTCGACATAGATTTAGGTGACATTTCGAAGTCGGAATCGGATCGGTAGAGGAAGGACTCGCGGCGCTGCGGCATGGACTGGAGGACGAGGGCGGCGGAGGGCGAGCCGCCCTCGAGCGGAGAGCGAGCGCCGCCCGCCCCTCCGCCTGCACCGCCGCCATTCTCCACATCGAAGCTGGAACAAACGAACATCATATTAATAAAAATACAAACATATTTCACTCCAAGTCCTTACGGGGTAAAAAGAAAGTATTGACTGCCAAATCATATGATCCTAGCGGACTTGCCTGGCTTCCTTCATATTCAATACCACTTTCATGCAAACTCGGATAAAATCCGATAAATTTTATCATAGAATGTAAACCTAGGTCTCCCCAAGTGTACATATGTCCTAACATATTCGCATCCTACAATCGTATATTGATAAACATCCATGAGTAAAATAAATTAAAGTCAGTCAAACTTAAAAAAAACCACTTAAATTTTCATTACCAATTCCATGATGAACTTTTTTAAAAGGCAGGTCATGATTACAAGGTGTTTCTTTATACATTTTATAAAGATTCGTTTCTTGGTTTTCGAGTTTTCTTTAACAATGCTTAAATTTTGAAGCCGACACTTTGAAACTAAAGATTTATGCATCATTAAATCTAACTCAAAAACCACTTTTCATGGTAAAATTTACATTTGACTGTCTCGGAATCATAATCTACTTTTGCAAATAGAAACTATCAAAATCTGTTTGTTATTGGCCCTTTTCGGGCTAACATTTTCCATGACTATCTATGATCTTTTTTTTTTATTTATGAACAACGTGAGTAACAATAAAATATGGATCATTAAAAAATACTCATGACCAAACTAAATTTGCGTCGGTTGTCATAATAATATTAACAAAAAGGAGGTATAGACAGACTACGTCTTCAAAGTATCTTCACGCTCCTATCCCCGAAGTGGTGGGCAGAGACACAACCAGGGCACTTACGACTAGCCGAAGACAATAAGTCCCACAATAGGATATGTGGCAAGCCTATCGTCAATCGGGCACATATCCAATCCCGGCATCGCTATTTTATTAGAAAATTGGAAATATACAGTTTCTAATTATTTTTGTTGCCCAACCTGGGCGTCGTACCCGGGACCTTAAGAAGTCAAGTCGGACCAGACCACAGATGCGATAAAATCTTAAAGTTGCTGTATAAAATGAAATCAGTTGGTTTAAGTGTAATAGAGTGTAATATCACAATCTCTAGACTTATTTTAAAACGTAAGAATATGAAGTGTGCATTAATTTTGAAGTAGCCAGTAACTCTACTCTAAAGAACTATTTCAAAAAAGTAATTGTTCACCAGAAAACTTGTATCATGTTATAAGAGATTTTAATTACGAAATATCTCTCTCTGTATTTTGTATTAAAGATCTGAGTTATCCTATTAATATTATAAATGCGAAAGTTTGTATGTATGGATATATGGATGTTTGTTACTCTTTCGCGCAAAAACTACAAAGCCGATTACGATGAAATTTGGTATGTAGGTTGCTGAAGACCCAGAATAACATATAGGCTACTTTTTATCCCGGAGTTCCCGCGGGATTGGGACTTACGCGGGTGAAACCGCGGGGCGCAGCTAGTTTGGAATATTTGGAAATTTTTCTTTCGTTTATGTATACATCTGATATATCAGATACCTATTTCATTCGTTGAAAATCTATTTATCGGTTCAGTTACCTTATGAAATGATCGTAAATAAACATTTGTAGTAATAAATCAATGTCGAGTTTAAACGCTTAGAATTTTTATTGAATTTCCAATAAAAGTTCATAGACCCCATCTTCTCTTATTGAAGAAATTTTTGACAGTTGATTGAAGGATTAGTGTACGCTTGACTTCACTCAGCGTGAGGCTTGGGTTCGATTCTCGACAGGCCAGGCATATATATGTTTATGGTACTTAGTGGTTATACAGTTTATTCTGTTTAATCTTTCAATGTATTAGTATCCTTAACAAACACCCATAACATAAGTATATAATACAGTATGTTTCGTTTGAGGTTGGATCAATAGAAAGAAAGGAAGCTTTCAAAAAAAATAACACAATTTGTTTTGAAAGCTTCCTTTTTTAATGGCCTCCCCCAAAGAGCGCCACAAGTCACGGTCACAAGCCGCTTGTAACCAGCTACACCCCGCGACTTTGACCAGGTCATCAGTCCACCGGGTGGGAGGTCGTCCATCACTACGTCCTCCGGTGCGGGGCCGCCACTCTAGAACCTTTCTTCCCCAGCGGTTGTCGGTTCTGCGAGCAATGTGGCCTACCCATTGCTATTTCAGCTTGCTGACTTTCTGGACTATGTCGGTTACTCTCGTTCTCTTGCGGATCACCGAATTACGGATCATATCTCGCATAGAGCAAGCAGAACACCGAGCATATCTCTCTCCATAGCACGCTGAGCGACTCTGAGCTTATTTAAGGAGGCCCACATTTAATGGCCAAGTCTCAGTTCCATATGTCATCACCGTTAACACACACTGGTCTTATACAGTCATTGCATATTTTCATTTAGAATATAGCGAACATTTTGGAGTTAAAGAAACAATTTTCTGTGGAACGAACGCCTAAAATCTCATTTGAAGTAAACAAACACATAAAAGACGACATTATATCATTATTATTGCGGTTTAGTACTTTCTTAAGCGATTTGCTTATTTTATGTTTGTTGCTAAAATGTTTTTGAATTTCAGAGTGAAATATTAGTATCTCGATCAAACATGCCCATTGCATGTATAATGAGTTATTACTATTACAAAATAAAAAAACATATTAATATTTCTTTTTTTATACAGGCAATTTCACAAATGGTCCATCTGATGGTTATATTTTTATATAACCATAATATGGTTATGTTATGATGGGATAATCGCTACCGTCCCGAAATTTACAATACCAGAAGTATTGTGAGTGTGGATGTAGACCGAGTTGTGTGACTTATGTGTCCACAAATGGAAGGAAGTGACACAAGATTACGATAAGTGTACAAGAGTTTATAAGATTGCCTTTTTCACTGTGTGAAAAAATCTCTAAATAAAGATTTAAAAAAAGTAAGTGACGTATTTCTTTCATCAATAAATTGGATTTAAAAGATTTTTCTGTAATAAGAAATTATGTTCAACTTACACTACAACATAAAAATGCACAATTTAAATAATTTTAAAATGCGTACATATAATATACGAGTACCTAGTCGTATTTTGTACCTAATTACAGTAAAATTTCATTAAAACCGTTTGAAATTTCATTATTACGTCATGGTCTAGCGGTCCGGGTGTTGGACTTGACTGCATGAGGTCCCGGGTTCGAATCTCGGGTCGGCCAACAAAAAGAGAATTGATTTTTTCCAATTTTCTAATAAAAAAAATCTTGGTCGGTTGGCGGTAGGCTTGCCACCTATCACATCGTGAAACTTAGTGTCTTCGGCTGGTCGTGGGTGCCCTGGTTGTGCCTCTGCCTACCTTTTCGGGGATATGAGCGTGAAGATACTTTTTTTAAATAAACAAAAAAAATATGTAATACAGCTACATACAAAAAGAATCCTCAAAATCCATCCGTTTTTGTAATCGCGTAGCAAACATACAAAAAAAACGGACAGACCTCTCTAAATGCTAATCTCAAAACATTCCGGAGTTGGTTAAAAAAACCAAATGTAGTTTAAAATATATTGATATAAAACATATAAATATAGCTTTTACCGTGAGTTGCTATAGATTCCAGTAAATTACGTATCGAAATCTATTGCACTTTTTGGTCTAAAATTTAGTTTTCTTCGTAAAGTTTTCGCACAAATAATTTATTGATACGTGAGTGAGTTAGTGCAGCCATCAACTCATGGTTAAGGGCTCAAATCCCTTAACCATTAGTGAAATTGGGCGGTAACTTGGAGATACACGATACACTATTTTTTCGTTGATACTTTATATTTGCAATTTACTGAATAAAATTATACAAAATGACACCAACATTGACTAAATTTACACAATATAAACACGAAATGCAATGATTACAAAAATTGTATCTTCACGCCCACTATCCCCAAAGATGTAGGCAGAGATCCAACCCATGACTAACCGAAAATACTAAGTCCCACAATGTGATAGGTGGCCTACAGTAGTTGGCCTATCGCTAAACCGGGCACACGTCCAATCCCGAGCAACATTTTTTAAGTTAGAAAATTGGAAAAACCGTATTATCTTTTTGTTGCTCGACCCGGGAATCGAACCCAGGACGTCATGATGTGAAGTCCAACACCGGGACCGCTAGACCATAGAGGCGAAAAAAACCGTGACTATTGTTTCTCTTGATAATAATAAAAAATAATATACAATTTTCAGTAATATTTCATTTAATTTATACGGGCTGATCATTATCTGAACCCGTATTAACTCACTTAATAATTATTTGTTTATGAACAAGCAAACTCATCAGCTTCATTATATTAGTAGGTAATTTCAAGACGAGTATACAAACAACATCTGGATGTTTTTTGAATGAAATATGAAAGCAGCGTCTTAGATAATAAATAAGATTGGTTTTTCATTAATTTTTATTTGCACGGGATAAGACAGCATACATACACAGCGATCTTCCTATTTCATATTATAAGAGTTGAAGTGGGTCACCTGATGAAAAGTGGCCTGCCGCTCACGGACATACGTAAGACCAAATGTATCACCGATGCGTTTTTTTATGATATAGGAAGGCAAACAAGCAGACGGATCCTGATGATAAGAAATTCACACCGCCTAGAGACACCAAAGGTGGGAATGCTCGCCTTTTACAAGCTGCCTGGCACAGGAACGCAGATGGTCCATTCTGCAAAGGAGCCCGGACCAACACGGGGAAAACCTTATGATGGTTTTACACTGAAGACAACTGAAGTGTGTGGGCAAGTCTACCAGCGACTCTACCATCAGAACCGGCATACGACTATGCTAGTCACAATTGTTATAGTGGCAGGAATAGAAAAAGCATACGATCTACCCTTGCCAGATGCAGCAAAGTATATTACACTACAAATAATTATTCTTCACTGTACACTATCAAAAATAAAAGTATAGTCTGGTCGAAAAGTGAGTTTCCTGCGAAAAATAGTTCTTGTAATCGTAAAAATATATTGGTTGTTAGTAATTTAGATTCGGAAAAAAATTCTGAGTAATTGGAATTTTGAAATGGGACTATTTACTCCCTCTCTAGACTCTAAAAAAATTACAATTGTTATAAACAAAAAAAGAAGAGAAAAAAGGGTGTCTCCGTTTTGTAGCTGTAACTCGAAAAGTATTAAAGATAATTGAAATTAAAAAAAAAGATACTAAAAAAGAGAAAATTTCAGTACGATATGTCTCGACTCCCGCAGTTGTAGCTCCATTATTAATAAATTTAATTTAACAATAAAAATTGTGTTTCGCCGCCGCGCGAATCGAACAACAATAAATAATTTTTTAGAACATTAAATATTAATTAAAAAATTTGAAAAAAATATTATGTCATCTAAACATTTGAACCAATATAGTCTATTTAGCAAAAACTTGTTAACTTAATTTTTGTTGAAGTTATTCAATAATTAGTTAACAAATTTTTTGGAGGCTTTACATTGTCATAAAATCCCTTATAAAAGTTTAAATAATTAATCTATAATTTTTTTACCTTTTGAAGGCTCTTCTAAGAAGATTCCGCAGTCAAAGTTTGAAAATATTTCTTTATTTGTTTTTTATGAATTTTTAAAGGTTACAAAAAATGAAAAATTTCAAAATTGTTATTATAAAAGTTTTTCTTACCAAAACTACTATAATCAAACATTTGGTAAAAAAAATATTACAGGTAGTATTATATTAATATTAAATATTTTCTGACGTCCATTTGTCCCCGTCTTGGTCCAAATACGGTGAGTACAATAGCCCATATGCCCCTTTACAAGGCAACAAGACCACTGATGGAGCATGCTGCGCAGCAACTTGACCGAGAAGGTACTACCACCTTACCTATTCCTGCTCCCATAATAACTGTCTTATTCCTGTCTGGAGGATAAGGTAGCCAATACAATAGATCTAGCGTCTCGACTGTAGACCACCTAGGCCGCTATAATATCTATGTTGTCTATAGGCCATGGCTGTCTGTCTTACTACCAGGAGACACGTGAGCTCGTTCCCTGTGCCATCCTAAAAAAGTACAATGTGAAAAATGCGTTGCAAGTGACGTCTATATTAAGATATTTTAGTATAAGCTATACACATAAAATTGTTAACACTTTTCTGTATATACATTTTGGGCAGTTACTGGAACGTGTATGTAGGTCAATTGGTCATTACCTACACCGTAAAAAACGTTCACGGTTTTTAGTACTGATGGGCTAATATAATATGTTATTGGTAACATGTGTATAGTTTGCCATTCAGAATAATCCAGGATAAATAAATAAAACTTAAATCATGAACAAAGTTAATTATAAGGTTGATTTATAGAACTATTCAATTTTGTCATTGTGTATTAATCTTAAATTGTAAATTTATAGTAGTACTGTTTAAATTATAACTACATACTTTTATTTTTAAATTGGTTAACTTAATCTAAGTTTAAGCGAAATTATTAATTGCATTGCATGCAATTGCATTGCAATAACAACTCGTTGGTCGAGTGGCTAGCGTATACGCCTAACTACACCGACCACCTGCGAGGCTCGGGTTTGATTCCCGACGGGGGCAGGCAGGTGTGATGAACATTTAGATGTCTGCATTTCCGGGTCTGGGTGTTTATTAAATTTATTCTGGTATCTATTTAAGTATTTCTATGTATTGGTATCGTTGACTAACACCCATAATACAAGCATATAATTTGCTTACTTTGGGGTTAGATTCAATTTGTGTAATTTGTCCAGGGATATTTTATTATTGAATTTCCGAACCTTTGCGAATATAGCCGAAGCGCATAATTTATATGGTACTTATTATACATGCTCATTTAAAGGCAACATAGACTAGAACTTTTAACATGATTTGCATGTAAGACCTTGTATTTTAGCCACCCTATTTGCAAATAAATGAAATTGAATTTGGCTAATTATATTCAACCGATGCCTACTTAAAATATATTTATATTATAGTAAGTCTAGGTGGCTAAAACTGCACGGTAGAACACATTTAAGCTTTTTTGTCTGTCTATGTGCCAGTCGCGATGCTAGCTTAATTCTTTTGATCTAGTATTAACCGATCATTTGACCGACTAAATTTGAGCGGCGGATACTATATGTTAGGGAGAGGCTGGAGGATGAGGATGATTTTTATCCCGTTTAAATATAGGGTGTCCCTGGGATACGGAAAAAAGAGAAATTGAAAACTGGTGTTCAATTTAGAAACAAACAGTTCAATTTTCTTTATTCTGTTTTTAGTTTAATATGGTAGACCTCACAGATTGTGTCATAAATATTTCCAGTGTTAGTGACAACTATTTGTACGCTTTTTTATATACAGAGATGTCTATTAAATATGTCTTAGGAGGTTAGTCTATACTTTTAAACCAAGTCGAAAAAATCATTCTTATCAGTTAATATTTTTTTTGTAAATGTTTAATCTAATGATTTTAGAACAACATTAGCTCTATCTGCGCCTTTAATATGAGTTGATATAGATTACGTTCGGTAAGATACGTGTCGAAATCTATGGCCCTTTTGGTCTGAAAATGTGTTTCCCTTAGTTACCAAGAGTTTCAAAGTTTTCATACAATTATTGCCAGAGACGGTAGCGAGTATAGTAAACTTGACAAGCCGTAAACTCATGGTATGGGCTATGCAGTGTATCTACAGTAAACGCTTAACTTTTTTTTTAATTTATAAAAAACATTATTCTAAATAGACGTGCAGTTTAATTACATTGCAGTATTTATCATATTATCATCATCATCGTGTAATTAACTCAATACAAAGTCCACACCAGCTTAAGTTGACATGTACGTTCAAATGTGTCTCTACATTCCGAATATCATTCAGACGGTGCACATTTTGAAGAGTCTTACGTCAAAATTAGTAGTAATTAAAAAAGCGGCCAGGAATGACCCAGTTTCGCCCATGAGGGGTTCTCTAGCAGCAAGTAACATAATAATGAATACACCAAAATTTAAAAATAATACACACTTTTAACGCATAACATTTAACTAAGGTGCACAAAGAAGGCCTTATCGCTTCAGAGCGATTTCTGTCAGACAGAAGGATGAAGAAGATCGTTTATGTATTTAAAATAACTAAGTTAGGACTTCAAAAACAAAATTTATCTTAACTTATGCGTATCTAATAATAATAATAATATTTAAGTTCTTAAAGTTTATTTACAGTGGTTGCGGCTTACGATTTATGTCGCATAAAAAAACTACTTACTAGGTCTTGTTCAAAACAATTTTTCAGGGGAAGTTTGCGCGAGGTATATCACTTTTTTTAAGTTTTATTTCTCTTTTATAGAAATAATATTTACCACTTTGGAAGTTTCTCTCGCGAAACCATTAATTTTAAAAAATAATTTACATTGGAAACCTCGATATAATTTTGTAGACCTATCCATAAATAGCTTAAAACTTATAGGTTTTAATTTCAAAAAAATGAGTTTCAGTTATAAGTTAAACGGGAACCCTCAAAATTTTTATTTTTTTATTGAAAATCTTATTGCGGTTCACAGAACACTAGTACATCTACTTACCAAGTTTCAAAAGTACAGTTCTTATAGTTTCGAAATAAACATACGAATTAACAGACAATCATATAACGAATCTACTAGGGTTGCGATTTTTGCAAATTGGGCGACACCGTCGCAAAGAAATTCGATCTATCTCTCTACAAAAGACTTCATCATCATCATCATCATTTCAGCCATAGGACGTCCACTGCTGAACATAGGCTATATAGGCATAGGCTATATACTGCTCAACATATACAAAAGACTTGCCACAACATAACTTGACCGCTATCGCGATATCAGAACCACATCGCATGTTTTAGAGGTACGACGTAACAGCAAAAAATATATACTGTATAAAATTCTCACGTAACACATTTACTTGTCAAGGTTTTGTCGCTGTGACGTACTGTGGTTATGAGTTATGGTTCGTGCGAATGTAACCTAAAGTAACAGGTATAATATCACCTTATACTTTAAATACTTGCCGGATATCTATCGGCAAATCACCAATAACATGCGGAGATACTCGTAGCCGTAAGCGTTGGTTAACACATACTAATATTATAAATGTGAATGTATGTTTGTTTGTACTTACAAATGACAACAGAGCAATATTAGACAAATTACAAATAAATAAATATTCTTTTACCAATTGCACAACTTAATCTAAACCCAAAGTAAGCAAATAGTATTCCTGTATTATGGGATACCGTTACAGTTAACGATACTAATACTTATAAATACTTAAATAGATACTGGAATGAATTTAACAAATACCATGACCCTGAAATACAGACATCTAAACTTTCATCACACAGATATCTGCCTTCGTCAGGAATCGAACCTGAGTCTCGCGGTAAGTCGGTGTTAGGCGTGTTCGCTAACCCCTCGACCACCGAGACGATCATAATATTTATGCGTAGATTGTTTGGTTAGGCTACTTCTTTCCCGATATTTAAACGTGTTCCCGCGGGGAAGTTAAATATACCAACAGGGATAGCCGCGGGAACCATCTTCTGCTCAATAAAAAAAGTATAGTAGATGAATCTATTTGAAAAAAGATTTATTTTCTACAATTGCTGTAATAGCTCTATTGTGACAGATATAGTAATGTTTCCGCATACGTCACGATATCACTACGTCAACAACACCGGCTCATCTGTCGCACTGTCATTAAATATCTAGTTGTAAATTGTCGTATCAGCTTGCCTGATATAATTTTGTACTTATGACGCGATATACCTATCTAGTATTGAAAGCACACCTACCTAACTTTTTTGGGCCACACACATAGAAATATAATCTATAGAGACGGTACGAGTTACCAAACCTGCAAAAACTGATCCTCATAGCAATACAAAAACGATTAATGGCCAATATTGATAACTTATCTAAGATCAGAGACAGTGCTATTTTAAATAGGTTGCCAAGTTATCCAACCAACCACTGTTATTTTTCAAAGATTAAAAAATGTGTTAGCAACTAAACTGGTTAGGATATCTCTATTTGTAGATAGGGTGTTAATATTTATTTACACAAGGCCAATACAGTTACATAAATATGACTTGACTAGCAAAATACTAATTAACTAGCTTTTGCCTTCGGCGTTGCCCACGTGGTTAATGGTTCCACAGGAACATTATTTGGAATAAAATTTATCCTATGTGTTAATCCAAGTTACAATCTATGTGTGTTTCAGCAGTTTTTGGCGCGTTAGGAAAAAATGATGAGGGTAAATTTTTACGATGCGCGCGCACACCGTCACGAAAAACCGACATTATGAAGTTAGCTATAGAAAACATTTTAGTTTTTCAAAAAAAGGTACCAACAAAGTAAAAGCAAGGACATCTATGTATGTTTGCGTGAGAACTGACAACTGTATTCACAATATTTCTTTATTTCTATGGTTAGTGTCATTTTGTCTACAAACGTAAAATAAGGCAAAAGATAAAATTTTTAAAAAGATTTTTATCTTATTACGCCGAAGAAGTATAACTTCTAACGCGTGTACATAAGTACACGCACAATTTTTTTTACAGCACATTGAAAAGTTTAGTTTTACAGTAGCTCTCATTGCTAGGTCTAGCATGAGTACATTTAGTACTTGTTATGTATTCAGTTACGTCATAATATCATTTTACCTCGAACAATGGTCACTCATCAGTGGCACAATCATTAGATATCTGCTTGTAAATTATTCTATGAGCTTGTGCCTTATCATGTTGTACTTACGTGGCCAATTGTTCTTGTTAACCGACGTACAGTACAATTATTTAAATTGTGCGCTTCGGTTTTACACTTTTTACTCTTATACACTTTATACTTTTATTTTGAAATTGGCTAACTTAATCTAAATTATTAATTATATGTAACAACAACTCTATATAAATATCTTTAAAATACATTCGGATTTCCGAAGCTTGACGAATATAGCCGAAGTGAAGGAGTATAGTTTACCCCGTGTTGGTCCAGGCTCCTTTGTAGAATAGACCATCTGCCTTCCTGTGCCAGGCAGCTCGTAAAAGACGAGCATAGGCTCACCGTCACTAACACCGTGACATCTGACTGGTGGTAGAGTTTAGAAGCGACTCGCCCGTATTGGTACCACCGTCTTACCTATTCCTGCCGCCATGACGTGTTCTGGTTCGGAGGGTAAAGTAGCCGGTATACTCACTTTTGCTCGAGGCCTAACATCCGGCCTCAGGTTGGCAACGCACCATTACCACCTTTGTTGTCTCTAGGCGGCGTGAATTTCTTGCCATCAGGGAATCCGTCTGCTTGTTTGCCTTCCAATATCATAAAAAAAATTATTTTTAAAATACATTCGGATTTCCGAAGCTTGACGAATGTAGCCGAAGTGCATAATTTACTAGCGCATAATAGTACTACTGTAACTAGTATTTGAGCTGTGACTATTAGCAACATATTTCATTGAAAGGATTTTCCATGTTCTGTATTTTTCAACGTCAGAACTTTAATTTGAGCACAATGGCACAGAATCTCGCTAAATCTTGTACTATTCCCTAGGGAATCTCTGGAAGAGATCGTTGAGCTGGCTATCCTTGAGTATTTTACAATTTAAGTTATATTTGTTGTATTTGCATTATCTTGTATTTACTCTACCTACCCCGTAAGGGACTTGGCGTGAAGACATGTGTGTGTATGTTTATTTGGTGCACAATATAGAGATGTTGACCGCCTCGTTAGTTGAGTGGCTAGCGTTCACGTCAAACTACACCGACCAACCGCGGGTTCGATTCCCGTTGGGAGCAGGCATTTGTGTAATAAACATTTAGATGTCTCCATGTCCAGGACTGAGTGTTTTCTAAATTTACTCTGGTATCTATTTGTATACACAAGCATATAATTTGTTCACTTTGGGGTTAGATTGAATTTGTGTAACTAGTCCAGGGATATTTTTTCAAATATTTATTTATTGTATTGTACTGTAAAAGTATCTTCACGCCCATATCCAAGAAGGGGTAGGCAGAGGCGCAACCAAGGCACCCACGACTAGCCGAAGACACTAAGTCCCACAATGTGATAGGTGACAAGCCTATCGCCAACCGGGCACATATCCAATCCCGAGCAACGTTTTTTTATTAGAAAATTGGAAAAACCCAATTTTCTTTTTGTTGCCCGAACCCGGGACCTCATGCAGTCAAGTCCAACAACTGAGCCGTTAGACCACAGAGTACAACTTAAAAACCACCAGTTGGATCATGGTAAAAAGAAGATACCATCATATCGCAATTATGAATTATCTTTCCAACTAAAACCATTAAAATCAATTTGTTAATGTTCAAATCATCGCGTAAAAAATACAAAAAAGCATTTATTTGAGTAGTTTTTTTCGAGAAGGCTAAAATGAATGTTTTCCTTGCTCTGAGTAACATGTGAACGGATCAACCAATTTTGATAATTGTTAGTTTTTTATGTTAGTTATTGTTAGGATAAGATTCAAATGGAATAAAAAAAGTTAACCTCGAGCAATACATCTTTATCAGAGGTACAATCATCAATCCTCACATCCTTGTACATTTTTCTATCAAATTTTGCCTTATCATGCTGTATTTAGGTATGTGCTGACTAATCGAAGTGAGTATCAAAATAACTACTTTGAAAAAACCGACATTAAAACTAAAAAGTAAAAATTAATAAAGATTTAATATTAATTATATACTGCCTTATTATGAATATGTACTATTTAAGTAATTATGTTACTAGTGGTCGCCCATTGGTCGAAATTCGATTTTTATTCGAATTTTAATATCTTGTTGATAAGAACGCCATCTTCATTTTTTAAGACCAATTACTTTGTTTCCAAACTTTTAGTGCGCCATCTATTATCTTTTACCGTTATCATTAATATATACGTTTGTGTGTGTCAAATGCATGGCAGTGTGGCTAATGTTTTATTTATTGATTTAATGTACTTTATAAGTATTATTATTGAAAAATATTAGCGTTCTGCACTTTTCCTACAT
>NJDD01000183.1:0-12273 GCA_002245505.1 Calephelis nemesis
GAGCGGATGTCGGTCTTCGCGTGATAGAACTGAAAAATTAAGATTTAGTTTTTCTACGCATTTTCCAGGATAAAAGTATCCCTTTTTATGCCCAGGATAGGAAGGTATAATTATACCTAGTTTCATCGGAATCGAACCGTTAGTTTTCACGAGATGCCTGAACATACAGACAGACAATTTTTTTATATCACATATTTGGATTTGGTATCGATTCAGTAACACCCCCTGCTATTTATTTTTTCAATATTTTCAATGTACCGAATTGACCCTTCCACATATTAATATTAATTAATACGTCATATGAAGATACCAAAGGTATTAATGGTGAGTTACCAGCTAGAGGTTAGCGCGTTAAGCTGTGAAAGAATAGAGGAGACGGTGTGGTACCAAATCGGGTGACTCATCGTAAAACTTTAGCTTTTAATTTTTGCTTACGAACCTCCAAGACAGCACCTTACCTAATGACAAAAACGACGAGTTGCACTTCGGGAGTGCCGACAGAAGTGAAAACTTGAATATTAGCATTGTACATTTTTGATATTTTGGAATGGTGAGGGAATATTATTGCATGAATTGCTTTAATTATTATCAGTTTGAAAGTACTATAATTTATTTGGTAGAATACAATATTCATTTATTGCGCTATCGTACAGAAACATGACAACACGAACATTCAAACGAACAGCGCCGTCTTACGAATTTTCGATCAGGTCACGTGTTCTGCCGCGAATTAAGAAGTTTTTACCCATTCCAAAAAAGTATGCAACGCTGGTAAAGAAATTTTCACTTCAAAACTAATTACCTGTTTCAGTCACATAACGTCAATGCTCACATCTGTCTAGGAGGTTAAGGAATCCGGTAAAATAACTTACGAAAGAACCTACACAACCAAGCCTCACGTGGACAACTCAAAATTTTCAAATTCGGTGTCAGTAGTCAAATTGTATCCGTTGTTTGTTTTACCTTCCAATGCATTAATAAGCTAATAATAGTAAAAGCTACTAAACATTCACATTTCTAACATATTAGAAATATACGTGTAAATATACGCAGATTAAAATAGATATCTCTACATTTGCCAAACTGTAATTTCTAAATAATTGGCAACCGCTACATGGTTTGTAGGTGTTGTCAAATGTTTTGGACAACATTATTATTACCAGTATCACATAATATAGACAGGTAGATACCAATATACATTTCATTCTGCCATTAATACATGGACTATATTATTAATTTCCAAATATTGCTGACTCTTTCTAATATAGCGGCCTCTCTTTTGTTTCGATTTTATTATCTGACATAACAAGAATTTATAAAAGAGAGGCCGGTACATTAGAGAGAGCCAGCAATATTTGAAAATTGACATCTTCTTTGTTACGTGTGTAACCTCCTGTTGTCTTGTCTAAAATATTTGGAAATCGTATAGTGAATAATTGAAGTGGAACCACCAGTTCTATAGCTTCATGATTCAAGCTTTGCTTGCTTTTGCGTCGCCCATTCTGTCACTGTATATTTACCTACACTGTTAATTCGGTTTTTTTATGATATTGAAAGGCAAACAAACAGGCGGATTTTCCTAATGGTCTTGCCTCCATTGAAGGTACCATTGGATACTAAGTATACTTACATAGGGTGGATCACAGTATATGGCTTTACACCACATGGGGTTGCTGTGGTAGCAGACGCAGATGGAGCAGACCCCTGGGCCCGGCACGTACAGCAACCCGTGCTGCACCGTCTTTCCTTCCCAGTCTATGCACGGTTCATTTTCGCATGCTGAAACAGTGATATTACTCTTTAAACCAGGTGGTAAATTTCTTTTTAAAATCTACTTGACTAGTTACCGCTTTCTAATATTTTCCTGTTGTTATAGCGTTAGTGCTCGTCTTTTTCCTGTTTTAGTTTGGAGGGGAGGGGAAATCAGTACACCCACTCACAAAGACTCCAAAAGCTGTTGATTCCAGCCTCAGGCAACAGCTTTTGGAGTCTATGAGAGACGTGTATTATTGGCCATAAGGGTAATTTTTTATTTGTTATCTTTTCCAATAAAAAAAATCATTAACTATTCGTATAATTATACTAATCTCATTAATATAATAAATAGGAAAGTTTGTTAGTTTGATAGTTTGTTTGTAACTCCTTCACGCAAAAGCTGCTGAACCGGTTTTCATGAAATTTGGAACACACATTACACATAGAATAGTTTTTATCCAAAAAATGTTCCTGTGGGACCATTAACACTGGTAACGGCACGGGCTACAGCTAGTTATAATATATTAGTTATTGTCTGCAACTTCGTACACACGTTGAAGTGACTATCGTGGTTAGTGATCAAAACGAAAGATTTTTACGCAGTTCAAGGTATCCTAAATGTTGACCCGTTGCGGCTTTCACCTAAATTTTGTGTAGGTACATAACCTATACAAAATTTTGGTGAAAATCCGTTCAGTAGTTTTTGCGTAAATAATGAAGAGGCAAACCTAATTTTAATTACCCTCGGTTTGGGTTCTGTATTATGTATCAATATGTAGGAATCATTGTTTTTTAAAAAAAAATTGATTGATTTTTATTAATAAATGCATATCTACAGTTTAAAATAGACATAATATTAACAGTTGCCAAAATCTAATTTGCAAACATTGGCAATAGGTATGCTTAAGAAGGTGGTGATGATTATTTTGGATCTTTTGATGAGGGACTCTTTGATTATGGATTTAAATTGAGGGTAGCAAGTAGTTAACAATCAGCTGGATGTCCCAAAATATAATATTTTAGCAACAATATAACATTTTAGCAAGTATTATCTATACTAATGTTATAAGAAGGAAATATTTGATTTTTTGTTTGTTTGAAATGAATAGGCTCCGAAACTACTGGACCTATTTCAAAAATTCTTTCACCCTAAGAATGCTACATTATCCCTTAGCGGCATAGGTTTTGTTTCATCAAAATCGGTGCAGTAGAAGCCAAGTTACGCAGGCAAAGCTGCGTGCAACTGCTAGTTTTTAAGATAGCGAATATTCTCACGGCTCTTTTGATGGTAAGAGACATACGGATCCACCACCGTGTACTTGTTCGCTGTATTTGACATAAGAGAAGGCAGGCCTTCCCTCCGAACTGGAACATGTCACTGTCATTATAACCTCTACCCGGGTACTGGCCTTCTTCATAGCACTCTGCGACCAGTGGAAAACGCTAGTAGTACTTTGTTTTACAATGGTATTCAAATGAATTAAAAAGTTGTGTTTATTGTTTTTAATAATGTGCTAATAGACAGACATGTCGAATCTTTGAGGAATTTGTTTTTTTTTATCAATTAACTGCTATACACTAAAGAACATAAGAAATAAGTTGAGCCAGACATGCTGAAACGATCGTGATGAAATTTTGTTAGTGGGTACTCTTTTGGTAGGAAATTCGCGGGCCGGCTGTTATAAAATTATAGATTTGCCTCGATCCCTCCTAAATCTCATCTATAGGTCCTGACCTGATGATCAAATCATCACCTGGAAAGTATTACGCTGCATGTTAAAGCCCGTTTTGAGCAGACTAACAATTATAATCGACTAATAATTATAAAGAAAGGTTTCGACAAATAGACAAAACTATCTTAACAGATAATTATTTAATTTGCAATTTTCCGCCAGAAAAATTTAAAATAACAACTATCTCCTTTTCAAGTCAAATGAAAATGTCTTAGTAATGAGTCTGCCAGTATGATATTATTATAAATAGCTCCCATAATAATCATGGTCGGAGCCGACGTCAATATTCGTATTTTTATCAAATCGCCTTTGATCAGGTGTGAACAACTATTCGTTGTTAGCTGGAATTTTAAATAAATTGATTGTCTTTAAATTTTTACAGCTTCTTTTGTCTAGGAGTATATAGGCTCCTATTCACGGCCTAGCTATCTATATTTTGACGTAAGTATATGTCTCATATTACTCATCATTTACTAGGTATGGGTTCAATCACTTAGGGCCATAACTCACTGGGACGCCATTGCGATGTGGCCAGCGACGTTGCCATGGCTAAATGGCTAGCGTTCCTGCGTCGCCAAAGCATCTCAATACGAAGTAGTTGGCGACGTGGCCAGTGTCATTGCCATGGCTAGGCTCTAGCGTTCCAGTGTCGCCAAAGCGTCGCCATTCGGTCGCCAAGTGCGTTAGCCGTCATACATCTCAATACGAACTAGTTGGCGACGTCGCTGACCACGTCGCCATGACGTCTCGGTGAGTTATGGTCCTTATAGAGAAAGGTAGGTCTGGGTAAATTTATTGACTTTACTTCGGTCTCATAAGTATGTTATTAAAATGCTTTGAGTAAAATGAGTGTGTAACATTCCATCGTTTTAAACACGTAGGAAGGTTAGGTTCTTACTTTTAAAAATAGAATGATTAGGATCGATGCTAGTATAAAAATAATCCTTTTGCCTAGGATAGAAAGCACAGTCAGGCACACATGTCAGGCAGGACGACAGTCTAATCACGGGAAAAAATGTTCAAAATGTGTTTTGATTGAATTATTTAAATGGCAATTCATTTGATAATTAAGAAAACTAAGTTATTTTTTTATACAAGAGGAGGCAAACGAGCAAGTGTGTCACCTGATGGAAAGTGATTACCGCCGCCTACGGGCATCCGCAACACCACGATTCGTTGTCGACCTTTAAGGAATGAGTACGCTCTTTTCTTGAAAATCCCTAAGTCATAATTGTTTGGGAATACCGCCCTTGTGTTATTTTTAAATTTAATTCGCATTGAAATTTCTTTGCCTAAATTTGTGGAAGGGTATCGCAACGCCATTTCCTGGTTTAAATATTATTTGCTCAAAAACCGCTTTACACTTTTCATTCGCCGATGTAGAATATAACAGAATTTTCTGTCATTTGATGAGATTTGGAAAATCCTCAGCTTTTTAGTTTAACGGAATTTTCGTAATGGACTATACACTGACATTGAAGTCCACTTTTAAATCATAAAAGTTTTTATCATATTGGAAGGCAAACAAGCAGACGTATTTCCCAATGGTAAGAAATTCACGCTGCCTAGAGACACCAAAGATGATAATGGTGCGTTGCTAACCTGAGACCGGGATGTTAGGCCTCGAGCAAAAGTAAGTTTACCGGCTACCTTACCCTCCGAACCGGAACACGTCATGACGTTATGGTGGCAAGAATAAGTATGGCGTTGATACCAGTCCGGGTGAGTCGCTGCGAAACTCTACCACCTAGATGGTAAAGTTTTTTTTTCCCAATTTGTGGAAACGCATCTAACGTTAATAAATCAAGATCCGCACGATACTCGCCACTTGGTGACGCACGGGTTTTCTGTGGTTGTGATTCCTCGATCGTTTATAATGACGCTAAGCTTGGCAAAGTCCCGAGCTCTCAGCATAGAGTTTAATGGAGGATATTAATAGCCGTCTTTAGAAACACGGAAGTTTATGAAAAACAAGTCATATTATTATATAACTAGTACGAGAAAAGGAAACTTATCTACAGTATATTTCTTTAACCTACTGCTCTTACATTTTTATCGACTACTAAAAAATCCACACTAACAAGATTAGCTGCTCCTTTGCTCCCGTATTAAATTTCTTTAGCTCTCCCATGGGTTCTCGTTAAGAAATCCGAATAACAAGCTTGTGTCCTTCTATCGGTAGCAGACTTCCCGCAACATCATTTGGGTTACCTTAAATCTCCAATTCATGTAAATTGGAATTTGGAATCAGATTTGTATCGTTTTGTGTTCTTAAATACAATACAAGCGAAATATAAAAAAAAATATGTGAGAAGGGCCGACCTGTAACATGTATGATGGCTATAGGCCAAAGTTAGCTTTTACCATCAGGAGAGCCATGACATTGTTCGATGACGCTGTCTTATTTATAGGCCTATTGTGCAAGTCTTCCGGCTACCCTACCCTCTGGGCCGGAACATTAGAGAGTCATTATGGCGGCAGGAACAGGTGAGTCGTTAGATCTTTACCCGGGTAAGTTGCTGCGCAGCACTCTACCACCAGTCAATAATCCTATTAATATTATAAATGCGAAAGTTTGTATGTATGGATGTATGGATGTTTGCTACTCTTTCTTTTACAAGCCGATTACGATGAAATTTGGTATGTAGGTAGCTGAAGACCCAGAATAACATATAGGCTACTTTTTATCCCGGAGTTCCTGCGGGATTGGGACTTCCGCGGGTGAAACCGCGGGGCGCAGCTAGTAATTAATAAATAATAAATTGTTATATCTGATTCGTTCGTTCTTTTGGTACCAAGGCTGGATTTTACCGTCGATTTTAAAGGCGATCAACGTAAAAACGCGTCTAGTCAAATTATCAAGAGTGTCAGTCATGAAATTTCAGTTATTGTAAATACTAGTACTTTATTATTAAACTATTTTACCAGATTCACAGAAATAACAATTTTGTCAATTTTAAAAGAGTGCTTGCAGTAGCTTTTAAACCGCTAATTAAACTTGTTTGCAATGAACTTAGTTTTACTAAACTTAGCCATTACGATCGGTGA
This sequence comes from Calephelis nemesis, assembly GCA_002245505.1. Lineage (NCBI taxonomy): Eukaryota > Metazoa > Arthropoda > Insecta > Lepidoptera > Riodinidae > Calephelis > Calephelis nemesis. Next base: position 6,537 of record NJDD01000183.1, read on the forward strand.
AATCAGCCCTGAATGTTAATAATTCGCTAGTATTATATTCAAGAGTACAAAACAACACAAACCCGATTCCAATTTCGAATTTGCATGAAATCGAGTTTCAAAAGTAACTCTACAGAGCTTTGCGTTCTAATATTTAAAAAAAAGAAATGTCAAGACCTCATTTGTGATGAGGACTTAACATTTCTTTTTACATCTTTATAGGCATGCAGCTCTTGCTAAATTTATATTCCTTGGCATGCAGTAGGTAATAACAATTAAAATGTAACTTCCACGTGACTCGAAGGAAGCGCGACCCCGCGGGTATAACGAGATTACAAGTTGGTTAGCGGGAACCTTGGCGGTTAACCACATTATACAACCACTTCGCTTGAACTCACTCAACATCGTTTCCTTTCAATCGGCTTAAGATGTATCTACGGATAAAGTCATGTCAGCCATTTTTTGAATCCTTAATAACATTATAACATTACCATGTCTGCTTTTGTGTACGTTTGTCCGTTTTCACGTCAAAACCTATGAACCAATTTTATAAATTTTAGAATACAACTTGCTTATGTAGACTAGAACTTGGAGAAAGACACACTAAAATTGCTTTTTAAATGTCTTTTAAAAAGGGATATCACTTTGATATTTAATTCGTTGATTTTTTGTATGTATTTTATGCAAAATCTACGCGATTGCTCGGCCAACAACAAACATATTTTGATGTTTCGTTTATAGTCTTCTAACTACATATTTCATACAAACCGGCCTGTTTGTATGAAAAGGGTAATGAATGTGGAGGAAGCTAGACAGGTTTGGCAGGATTGTGAAGTCTGGCACTCGATACTCTCTGCTTACCCCGTAAGGGACTTGGCGTAAAGATATGTATGTATGTACTCTAACTCAAAATTGCAATCCATTTCGAAAATTAGAATTCTTAAATCGCGGCTTGGTATGTAGGTAACGAAATGGGATTGTTTTTCTCAGTCTTTTTTTCCAAGACAGATACTTTCAAAATGGTAAAATTTCTGATATAAGATCTAAAAAATATATACCGTAAAACGTAGTACGCAGTTTTTGAAATATCCCTAGAACATTTTCGAAAACCTCAAAAATGACTGGGTCTTTTATAAATATATTGGTGGTAGAGTGACCAATTTTCGCGGGAAAGGAACAACCGTCTTACTTATTTCTGCCGCCATGTTCCGGTTAGGAGGGTAGGGTGAACTTTTTAAGTCTTAACCCCACTATATTCAAATTTAGCCGGCCCTTTATAGGTGCATCACTGTCTTATGGCTAACGTACTAGGTCAATTATGCAGATCTACTGGTTAGCCATAAGACAGTGATGCACCTATAAAGGGCCGGCTAAATTTGAATATAGTGGGGTTAAGACTTAAAAAGTAATGCATTTTAAATATTGTTGCCAAATTGTAATATTTACTTTTATAAAATTTATTTTAAACAGTCCGTGAAAATGCTTCACTTGTGGTCACGCTATGTCGTTTCAAGTAGGAGTTGTGACGTCACCAGCATGTGAATGCGACTGCGGTTAGTGGGAACCAGTTTTATGCTTTATTTAAAATTGAATCAAACCCCAAAGTAAGCAAATTATATACTTATGTTATAGGTTTTAGTCAACGTTACTAATACATAAATTTAATAAACACCCAAACCCGAAAATACAAACATTTAAATTTTCATCACACAACTTTCTTGTCGCCGTCGGGAATTGAACCCGACCTACAGCTTAGACTTGTACGATAACCCCTCGTCCAACAAGGCGGTCGATATGGTGCTAGTGTACTGACACTATTATAAACAAACACAATTATCGTCAAATTTAACACAAGTGACAGGCTACCCGCATCACTCAAACTGTAATCTTGACACATACTATGTCAGTCGCATAAATGCTGCCAATCTATTCTAATGTTACAGAAGAATAAGCAAGTTTGTGCGTTTGTTTGTTTGAAGACACAGAATTCAACTCACAGCTGCAGTCGGGGAATATAATAGTTTAAACAGATTTTGTTTCTTATTTCGTCCGACAGAAAAAAGGAGCGTTATAAGTTTGACGTGTCTATCTGTATGTAAGTTTGTGTATACCTACATGCGTGTGTGTACGTGTGTCTGTCTGTTTCTCTGTGGAATCATAACTTGTGAACGGATGGGCCGATTTCGATGCGGATTTTTTTGTTTGTAAGCTGACCTGATCGAGATGTTTTTTAGCTACATTACATGTGGGGTTTGCCGGGGCTATTGAAAGATTTTTATTTAAGTACTTGCTTCCGTCCGCGCGGATGTCGGTCTTCGCGTGTTAAAACTAAAAAAATAAGGTTTATTTTTTCTACGTACTTTTCCAGGATAAAAAGTATCCCATTTTATGCCCAGGATAATAAGGTATAATTATACGAAGTTTCACTGAAATCGAAACGTTAGTTTTCACGTGATGCCTGAACATACAGACAGACAGACAGACAGACCAAATTTTTTTAAAATATTTATTTGGGTTTGGTATCGATCCAGTAACTGCTATTTATTTTTTCAATATTTTCAATGTACAGAATTGACCCTTCTACAGATTTATTATATGTATAGATATAGATTATATTAATAGCGTTATTTAAGTATTATATTAATTGCAACGTAGGATCTAATGACATTTGACTACAAATCAAAAAACACCGCACACATTTTTTTCTCAACAGAACTAACTTTGTTTTTCATTTAGTTTTATACAATAAAAAACTCAGATTTGCGACTTTTTAAAAATTGCTAAATCTAAAAAATCCACTGCGTCTCGCCCAAACCAATTTCATTGAAAGTTTTTATTGAGATGTATATATTGGATCTGCAGCATTTATTAATTTGCATTCTCTTATTTCAAAAGTTAAAGAAGAATGGGATACACACTTTTATAATTTTGGATTTGTCTATCTTTCAAACGATTTACTTAAAGAAAAATATCATAGAAATATCAATATTATTTTTAATATACCTACCTAAATACCCTGCTGTAAAGTATTAACGAAAACATTCGTTTTGGTTTCAGTTTCATGTATGGGAAGCGCCCAATGTAAACTTTTGTGTTATTTGTCGGCATTTTAACCTCTTCACATCGACCTCCCTCTCGTCAGACGGCGAATTTTAATGATCTCGTTATAAAAATAACTGCTACTACAATAATGAATGAATCTACTGTGTCTTATTTATGTAAGCTTATTGAGATTGTCTGGCAATTGGATCTAGTTGAGAGATACTCGTAACGACAGAATGGTGAATATGTCAGGAGTTATCATTAGTAGGTAAATTAAACTATAAAAGTGCAATAAAACTGCAAAAATTCGACTCCAATTTCATTACTACACCGCGATTTAATAATTTCTTTTTCGTCGGGTGCATCATGATTCCGAAATGGTCCTTAACGAATTTGTATGATATGGCGATGATAACATTTTTACAAATTACAACCTACCTTCCAAAAAAAACATCAAAATCTGTTCGTTTTTGGCCGCTTAACAATACACTAAAAATATCCAGATTAATTGAGAAACCCCGTTATTTAAATTCGGTTAAAAATAATTAATAATTTTTGTACACACATACATACTTTGACGCTAAGTCGATTATTGGAGTGTCGAGTGCCTAGTGTCAGAGTTTCAATGACCTGCCTGAACTGGCTCCACATTCAGCAAATATTACTTTCTAATAGTGTCTTTTATAGGTAATCTTTAAAATATTAGATTGGTTTTAATATAAATGAACTCACTTTCTTTCTCTATTAGTGCAGGAAAATTAAATCTTCAATTTCATTTTTATTATGGATAGCCGTATTTAAGAAGTAATTCAAAGTAAGTGAGTCTACAAATCCCATTCTTAACTCCATTAAAGGAGGACGTCTCAATTCGAATGCACGTTTTTTTATTATTTTTTTGTATTATTCTTACCTACGCGATAACTCGACCACTCATCAAGAATGAGGTCGTCAACTTGAACAAAAACTTATGCATTGTCAGCAGCCCGTCCCAGCTTCGCATGGGTGGACAAACTTTCATGTTGTTATTCATAAAAAAATCCTCTTGAATCACTCTATGAATTAAAAATTATCTTTTAAAATCTGGTGCGTAGTTGTAAAGATATTAGAATTAAAATATACTAAGTTCAGTACTACTATTTAAATTATGCGCTTCGACTTTATACTTTTTACTCTTTTTACACTTTATACTTTTATTTTTACATTGGCTGACCTATTCTAAATTTAAAAAATATGATAAAAAATAATCTAAAAAAATGATTCATTATATAATACAGATATCTTTAAAATACATTCGCATTTCCGAAGCCTGACGAATATAGCCAGAGCGCGTAATTTAAATACTAATACTGTATACCCAAAAACCACTAGTAGGGTGTTGATAAAATTGATGTGGGTCTATCTCGGAATCATTTGCTATTTTTCGAAAAAAAGAATGTTAAAATCGCGTGAAAAAAATAGTTGTAGTTTTTGCAACTTAACTACGCTTGATTTTTTAAAGTGAAGTCATAGATGCATAAAAAAATACAATTTCAACAACTTGAAAGTTACCAGGATCGCAGAACTTCAAGTGTGTCCTCTGCATATGCAAGCATGAGATGGAAATATTAATAGAACATTCTTTACACAGGCAAGCATGTAATTAGGTCAGGTAAGTGCGGAGTATAAGGTGTTTGCTTTGCTCGCGTTTCCATGATATTTTACAATTTCTGTACTTTTTACCGAATTCAAAAAAGAGTTAGGTCGTATGTTTGACTCTTTTATTTGTTTAAGTATGGTATCGATTTATCCGTCATTTCTGAACGGATTTCAATATTTTTGTTTATTTTCGAAGTATTCTCATTGCCAATCTTTCAGAATCAAATCAGGACCTGATGATGGAATTCCAGAGAAATAGAGGAAAATACTTGACTTTTGTGTGAATGATATACCTACTTATTGTTAAAGTCGGTTTTTAAATATCAACTTTGTTTAGACATGATCAAATCTTTTTAGTATTAGAAGGTAAATAACCGGACGGACAGTAAAATACGTGATAAACGGACGGTGAAATACACGGTGTTTGCACATGATAAATACAAAAGATGAGTGCGTTATCAACTTTGGGTTAGGATATCAAATAAAATAAATAAATATCTCTGGACAAGTCACACAAATTGAATCTAACCCCAAAGTAAGCAAATTATATGCTTGTGTTATGGGTATTAGTCAACGATACTAATACACAGAAATACTTAAATATTAACCAGAATAAAGTTAATAAACACCCAGACCCGAAAATGCAGACATCTAAATGTTCATCACAAAAATGCCTGCCCCCGTCGGGAATCGAACCTGAGCCTCGCGGTTAGTCGATGTAGTTAGGCATGTACGCTAGCCACTCGACCAACGAGGCGTGAGTAAGTTTACCAGCTACGGTACCGTTGTTGTCACCATAGTGGCCGTGTAATACTCCCTTTATAAAAGGTAGGGTAGGGTACCACCACACAAAACGACCAAAGGATGACGACGCACCCTCTACACCTGTGAAGTCTAGATGCCACGTTTATCCATATAGTATCTATAGGGCAAATTTATCTCTTACCATCATGGGATCCACCTGCTTGTTCGCTTGTGCCTGCTTTTGCCATAAACACAAACACGCGCATAAACACGCGCATAAACACACACACACACACACACACGCACACACGCACACGCACGCACACACGCACACAGG
>NJDD01000183.1:12317-27759 GCA_002245505.1 Calephelis nemesis
CACACGCACACGCACACGCACACGCACACACACACACACACACACACAGAAACACTGCCATGTTTTTAACATTACATATCTCAGAACTCATGAGGTGTTGAAACCAATCATGGCATACATTAATCATAGGAATCGTATAAATCTGTCAAGCGAATTCTAAAATATGAGTTGGTAAAGCTATAGTCATACATACACATATATTTTTATTAGACAGCGAACACGCACTCTTTATGGTTAGAGTTATCTGTGGCCTAACGAAACCGTTAAACGGGGTCTATCTAACCATCCGGATCGGAACATGACACTGTTATTATGGCTGCAGAAATAGGTACCTTGGATAAGGCCGTGGATACCTATACGGGAAACCTTACCTCAAAGGAAAGTTGCTACACAGCACTGTACCACCAGTGGCCTAGATGGTAATGACTTAACATATGCTCGCTTCTTGCTTGCAGTCTAGTGGAAAGTTTCTTGAGAGGTTCTTATATTTTTGCAAAGCTAAAACAAATGATAGATTAAGAGCCGGCATGATAAAAAATGCTAATCATTTTAGGCACCGTTTATAACTGAAATAGCAGCACTTAAAAGAAAACGTATGAGCACTGTGCCGTCACTTTTCAATGGCACATGGATTGGCGGAAAACAAACATTCTACTTATAAACCGCATCAAAGACGGCATTAAGACAAGGAAGATATTTAAAAGTAAGAACAAAGAGTTTTGATCGAGAGAAAAGATGGTCGATGTTTTTTCATAATTATTGAACTTCGTGTTGATATTGATAGAAATTAGTCAATTTTGGTGGCATTTTCTACAATTTTGTTCAGTGAAACTGCACAAATGAAATAATCATGAAGAAATAAGCGTATCGTGTATTTTCTCGTTGTCGTCAAATCTCATTACATAAACTTGAGTAATGAGGCCACCGCTTTACCCAAGAGCCTAACTAAGTCTTACTGACGACTTGTGACTGATGACTAATAATAATTAATTAAAATTGATATAAAATTTGATGCAAATTTCTACTTGACTACTGACCAAATACTAACGTAAGGCCAAAACGTAAAGAAAGAAAAAAGTAGGAGCGAAGACAATAATATATTTATTGATAAGAAAATACAAAAACTTATTATTAGGTCTTCAGTTTGCACGGAGACAGCTGCGGTTATTGCGCATTATTGGCCTAATTATGTCACAGTAAAAGCGCGTTGCAGTTACTCGTATAGGGAATTTATTTATTTTCTACGTCGCATTGGCAAGCTAAATATAGTCTTTGAATGTTTAGTTTTCTTTAAAATTTTTAGTGTTTAGTGGTTTTTGAACTAATACCATATTATTTTATGTAAGCAAATTTTTCTAATTATTTAATTTTTAAGTTGCGGTTTCCTGGGGCTGTGATTGCTGTTTAACGATTTCTTGTTCGTTTTAGGTACTATCGGAAATATTTCAATTGCCGTAATTTGTCCTATAGTATTTGAATTGAAAGTAACCAACATTAGAACCTATGGATTTAGGATTAGTCGATCTAGCTTATAATGTAAATTCATGCCAAATTTTATCTAGGCGTTGAGGTATAAATTCAAAAAGAGCATGCTTTAACATTTATAAATGGGACCAGCCTACCCGGCGAACTTCGTTTTGCCTCACAGTTTGTTTGGGAAAAATAAAATACCGATTCCTCATCAAAACTTGTGCTACTTAAGTGCACTTAGGTGGAGGTAACTAGTTTTTTTTAATATAAGTGTGGTTGGGATTTGTAAGATCTTAAAGCCTGCCTGATGACCACGAGGGTCCTGTGTTTCTGTTTCCTGGTCCTGGTGGAAATTATTTATACTGATATTTGTGTGTTTGTAATTTCCAAATTTAGGTACGACTTGGAAATACTTATTGTGAGGGTATACTTTATACCTACATGTTACGTAAAATAACCCAATATTTTAACTAAAAAAGGAATTGAACCGAGCGTTTCTGAATTATAGCCAAGCATAGCCAAGTTTTCATTTTGCCTTTCATCCCTTTCCCATGGTTTAATCAAGCATAGAGATATATACATAGCAGGAGAGATAACACTTTCGGGGTGGCTAGAGGTCTGGACCCCTGGATATTTTCAATGTAAGAAATTAAGTTTTCGGTAGTTTTATTATATGTGTGATGATGATGAATTGTATGAGCTTTCATTAATTATAGCAAAATAACGAGGAACGACGATTTTAAACAATTTGACACTCAATTGTGCCGTAGATGAAACGACTTATTCAGAATTGACTGCTGCGATTGGCACGTAGAAAGTTTTGACCCAAGAAGAATATTGACTTCTTTTACACCAATCGCTAAAAGATCAGTGTAAGTTATAATTTGAATGAATTTGTTACTAGCAGCTAGTTGTAGTGTTTATAATTATAAATGAAGGAAATACTCCAGTCCAATAAACATGAATATCGAAATGTATTTCTGATCTTGCATTTTTGATATATTATAGTTTTAATGATATGAAATTATGTACAAAAAATTTTAGGATCTGCAATCCATAACAAGGTGTAAAAAAAGTTTTTCCACCTTTTGCTGGGGGATGGTATTTCTACATGTTATTTTGTAAGTAATATATTAAATATATTACATTACGTCAAAAAATACGAAGTTCAAAACATCACATTAATTTTATTTATGAATTATTTATGAACATACAAATTTACAATAATTTATGAATAAACATAAACAAAAAATAAAAAAGTTGACTGTGTGCTTGTGTGTGTGTGTGTGCGGGCGTTATTGTGTTTGTGTGTGGTGTATGTGTGTGTGTGTGTGTTTCTAACTTTAGGATTATTAATTATTATCGCTATTTCGTAAGTTAAATTCTGTCAAAAGCACTAAATGCCACATTAGCGACGCTGTTTACTGAACAGATAAGTAAAGTTGGTCGCACTGTATTTTTATTAAAGGGAATTACGAATAGATATATGACAAGTATTAATATGATATCAATATCCTTGACATTTAAAATATGATACGTAATGGAACGAAATGGAAAGCGACAGATGTTCCCAATTGGGACTATTTGATATGTGAGTATCTCATGTTACACATTAAGTACGTGTTCCGTAAACGGAAATGTAAACTTACATTTCAATTCAACTTTCGTCATGTTTGTCCGACCAACTTCGGAGTTTGTTTCGTCGTTTTTCCTCCTAATTCAAAATTTAAGAGGATTAAGAACGAGGTCGGAAAGACGGTGCATTGCATTTTACAAGTGTTTAAAAACGAATACGATAAAAGTTGACGAATTTCAAACAAACAAAAAAAGTATTAAGTAGCAAATTAGTTAATACCAAAGTAAGCAAATTATATGCTTGTGTTATGGGTGTTATTCAACGATGCTTATACACAGAAATAAATAAATAGATACTAGAATAAATTTAATAAACACCCAGACCTGGAAATGCAGACACCTAAATGTTCACCACAAAACCTCAAAAGTTTTTGAAAATTTATTGATTTAGTATTTTTTAATAATCAAGTGAAGTTACAAGTATCGTGTTTTCATTAGTATATTAAACTAGAATGTTTATCGAGCTACATCACATATTTTTCTCAGAACACAATAAGTCCTTGTTAGTGGATTTAAATTGAATTATAGCATAAAAATAAAAACTCAATAACCCTTTATAAGACCTTTATGCAATGTAGCTAAGAACCATCCCGACTAAGCTATCTTTCAAACAAAACTCCGTATCGAAATGGTTCTATCCGTTCAATAGTTATGTTGACACACAGACACGTTATACTTATAACACTCCACTTTTCCGACGGGGGCTAAAAACTAGGTTATTTCAGCCTTGACTTTAAATGAAAATATTTTTTTTAAATTAAATTTATAAATAATAATAAATATCCCTAGACAAGTTACACCAATTGAATCTAACAACAAAGTAAGCAAAATATTTACTTGTGTTATGGGAGTTAGTTAATGATAGTAATACATAGAAGTACTTAAAAAGATACCAGAAAAAAATTAAGGGTTTTGTAGTACAGCTTCTACAAGTTGTTGGTCTGGGCCTAACCGGCCTCAGGTTGGCACCGCACTATTACTATCTTTGGTTTCTCTAGGCGGCGTGAATTTCTTACCATCAGGAAATCCGACTGCTTGTTTGCCTTTCATTATCATAAAAAAATAACAGTGTCATGATCCGGTCCAAAAGGTAGAGTAGCCGGTAAATTGGCGTATTGGCCTAATTTCTTGGCCACAGCACCTACTATAACATAGTGTATGTAAGCCTTAGATTGTTCGCTGTCTTATAAAATATAATCTTGGAAATGTATTTTCTCATATCGGTAATGAGTCTTTAGCATGGCTTCCCTTGTATGAAGCTTATTAATAATTTAATAAATATGTAATTACATAATGTGACTAGATTTAAGTCACTTTGCTTGAAGTAGGGATAAAAATACAAACAAATGGATGTAATAAACAAATTAATGTAGATACACTTCTGCTTTAGGCTTCATTTTTCATTTAGGCACTAAAAAATGTTCATGGTGTCTTTTCAATCTGTGACATGGGCAATAAACCTCTTGTTTTCATCCTCGTGCTACCCTACCAATTCAAATACGACAATGACAAGTACTGACGTATATGCGGGCGGAGCCGTGAAACTACTAGCTGTTAGTAGTTTGATATTGTTTTAACTATAGACTGACTAGCTGTTTCTCTTTTGTTTCATCTAAACGTAAAAAGTGAAGTAAAGTATCTTCACGCCCATATCCCCGAAGAGGTAGGCAGAGGCACAACAAGAGCACTTACAACTAGCCGAAGACACTAAGTCCTACAATGAGATAGATGTCAAGCCTATCGCCAACCGGACACATATTCAATCCCGGGCATCATTTTTTTTATTAGAAAATTGGAAAACCCAACTTTTCTCTTTGTTGCCCGACCCGGGATTCGAATCCGGGACCTCATGCAATTAAGACCAACACCTGAACTGTTGTTTTATCTACATATTCAAATTGAACTCCCCACTAGAACAGCTACTGAGATATTGGGGTAGACAACGCAGTCATGTTTCCAATGTCTAATTCATGGTAGTTTACAGTAGATAGGGATAAATTAATTTACTTCTAAAAATTGTTTGTTTTAATATATAATCATGTAATCAATATAAAAAATAGTGTGTAAATAGCAAAAAAATATTAAAATTACTTGTTTGATTAAAACCTATTAAAATATTTGCACACCACTAGTTGATAGAACATCGCTTAAATAATTTTGTAACATCTTTGTAACACTCATATTCCTCAAATAAATATTTTTTCTTTCTTTCATAATATTAATAAAACAAATAAGACTTAAATCTAAACTTGTCTTGGATTGCGTTAGTTAAAAATTAACAAATTAATATTCAAAAAAAGTATCTTCGGACCCGTTTCCGATAAGAATCAGACAGAGGCACTAACGATTAGCCTCCTACTACTCGTATATTAAACTAATTAATACTTATTCAATTATCTATGAAGACGATAATGCTTGCGTTGTCGGCCATTGTGTGTAATTAATCAATCCCGGTGACATCCCAAACTGCTGACAGCTTGATATGTCATTATAATGATAAATTGGATTGATAATATGTTAGAAAATATCACTGGTGCTGTACAGCGGTTTTGTTAATAGAAGTGGGCCGGCTTTGTGGTTGAAGCTGGCAAAGCACTAGCTGTAGGGTTACTCTTGAATCTCGATATCATGCGAATTGGAAATTGGAATCATTTATGTCATACTTCTGAACACATCACTATCTATATATTATAAACATTTAGTTAGAAATTAGATCAACGAATTCGATAAAATTATTTATTGTTTACTACGTGTTAATAATTTGCCAGTATGTGTTCATAAGTACCTAAAGTATTCGATATTTTCCATCGTCTTCGCTTGGTAAATCGTTCAATTATTCATGTCTTTACGAGTAAATTCATTATCAGGGCTAAAATTTAAACTACTATTTTAAGTTGATGATGCTGTTATAAGCGAAACCGGTAGGCTACTCGTATTTACAAAATAGGAAATACATAGTGATACGTAAAACAGTACAAGTATTTTTGCATTTAAAGATATGAGTACCTAAAGTGACAGACTCGATTTCAATTTCCGATATTGCATGAATCGAGCTTCAAGACTAACCATACTGTTCGTGGGTTACGAAAGTTCTCGAGTGGCAGCAACGAAATGGGTCATTATTTTTGTACTATTTATTCCTAGTGATTTTAATATTATTGGCGATTAGACAGAACAAAATTGTTGCTTTGTAAAAAAAGTTTTAACATAACATTGCCCGGGATTGGATATGTGCCCGGTTGGCGATAGGCTTGCCACCTATCACATTGTTGGACTTAGTGTCTTCGGCTAGTCGTAGGCGCCCTGGTTGTGCGTCTGCCTACCCTTTCGGGATATGAGCGTGAATAAGATACATAGATTGCTATCCACTTCATTTCCTGTAAGGCAAACATAAATAAATAAATAGGTATATTGCGACCTCTTGAACCCTTTCCGTCTTATTAATAAATATGAACTAAAGTAGGTGTAAAATTAAGTTGATATTATAGTCTGTATCACATCGTGTACTTTACTCTGTATTTATTAATAGAGCCGTTAATAATTAATACTCGTTCTACTTAATTATCAAATTTTTATTAGACTCGAAACATTTCAAAGTTTGTTTTCATTAACTTTATACCCTCTGTTGGACTTGACTGCACAAGGTCCCGGGTTCGAATCCCGGGTCGGCCAACGAAAAGAAAATTGGATTTTTCCAATTTTACTTTAGACCCCCTGTGGTCTAGCGGTTCAGTTGTTGGACTTGACTGCATGAGGTCCCAGGTTCGATTCCCGGGTCGGGCAACAAAAAGAAAATTGGGTTTTTCCAGTTTTCTAATAAAAAAAATGTTGGTCGGGATTGGAAATGTTCCCGATTGGCGATAGGCTTGCCACCTATCACATTGTGGGACTTGGTGTCTTCGGCTAGTCGTGGGTGCCTTGGTTGTACCTCTGCCTACCTCTTCGGGAATATTTTTTTTTTACTTTTTTTTTATCCTCTGGTGTTTGTTGCAAGCAATTAAAAATGTTGTTGGTACGTCCAGTTGTCTGACAGTTCAGTTATATTGTACGGTCTACAGCCTGTGAAAAAAGCGTTCGAACTGAAGAAGTTTATGCTATTTAGACCTATTTTTTACGAAAACAATATCTACAACTGACAGTTAATATGTTGCTTGATCAAAAGGTAATCTTGTAGATAATTTTGTACTTTTATGTACACATTTCAAGGATGACGAAAATAAGAATAACTCCCTTCAAAAACTACATGTTATGTAACTATAAATCATCCCGATCATGTTTAACTTTCAAACAAAAAAAAGCAACAATATTGGTCCAGCTGTTTAAAACTTATCAAGCGATGTGTCGCTTATGATATTACATAAACACATAAGTAAAGTTTATAACACACTTTTTTCCGTCGGGGTTAAAAAAATCACTTATTACAAAAATTGTTACATTTTGCATTTTTTTCTTCCTTTTTTTTTGCATTTTTACTTTATATTGATACACTATCTTTGTAGTCAACATATTGTTTTAACCACTTATGTTTATACTAGGTCAATTTATACGTATTATTAGACTTATTGCTAAGACGAAGTAAAGTATTAATGATAAGACACTCTAGTCATACATATAGTTAAGTTGTACATATTATTGCAAAAAGTGAAAGTATTTCATAAATGTATCCATTAGATGTGCAGGAATGTGTCAAGAACAATTGTAAATCGTCCTTCAGTCATGCGATATTATATCGATTAAGGACATGGTAGCGGCGACACTGATTTATTAATAACTACCCCATTTGACGTGATAACTAATTGCTTTTTAACCGATTTCGTGGGAGGATTGGAAGATTTGGATTAAGGCCCCATACTTAGTCAGCCAGAAGAGCCAATCACCGCGCTTCCCCGTTCCATGATTACTATGAAATATTGCGCTCTAAAGTAAACTTTAAAAAAGTCTTAAGCGACAAATCACTATTTTTGACATTATAAAAGTAATTTGAAAAAAAGTATAAAAACTGAAACTATACCTAAACTATACTTAAACTGATCTTTTAGGTATAGTACTTATCTATGTTTATGTTAAATCTGGTGTCGATATTTTCATAACTGAAGTAGACAGTTGGGTTTTACTTTACATAAGGGTTAATTTTTTGATTTTTTTCTATCGAGCAAAGTGAAATGAATCATGTTTTGGAAACACTAGTCTTATAAAACATATTCATGTTGATCTTGTATATTTTTTTCACCAAGATCCATGATTGCTTTGTATGAAAAAAACATTATACTGCTGACGTATCTTAGCGTATATGGACCCTTAATGCAGTATGGTGGTAACCTGTAGGGTAACTCTTGAACCTCGATTCATGCAATATTGGAAATTGGAATTGAGTATGTCATTTAAGGTACTCTTGAACACCATACTAGCGAATAATTAGCATTTAATAATAAATAATAATAATAATAGCTTTATTCATTCCATACACCAAATCATAATTAAATATAAATCATTTCGCATTCATAATTACTTGATTAGTATGCATTTCACTAATATTTATAAATTTTATGTTCTATGTAAATCACATAATACTATCAATCGAAATATATAATATAATAATATTCAAGTGTTCTAGTTGCCGTGTATGGACCCCTCTCGGGTAAAAGCCTCCTCCAAAGATTGCCAAATTACTCTGTCCTTAGCCTTCTCAATCCAATTGTCGCCTGTGATTGCTTTTATGTCGTCTTGCCACCTGGTACATGGTCGACCTCTGCCTCTTGTTCCTTTGGGTCCTTTCCATTTTGTTACAGCCAATGACCATCTCCTGTCGGTGTGTCTTGCTACATGGCCAGCCCATTTCCACTTCAGTTTTTTAGCAAAGTGTAGCGCGTCGGTCACCTTAGTTTTTTTGTATTTAGTTAATAGTAAATAATAAATTATGAAAGTTAACAATCCGCTAGTAGTGTTCAAAAGTACCTGAAATGACATACGTGGTTTCATTTCCAATTCGCATGATATCGAGATTCAAGAGTGACTCTACAGAGCTGTATTCATATAAAAGTGCACTCGGGGACTAGCACCTAGAGTAACGAATGTTCAGGGGCAATTTGAAGGGCAAAAAAATAAACGAAATTTTTCCTCGTTATCGAATTCTTTTAAAAATCGTGTTAGAAATATTTTCAAATAATGATAGTGTTCCTCCATGTTGGTCCGGGCTCCTTTGCAGAATAGATCATCTGCCTTCCTTGCCAGGCAGCTCGTAAAAGGCGAGCATAGGCTTACCATCAGTAGCACCGAGACATCTGACTAGGTGGTAGAGTTTCGCAACGACTCGCCCGGATTGGTGCCACCGCCTTACCTATTCCTGCCGCCATAACGTCATGGCGTGTTCCGGTACGGAGGGTAAGGCGGCCGGTAAACTTACTTTTGCTCTAGGCTTAACATCCCGACCTCAGGTTAGCAACGCACCATTACCACCTTTGGTGGCTCTAGGCGGCGGGAATCTCTTACCATCAGGAAATCTGTCTGCTTGTTTGCCTTTCTATAACATGAAAAAAAAAATTATATCAAGAGAATTTTCAAAATTCTGTTTTCCTATATAGCAGTTTTAACAAAGCGGTAAAAATATTTTAGTAAAAAAAGCTTAATAGAACATTATTTTAAACTTAACCTTCCGTTATGAAAATCGTATATTTTCAAAGAAGAAAAGAGTTTTAAAACATTAGTTTTTTAACAAATCTAGACATATTTAAAGGTTGTAAATATTTGCGCCGATTTCTAAAAGGCTTATTAAATTCAGGTTATTTATATAAACATTGTTTTTGAAAAATTAAGAAAAAAGTAGTTTCATAATAAATTAATAGTTTCAAAATTCCTGACGTACCAATATTAATTATTTATATACAATTATTATTGTTATAATACGTACCAATACCAGTGCCTGCCGGGTCCGGGTAACATTTTAATATTAATGAATTGATTAATTGGTTTTTGTTTAATGAATTATTCAGGAAATTGAAGACAGGGCTTATTAAGAAACTGTATTTTTAAAATCTTTATTTCGTCTCTGTGGTCTAGCAGTTCAGTTGTTGGAGTTGACTGCATGAGGCCCCGGGTTCGAATCCCGGGTCGAGCAACAAAAGGAAAATTGGGTTTTTCCAATTTTCTAATAAAAAACATGTTGCTCGGGATTGGACATGTGCCCGGTTGGCGATAGGCTTGCCACCTATCACATAGTGGGATTTAGTGTCTTCGGCTAGTCGTGGGTACCCTGTTTGTGCCTCTGCCTACCTTTTTAGGGATATGAGCGTTAAGGTACTTTTTTTTATTTCGCATTATTATAATAAGTAGTTATAAACTAAGGCAATTAATTTACAAATGTTTACAGGTTAGTTACAGTATACGCAACTATCTTTTGACGATAACTTATTTGATAGATCATATTACTTTTTTGCTATATATATATATATAATAATAAATAAAATATATATATTATAATAAGTTTATGTTACTTTAAAATTTTAATTTTAACATTCATTTGTAATAAAAGTTTTTTATGTGTTACCGTGTGATATGGAGTTTCGTTAAAGTTTGGGCACTATTGATTCACAAACTAGAATTGTAAAACTCACATACAAATGACTTTTTCGACCCAAATCGTTACTTTAATTCCATCGAGATCTTGTAAAGTCTCCAATTGGCGAGTGTAAATTGAGGGCATTTATAATGTATATTGTTCGGATTGGTTCAGGGTTGCCAGTGTCTGAGTAACGTTTCCAATAGGTAAGTTTAAACACATGAAAACTGACAAAGAAAATCGGTTAATACCAAGTAGCAAAAAAAAATTAGAAAGATCCCCCCTACTCTCTAGTCATGTGACTCTGAGTTTGCAATGAAATTTTGGGTTGCCACTCGATAAAAAACATTGACAACTTCTATATTTAACATACTATCTAATTACCCTTGACTTATTCAGCTTAACCCCCCTTTTACTCCCCTTCCATAGTTTAGGATCTCATTGCGTAAATACAAATTTAATTTTGTTTCTTATGTTTAGTTTGTTTTTGTTTAATTTGTTTTTTTATGTTATGTGTGTAAGTTTATGAAAAAGTATATAATTAGTAGCTTTTTTATCTGTCCACCAGATCCACTTAAGTATTTGATATCTATGGATCCGTACCGTATTACGGCGAATCGCCAGTGACAAAAGATAAGACTCGACCGTACTCAGAGATGTCAATTAGCATTTAATCTATCGTAATGCTACAATTTTGTATGGAAGATGTCGACCTAATGGCTGATTAAAAACTAATTGACGTTTCTGACTGCGACCGTAAGTCTTAGTATCCAAAGAATTAAGACTGGTCGAAAAGAGAGATAGGTACGTCATGGGATTATTTTATACGTAGCAAACGTTAATTTCAAAAGTTGAATAGCTCTTGTTAAGTTGCAGCCGTCGGAGCATACCTCCAATCATTAAGGCTTACTTCAGGGTCTTCATAAGACTAATAGAAACTTTTGACGCGACAAGTGACAAGTGACATTTAAGGCTTATCAGGTAAAGTTCATGGTAAAATTGAAACTAAAAATGGCGTTATTAACTTAGTTTAATCGACGTACAAAATATCGAATGTCAAAAAAACATATTACTCCAAACCATAAATAAAATATTGACAATTGTAATATACAGTACATCATTATAAAATTAAATTTAAATTAATTATAATTACACCACAGATTTTCCGTAGTGCTCTCATTTCGACCGCATTTATCCTACTTTCATGGTCTTTCTGACATACCCAACTCACGCTTCCATACAATAACGTTGGGATAAGCACAGAATTATGCAAAGCGAGTTTAGCTTTTTGAATCAAAACTTCGCTTTGGAATAGCTTACCCAACGCTCCATTCACACTATTTCCTACACTCACTCTCTTCTCTACATCCGCGGTGTACCTTCCATCCCCGCTAACCCGCAACCAAGATATACAATTTCATTTCCTTATTCCAGTACTACATCATCAACAAAACTCTTACATCCGTTCTGGCTACGTCTCTTTCAAACACCATTATTTTGGTTTTCATCGCATTCAAATGTAAGCCCCTTTCTTCACAATCTCCTTCCATAACTGTAACCAGTGTTTGCAGCTCAGATGGTGTAAAGCCCTAAAGTACAGCATCATCTGCATAAAGCAGGCAGTTCACCACTTGGTCACCCATACGCATTCCCACATTCAATGATTTTAACCTTTGCAGACATTTGTCCAAATACAAGATAAACAAGCGTGCTGACAACACACAACCCTGCTTGACGCCAATATTAACATCAAACCACGCGCACGCATGCTTCACAGTCTAAATACATTGACTGCACCGCACGCAGCAGGGACCCGACTATCCCATAATCTGGCAAAATGTCCCAAAGTTCCTTACGTACAACCCTATCAAACGCTTTTTCGAGATCCACAAAACTGCAAAAAAAAATATCTCTGTATTAAATTACTTAATATGCTTCAAATACTACAGAGTTAATTAATCTTTGTTTATAGCAATATTAGTTCAGTTTTAAAATATTTTTTTAAAAAAACCAGCTGACCTTCGTATTGTTTGATATTAATAGGTAAGTCTAACAGTTTGTATTAAAAATAAGCTATTGTTTTTCCCATTTCCCGCAATTTTTCCGATTTTTATTTCATAAGAATCCTTTTTTATTTCCTGACAATAACTAATACAACAAAAAAAATATTAGCAATTTAAATATGCAGACTAGCCGACCCGGCGAACTTCGTATGTAACTTGATGTTAACAGTTACTAACAGTTTGTATGAATTAAAGCATTGTTTTTCATATTTTTCCTGCAGTTTTCCCGGGTTTTTATTTCTTCATAAGAACTTTTTTCGGACAATGAATAACACAATGAAAAAAATTTCGAAATGGATATATCCGTTCAGGCATGATGCGAGAAACCTGCTAATTATGAGGATTGATTTTTTATGTATATACAACTCATCGACCACACATTGGGATGTATGGTCGATGATACAACTAAACCTAGTCCAACTTCCAGTCTTTGGTGTAGTTTGTGATAAGATTACCAATTTGTATTTTTTATTTTCGATTTAATTTCCATGAAGATGAATGGCAAATAAAATATTTATTAATATAATTCTACATCCAAACATTATTTATTATAATTACAGAAATCACCAAAAAAATATTTTACTTTGCAAGGGAATATCGACGGAATACTCCAATTATGTCCCAGGGCGGCAAAAAAATGAATAGTTTCTTATAAATAAAAACCACGAGAATTGATTGGAAACGTTATCGTAGTATTTGTTTTTATTTCATTTATTTCCACGTATGAAAACTTTGTAACAATGTGGTTTAACATTTAAAGCGTGCATATTAATTTTTATAAGCAATTTAATGAGTGTTTCGTGACCGCGGCCATTTTGACTTGGCGAAAATGTCGGGACTGGGAAATGACGCTAGGGGTGTACGTAGTATGTTTTTAGTTTAAAAGTTTTAAATTGTTACTCATAAATTATGACAAGTGTTTTTTTAAGAAAACCCAAAGGAAAACAGTCCGACGGAATCCCTTGAATTCATTTGATTTCATTGATACCAGTAGATAATGGAAATGATGAATGATAGTTTCATTAGAATTTTCTGATTCAGATTGAAAATATTTAGTACCAGTGGTACACTCGTTGGTCGGAAGGCTAGCGTACACAACTAACTACACTGACCAAACGCGAGGCTCGGGTTCGATTCCCTACGGGGGGCAGGCGTTTGTGTGACGAACATTTAGATGTCTGCATTTCCGGGTGTTTATTCAATTTATTCTGGTATGTGTTTAAGTATTTCTATGTATTAGTATCGTTGACTAACACCCGTAACACAAGCTTATAATTTGCTTACTTTGGGGTTAGATTCAATTTGTGTAACTTGTCCAGGAATATTTATTTATTGAAGTGAAAACTTCTTTAGCAGCGTTGCGCACTTTTTTGGAATGCGTAAACACTTTTGAACTCACGTCACATCGTCAGATCCTAAGACAGCGCACTGCGCATGCGCTAATGAGACTGCGCCGGTCGCTTGCGCGAGATCTAAAACAAAACGAACATTCATTGCTGTTTTTGTATTGCTTACATACTTCCGAACAGTTTAGGAAAACAGTTGGTGGTAGATAAAATAGTCTTTTAATATCATAGTTTCTCAGTTAATAGAAACTACAGTACAACATTGTGAAGAAGTTGAGCTGTTTTCGAAAAAGTTGAAAGTTTAACAAAGGAAATAATAGTAGAAGGAAAATCGATATACACATACATATTATATTGAATTGAATTATGGTTAAGTTTGAAAAGTTAAATATTTCATTATATTTTATCTCATAAGTAATACTATTTTAACTGGCCGAGATAAATTGTGAAGTGGCCGTACTAGTACGTAGCGTACTGAAGTGTCATGGTTTAGCACAAACTAAAAGGTAGGTACTAAAAGTACTAATAAGGTGTACTACCTAGTACATTTTACGGTTTATACGATTGTACAGTGCGAATACAAAAATGTCCGATTACGCACAAGACTATTGTACTATACCACATAATTGATAGTACTATCCTACTGATAATTAAAGCAATTCGTGCAAAATTATTCCCTAACCATTCCAAAATATCAAAAATGCACAACGTTAACATTCAAGTTTTCACTTCTGCCTGCAGTCCCGGAGTGCAACCCGTCTTTTTTATTTATATTTATTTACACGTACTCCTACACACGGACCATACTAACGGTACTCGTGTACGTCTACTTTGATAATATTTAGGTAGGTACATATTTTCACCGTGTTCCGGGTTCTTTTGCAGAATAGACCATCTGCCTTCCTGCCAGACAGCTAAAAAGGCGAGCATAGTCTTACCGTCACTAACACCGTGACATCCTTCTAGGTGGTAAAGTTTCGCAGCGAGTCGCCCGGATTGGTACCACCGCCCTACTTATTGTTGCCGTCATAACGTGTAATGCTTGCCGTTGACGTGTTCTGATTTATAGGGTAAGGTAGCCGGTAAACTTAATTTTGCTCGAGGCCTAACATTCTGGCCTCAGGTTGGCAACGCACCATTATCACCTTTGGTGTCTCTAGGCGGCGTGAATTTCTTACCATCAGGAAATCCATTTGCTTGTTTGCCTTCCATATGCATGTTTAGTCCATATGGACTAAGAAGATTTATGGCAAAATAAACTCAGGGGGCAAGCCTTTTTAAATTTATCATATAAATTAGACTTAAATCATAGATCAGAAAAAGTTATGTTTTTAGACCAACTGAAGAACATAGACCAAATGTTTCCTAAATTA
>NJDD01000183.1:27922-118759 GCA_002245505.1 Calephelis nemesis
AGGAGCCCGGACCAACACGGGGAAACAAAGGAGCCCGGACCAACACGGGGAACAAACAAACATAGACCAAATGTTTCCTAAATTAGCAGATTTATTTGTTATTTTTATTAACTGCCCCGGTGAACCTCGTTCCACCTGGCATGACATCTTATATCAGTTTGTAGTAAATAATTACTTTGTTATTTTTCGAATTTTCTTTTCCGTTTTTTATCACTTTTTAAACATTTTCTAAAATTACAAAACATTTTATAATAAAAATGTATCTGGATAAAAATTTTAGAATTTTAACAAGCTCAATGGTTGTAGTACTTATAGTAGAGCGTATCTTTTTTACATATTTAATATTTAGCGAAGAAAATGGCCGCTCTTCTACAAGAGATAATGATTTCAAAATAAAATGTGGCCAAACCGAGTTTATATGGCTCTCGCCTCTCATTGACAAATTTATTAGATGTTATACAGCCAAACTAGTAAATCTACGCTCTCTAACTCTACAAGCTCATACTTACAATATTTCCTGTTTTAATCAAACTATATGTTTTGGCTGTTAAAGTCACGTGGTTAGGTAAAAAAATGTTTGCATTCACTGTTCATTAATTTAATATTATACAACAGTTGGCCGCCTCACTGGGCGAGTGTCTAGCGTACACGCCTAACTACATCGACCATTTGCGAGGCTCGGGTTCGTTTCCCGACCGGGCAGGCATTTGTGTGATGAACATTTAGATGACTGCATTTCCGGGTCCGGGCATTTATTAAATTTATTCTGGTATTTATTTAATTATTTCCATGTATTAGTATTGTTGACTAACACCCATAACACAAGCAAATTCAAATTGAGTAACAGTCTTTTTGCGGTAACGATACGACCAAGCCAGTTTGATTATTTCTTACCGTCAAAAGACCGAACTTGTTTGCCTCTGAATCCTATAAAAAGGAAAAAAATCTATAAAATAAGTATAGGACCTGGTGAATTGATACAGAAAAAAGTAGATTTCTCATGAATTATTCTTTTCACCGGCAGTTTTGTTCCCTCGTTATTCCAACGAATGGAAGTTAACCAAATCTAAATGAAATTCCTTCGAAACGATTAATTGTTCGAGAGGAATCCAGTTAGTTCTGTGAAAAACTGTCCAACTGTTAATTCCCCTGGAACTCGAGTATACTTTATTAAAATTATTTGATAGTCTATATTTTTGTGCCGAAATTGTAACGAGAGTTTTTGGCCCATTTTTACTTATAACAAAACTATACAAGGTTGAATTCTGTACATTAAAGATATTTAAAAAATAGGTCAGTTTGAATTAAAAGGGGCAGCGGAACACATTTTAAACATTTTTAGAATTCTGGTCTGTCTGTTTCCCGACCGATCTACTACTTGACCGATTCTAATGAAATTTGGTTGGTAGGAACACGATGTTATGAGTAAGATTTCTCATTATTTAGGCTAGGGCTTTCGGTAGGAGAAGGGTGTGGTGGGACTCATGAACGCGTTGTCCGATTAATTTTATTCGTTGTTTATAAATAAATAAATGTCCCTGGACATGTCACACAAATTGAATCTAATCCCAAAGTAAGCAAAGTATATGCTTGTGTTATGGGTGTTAGTCAACGATACTAATACATAGAAATACTTAACACCCAGACCCGGAAATGCAGACATCTGAATGTTTATCACATAAATGCCTGCCACCGTCGGAAATGAAACCCGAGCCCTGCGGTTGGTCGACGCCTGACGCGTGTACGCAAGCCACTTATAGACCCGAACCTCGCGGTTGGTTGATGTAGTTAGGCGTGTACGCTAGTCACTCGACTAACGAGGCAGAGAAATAATAATGTTTGATTTATAATTTGTGCTTTATTGCTTGGCCTCTTTTTTCATGCCTTAAGTTTTATAGTTTAAAAATTACAGCACTACGTATAAAGCGACCAAACAACTTGAAAACCATATTGTAGAAAAACATTTGAATATACAGGTCGCTTTAGGCAGAGTTAGGCCTCCAGAGTAGGCAGGGAATATCGAGTGCTAAGTGAACGAAGATCCCCAGGTCGGCTAGTATTTCTTAATAATATAGATTAATCAATATCTCCCAGGTGGTGGTGGTGCACGTAGTTAACCTGATGATTAAAGGCATCCGCTATTGATGTTACTGGTGTGTCACTATCGATCTTAGACCACGTGTTTTCCCGTGTTCGTCCGGGCTTCTTTGTAGAGTAGGCTTCTTGCCAGGCAGCTAGTAAAAGGCGAGAATAGGTTTACCGTCACTAAAACCGTGTCACCTTACTAGAAAATAGGAATCTATACTTGTTATCGTCGGCACTTGGTGGAATTCCATTGTGTGCCTACACACTTTTTTCAATTAAACGCTTGTACTTTTCCATTATAAACTTTATTTAATACTTTATGTTACATTATAGCTAACCGGTTTCACTTATCCCTACTAATATTATAAATGCGAAAGTAGACACTTTATGATAACCGAAAGAACATAGGCTACTTTTTATTGCAAAAAATAGGGGAGAATGGGTAAAAAGAGGGGATGACTGTTCATATGTAAATTCGCCATTTTTAAAGCTGTAACAGTGAAACTTTGTATTAAGACACTTTATGATAAACGAAAGAACATAGGCTACTTTTTATAGCGATAATTTAATCAAAAGTATACTTATCAACCCTATTATAAAAGAATATAAACATGGAAACGTGCAAAACCACGTCACCGCTAAATGGGTTTAGTATAGACAAATTATTTTTCCAGATTTACTCTTAATAAAATTAACCGAAACTCGCCTTTTATGACTAAATTGGTATGTAACGGTGAAAGTTTCGTAAAAATCATATATGAAAGAATTGTTCCTCTTTAAAAGTTCTAAAAAAGATATCGCAATTTTAAAATAACACTCATCGAATAGAATACAATCACTACGTTAACACTATAGTTTAAAGACTGCGCGACACAGACGCGTGGTATGCGCGTGGTTTGCACCTTATGGAACGGTTGTGCTCAGTGCACTACTTTCTAAATTTATTCTTACCAGAACATCACCGTGTAACACTTTTTAGACGATATTTATATAAAAATAGATTAAAGTTTGAAAAAGGACGTAGGCTGTTTTTCATTTTAAAATTTCAACGGGTAGCGTTGGAGAGTTAAATATTAAATAAATAGACTACGCGGGCGAAGCCGCAGGTAGCAGCTAGTTACAACATAATCAAGGCTTTAGGTATATCTAAAGATAAAAAGTCTATTTTATTTTAACGTTCAGTATCTATTTGGTTTTAAATGATAGCTAAAGCGTAACATAAAGTATCAAACAAAGTGTATAGTGGAAAAGTACAAGCGTTTACCTAAAACAAGTGTGAACATTAACTAACTTTAACTCCAATTAACCCTGTTGTGTTATGGGGTATGATG
The DNA here is from genome assembly GCA_002245505.1 of Calephelis nemesis. Classification (NCBI taxonomy): domain Eukaryota; kingdom Metazoa; phylum Arthropoda; class Insecta; order Lepidoptera; family Riodinidae; genus Calephelis; species Calephelis nemesis. Next base: position 31,339 of record NJDD01000183.1, read on the forward strand.
TTATTTATGTTGTTTTAATGTATAGTGAATGGTTCTCGTAAATTACGGGACTCGTGAGACCATCTACGGGAGGGTTCAATGGCTTCATTTGTAGCTACATAATTTGTGAGACCTTTGTAATTAATTTCAAGTGGAGCTAACTTACGCATGTGGCTTTGTCCGCCTAAATTATAATGATATATATCTTTATTTCACGTAAACCTACAAGAGGCACTTGTGACGCATCTCTACAATAATAAATCTATCACCGGATCGGAACGCGGCCGTACACTGAGAAGATCCGGCAAGTTACTCAGCGGGCTTGTCTTTTTTTAAATAAGTATGTTTAAAATAATTAAAATAATGATACATTACATTTATAAGAGATTGGCCTAAGGAGCAATTAATCCCAAGCCGTCTTATCAACTAAATAAATATTCAGCAATGGTATAATAACCCTATTCATTTAATTTAAGTACATTTATCTTTCGATTTTAATGACTAATTGTGAAAAAACATAGCTTAGCTACAAGCACTAACTCTATAAGCTCCGACCTAATAAACTTTATACAATTTATTTAACGACTAAACCAACTATACGGTTTTGTCGTTAAATAAAAAATGTATTGAATTTAAAAAAGTAAAAAATAAAAAAATCTTTTAAAACAGAGACAGATGAAAGATTGACAAAGAAGATACACAATGCGAATGTGGATGGATGTAGGTACACGGGGAGAGGCTAGGTTGACATTCCACGATGAAATCGCTCTGGTACTGTCCGAGGGTGGTGTCAAGAGTCTTCGAATTTTTTAGTTTTCATGAAAAGGGTAATTAATGTGACGAAAGCCATTATGGTCCCTTCTCTACTACCATAGGTTTCTTGATCGTAACGCTTGGCTGCAGAACCAAGAAATAAATTAGTTTTAATACTTAAGTTTGGAACATATCATTATCATTTTGTCAGGATTCGAGTTAGATAGAAATCGCCTAACCTATTTCTATCGCCATAACGATAATCGACCAAAATTAGTAACCTATCTAAAATAAAAGATATGGCTACTTTAGATAAGTTACTAGGCAACGACTGTTATTTTTTAATCTAAATGTATAGGTATACTACCTACACTCTGATCTAAATCTAAATGAATTCCCATTTCGCCTCAATCATCATCATCCCATCACGCCTGAATTGGTGGACAAATTTTGCTAATATTTTTTTGTGTAGTTTATTGCCAGAAGAAGGTTGTTATGAAGAGAAAAAGGGGGAAAATTGCAAGGAAAATAGGAAAAACAACACTTAAATTTTTCATACAAAGTGTATGAAAAAATGAACTATTTTGAAACTAAATGAACTGAATCAAGACGTCTTCAAGTCCTAACGAATTAATAGGATTTAGTTTTTATTTAAAGATTCGTACACAAGGTGAGCAAAAGGTGAGCGGTGTTTTCTGTCAAATTCCATTTAAAAAATAATTGTATGACTATGTGTATGGGACTGATAGCCCACATATGGAAAATCAAAGCTCCCGAGTAACGTTAAATCGACGAAGATTTATTTGAGGGTTGACATGGATTGTGGGTGGTGTGGAAGTCTCAGCAAACAATGGACATAATACAAACGTGTACAATAAAGCTTGGACAATTAATTACTTTAGACCAAGGACAAGGGGCGTAACGAGATTATAATTTAGATAAATTTCGCGGTTCTTCAATTTCTAGGCTATTTCCAGAAAAGGACGTTATCTATTTGGCTCTTTGTTAACATTATGATATAAAGATAACAGGTACATGACGGTATGTTATTGTAGGGGAGTCTAAGACGGGATTTGGGTAGTTACTTGAGTGCGTAAAATTGCTAAATAAGAGGTACTTTGAAGCATGGTTAAACATCCGTTATGTATCAAATCTCTCCACATAAAGAGGCGTTCATGTTGAAATGACTATCTGAACTTTTTTGGTTTTAAAATATTCTCGATCATGTCAGATTCAAGTACAACGGGTGTATTGCAAGCTAATAAGTTCATGTTTAGGTATTCTGACGATTTAAGCAAGAAAAGGGAATAAAAGGGCGAGAAACTTTAAAAAAACAAGTCTTGTTTGTTAGCTATTAGGGCGATCTGTCTAATTTGAATATTTCCGTCCTGGGAGACACAATTAGCATGTACTCTATTGATATTTGACGTGTTTTCATATAATCAAGTGACTGCAACTGTTAATTATTTAGCTTTTAGACGCTCCAAGTTTAAATGTCATATGAACTTTTAAAAGTATTGGGCTTTGAAAAAAAGGTCCCCATAGTCATCAAATACATCTGTGATACTTCTGGTGTTGTGGACTTCCGTGGACTACGATATCTATTGCTTGTTGCCTCCTCTTCTACAAAAAAAAAAACTTAAAAAAAATGTCATAATTGGTTAACTCTCATAAAAAGCTGTCGAATTGGAAACCTTTTTTTAAGCCTTTGAAAATAACTTAAAAACCTACAAATGCACAAAAAATGTCTGAACCACGTCGAGAAAGCGACTTATAAATTGAAAGCGCATTAGGTAGATTTAAAAAGGGGCTTAAGTACTGTAATTTGTACAAAAGGGCGGCCCCACTTCAGTTTATGTTCCGCACTGAAATTACTGTGAGACTGCATTTCATTTCTTTTGTTTACACTGGACTGTTAGAATAAAGTGTAATGTTACAAGATTCATATACGTATTCATATTTTTTAAATAAAGAAACACTTGTACTGCCCTGATGATGCTGTATAAACGAAACCGGTAGGAAATTAATAAAATAATAAATTATAAGTGATACGTAAAACAGCACAAGTGTTTCTTTATTTAAAAAATATGAATATTTGGAAGTTTTACCAAGCGTCGACGATGGAAAATATCAAATATCATATACGTATGTTTATTTCATAAGATATTGGAGATGCATATTACATAATAAACATTGTACAGTTTTTTGCGTTTTTTGTTTTATTTGTGTACACGTACCTATGTCTATTTTTTATTGTTGATTCCTGATCCTATAACCAGGTTAGCTATAAGAAACCTCTGTATGGGATAAGCTCGCCTTTTATATGTTTATTTATGTTTTAAATTTTCTTTGAACATTGTACATAAGATATTTAATAAATAATAATGAATATTAACCACCATCAAACTTAAATGTGACATCGTTCCAATTTTGTCAGACATTGCTGTTTTAGTACGAGGTTGGAAGTCAAATAAGGTTTCAGATTTTCTGGTGGTAAAAATATATTATGTAGACATCAACAATGGTAGTGACACGTTGCCAACTTGAAGATTGATTTTTATATATACTGAAGTAATTTATTTTGCATGAGAAACTTGACAAGTTCACTAATACTACTACTGCTACTACTATTACTACTAGTGCACGACTGCTTAAAAGCTATTCTATCTGGAAGGTATGGTGTTTGTACCCATACTCACACTCAGACTTCCTACTTTTATAACTTGGCAATTTTAGAAATGTTTGTACATTATACGAACATACTTAACGTTAAACTACAGTGTAGAGCACGGACATACTTGCAACAGGATTAAATAATCAAGTAAATTGTCACAGAACATTACCTATTTATAGCTAGGGAGCCCAGGACGTTAAAATATGTTTTGTTACTTCAGCATTATGGGGACCTATTGGACTTTGTTGATTGGATGGTAGAAAATAGAAAAGGTAAACAAATACTGGTAAATTAGGTGATGGTAAATGATAATAGGTAAATAAATAATTCGATCTGACATGCTCGAGTTGTTTGATAATATTATAAAACCAAAACAGTTTGGTCAGACCACCTTACGGGCTCGCCTTTACATAGCCCGGTGAAGTTGTAAAAATCTCGCGGTTAGCAACAAATCAGCCATTAAAAAAAAAGCTGGCCTCTACATAGAGATTTATTAAGCACGGCGTAAGGAGTCTCCCACATCATAATCTGACGGGCCTAAGTAACTGCTTCAATCCATTCTTGGACTTCCCTGCCACACAATTTCGCGCCGAAGTTTTGTAGTCTATCGAATAATACCCGTAGTTATGTTACCGAAACCCATTATTCACTGTCTGTCTTGAATATATTTACAAGGAGAGTAGTGATAAACTCATATTTGAGGAAAAGAGAATATTAATATTATAGACCTGAATCCTGAAACATCCAGGAAACATTTTGTTTCAAATAGATAAATTTGATATTTTGCATTGAATAGATTTTTGAAATACGAACCGATTTGAAAAAAATCTTTTTACACGTTTAAGAGATCGACAACTTGCCACCAGGGAAGTCTTCTGGATGAAAAAAAAAACTTTTATTTCTTTTGTAATACGACTAACAGTTATTTTGGTAGTATACAATCATTACAATGATCAATTTAATGTAGTAGCTGAGTGGGAATCGGAGTCCCCCTTTTCCGTTAAAGACTTCCAGAAAGGTTTAGCGTCATATAATATATTGAGAGTAGCAAGTAAGATTTGTATCTTCATGCTCATATCCTTAGAAAGGTTGACAAAGGTACAACTAGGTCAACAAAGACAAGCCGAAGACGCAAAGTCCAACAATGTGACATGTGGCAAGCCTATTGCCGACCATACTCATCCGATGCCGCACCGTTCAACGTTGTATTTATCACGAAATTGAAAAAACTCATTTTTTCATTGCTCGACTCGAGATCGAACCCGGGACTTCATGGCATCAAGTCCTACTCCAGACCGCTAGACCACAGAGGCGATATACGATATTTGAATTGATGTCCTATAATACCTCTACCATTTTTCAGTAGGCAAAAAAAATCTCGACTGTTACCAAGGAGAATATAATCGGTAACTCAGACTAGAGCCGTAGCCGTAAGTAGCCGGTAAACTTACTTTTGCTCGAGGCCTGACATCCCGGCTTCAATTTGGTAACGTACCATTACCACCTTTGGTGTCTCTAGGCGCGTGAATTTGTTACCATCAGGAAATCCGTTTGCTTCTTTGCCTTCCATAGTCATAAAAAAGAACAGTTAACACAGTAATGGAATGATATAAGACCAAACTCTGCTAATTCGGGTTCAATTCCCGACGGCGACAGACAGTTGAGTAATGAATATTTAGATGTCTGTATTTTTCAAAATGTGGCTGTTTCAGACAGGAAGTATTAGTGACGTATATTAAGAGTTGCAACTTGCAAGTAAATTTTGAGACTAGAAAATGTAATTGGGTACCTAGTGCCCTCGCTCTTCGCTTGGCTATTCAGTATTCTTGGTCGCTTCCTAGCCCCCAGACTCGATGTCCCAAAATACCACTATCATTTTGACCACTAAAAAATAACTGTCTAGTTTCGTCTGATGGGTCTGGCTGTTTATTAAATTTAGACTAACACCCATAGTACAAGCATATAATAAAATAAATATTTATATTAATAAAAAAAAATATATTTTATGGTTAGATCCAGTTGTGTTATTTATTTACGTACATTTATTAAATAAATTTTTGGTAGTTGTGGAAATAAGATACTTTAAATATCTACCTACTGCTAAGTATTATTGAAAAATCTACAACATATATATGGGAGAGAGATGAGAGGCCAAGAATGGCTTCATTTTAAAATAAGGTTCAAAATAAGTTCAGATAATCCTAAACATTTCCAATCTTCGACCAACCTGTCCATAATATAAGGAAAAAACATGTCGATCGCGGCAGCTTTCAAGCTTTGTAGTCCTAAGACTTTCTCCTCCTAAGTCCTCAGACGGAAATATCGAATCTATGGAATAGGTTCTGTTTTTGTTATCAGATTACAGAATGTCAGGTCCATGGAGTTTCTTAGCGTGAGTCGACGATTCCGATACGGTGTTAGTTTCATTATTCATACTAATGTCGACGCGCACTTATACTTACCTACCACTTGTGTGGTCTATGTAAATATTCTAAAATTAGAAATATGTATATCTAAAGAATGTGTGAAAGTTGGGAATCTGACTTCAAAAAGAATCCTTGGATTCTGAGTCATTAGCGTTTGATTTACTTTTATTGTTTGCATATCAATAGTGATAGCTGTTTCTTAGATAAATTCCAGTATGGAATGGAAATAGATTACCAAAATAATTTTGAGCATTGTGAAGGAGAAAACTCCTGGATGCTTTTGGTTTTTTCATTCAGAGTAGGTTTCGTCCTAAGCTATGTTTCATTGAAATTAAGTTAAACGTGATTGAAAAATAATCAGCTGGTTGCACTCCGGGAGTGCCAGCAGAAGAGAAAACTTAAATAATATTAAAGTTGTGCATTTTTGATATTTCGAAATGGTTACCTAAGGACTAATATTGCACGAATTGCTTGAATTATTAGAACAAAACTACCATTATTTATGTGAGATGTAAAATTAGACTTTATCTTACATCTGTTATACATAATGGATTTCCACAAAGTAACGTCTGATTCAATAAAATATTATTTATGTGGTAAAATACAATATAGGTACTTTTAATTGATATTGCCCCTCGCGAGTTGCTAGATCTTCAAGCTAGCTCGCAGCAAGGGGGTAGGCCGAAGTAGGTACCGGCCGGCGAAACGAAAATCGAAATAATATTAATAATAAAATAATTATAATAAACTTCCCTGGTCAAGGTACAGAAATTGAATATAACCCAAAGTAAGCAAATTATATTAATTACTAGGCGGTAGAGTTTCGCAGCGACTTACCTGGATTGGTACCACCGCCTTACCTATTCCTGCCGCCATAACGTTATGACGTATTCCGGTTCGGAGGGTAAGGTAGCCGGTAAACTTACTTTTGCTCTAGGCGTCGGGAATTTCCTACCAACAGGAAATCCGTCTGCTTGTTTGCCTTCCAATATCATAAAAAAATATATGTTTTGGTTACGGGTGTTAGTCAACGATACTAATAAGTGCATAGAAATACTTAAATAGATACCTGTATAAATTTAATAAACACCCAGACCCAGAAACGCAGATATCTAAATGTTCATCACACATATTATGTCTGCCCCCGTCGGAAATCGAACTCGACCCTCGCGGTTGGTAGGTGTAGTTAGACATATAAGCTAGTCACTCGACCAACCATTTTACCCATCATAAAAAGTGCACAAAACCGATAAAGAAGTATTCACTTTAATAATATCTGTTTTTGTTATTTATTTTAGGATATTGAAGGTCAAGGGGTTAGAGATAGTTTACCCCACTTATCTGCGAAGCGCGGGTTCGATTTACGTCAGGAGTATAGAGTATACCATTCTAGGTAAAGGTTTTTAAACTTATTATATTTTTAACTGATTTAAAAAAAAAAGTTTATCATTTTTTACTGTTTTGATTTTTTTGTATGATTGATACACAATTACTCCGCTTATTATGAATGAGTTTTGATGTCGTGTTTCAAAAGTCATGCCATATACATTCCATCAGAATTCGTTTAGCAGCTTTTGATGTAGGTATACTTAATGTTTTTTTAATTAGATGATAGAGTATCAAAATTTAAGTGGGTTTTCCAGTTTTACAACGCTTAATTTTGTGGTCTAGCAGTTGGCCGTTGGACTTGACTTCAGGATATACCAAGTTCGATACCCGGCTCGGGCAAAATAAAGAAATTTTCGTCTAAAATCAACGTTACCCTGGATATTGAGACTGTGAGACTTGATGTCTTTGGCTAGTCGTAGGTGCCCTGATTGTGTTTCAGCCTACTAAGATACTTATTTAATTAATCGCTTATTAACTGACCCGACAAACACAACGTAGTCCTTTTTAACCATTGATCCCTACTAACATCATAAATGCGAATGTAAGTTGGTTTATTACACTTTCACACTAAAACTATTTAACCAATTGTCATGAAACTTTAAACACATATTTTTGGAGGTAATAAAAGTCACATAAGATGAAGTATCTTATGTGACTTATTACTTTCAATCAAGTGACTTATATGCGAGCAAAGTCGCAAGCAAAAGCTAGTGTACCTGTTAATATAATTGTATTCGAAAGTCAAATAACTTACATATAAAGAAAACTAGCTGTTTAACTGCAAATAAGTGGGGATACAATAGTTATGATTTTCCACATTAGTCTTTTGGGGGTTGATTAAAAAAAAAACGCCTATATTTGAACTTGGATCTTTCACTATATTTACCATATACATACACCTAGTGGTAATTCTGGTGTAGGGTTTGACTTAATGAAGTCCCGGGTTCGATCCCCGGATCGGGTAACAAAGAGAAAATGGGTTTTTTTCTAATTTTCTAATGAAAAACGACGTTGCCTGGAATGGGATATGTGCCCGGTTGGCGATAGGCATGCCACCTATCATATTGTGGATTTTGTTGTCTTTGGCAAGTCGTGTGCCCTGGTTGTACATCTGCCTACCTATTCGAGAATTTGGGCGTGAAGATACTTTTTTAATATTGCAAACAAGCACATAACTCTCCCTATTATAGGTGCGACGCTATATTGTGGCCCAGGTGTCTCCGGGCTCTCTCTCGCACTATGTCTCCATAATCTCCGGGCCGGAATATTAAGGAACGGATATTGGTCGATGATTAACCGTGTTGGTCCGGGTCTCTTGTGTAGATTAGGCCGTTTTTAGCCGTCCGGGTAGAAATCCACCGCTTTACCTATTCCTTCCGTCTTAATGACTATCATGTTCCGGTCCAGAGGGTAGAGTACCTGATAGACTTGCACAATAGGTATAACAGCCTCAGAACAAGGATGCTCCTGTAACATCTATAGTGTATGTGTATAACATCTATAGTGAGCGTGGTCTATAACGTTTGTCTTTTACAATTATGAGTCGTGTGTTGATTCGCTGGCCTTTAACATAAAAAATATATATTATGTAGACTGTAGATATGCACATCGAATTTTAAGAAAATAGAGGGCTGAAAACAGTGTAAGAAACTACCTACTTCAAAATCAAAATACCTAACATTTGCTGTCTTATTAATAAGCAAAGACAATACGTACCTAGTAAGAGTAAAGTTAGGTTATTATTATAGTCTGTATTACAAGGTAATATAGCCTATATACCTAAGCTATATTATTACCCTGTATATAATACTAGGTTAAACCTACTTTAATTTATGTTAATTAATAAAGTGATAGGGAGGCAGATAGGAAGGTACGTGTTTGGCTATTGTTTTAGATTCGACACTCTGTTTCCCATTAGGTATATTTATAAATGCTCCTATCAAATTATTGGTACAATAAGTTACACTTAATACACTTTAAAGATATAATTAGTATTTTGTTGGTTTCTAAATATTTTCCTTGTGTGTGCACAAAAGTATTTTTTCGGAAAACATAGGAAAAATTTTAAGTCATTTTTTAAATTCTGTTTTTATGAATAATATTTTAGTAATTTATAGATAGGAAAGTATTTTTTAACTTCTGTTATTTTTTGCTTACTTAAAACACATATTTTATATAAATAAAAATAATATGCTTAAAGATAATCTTAAAGTAATTAAGCTTAAAGAACAAAAGAAAGTGGTTACCAAGAAATTAATTCATAAAAAATTACCTATTTCATAAAGTTATAAAAACACTAGTTTGAGAAAGTTATAAAATGCTGCATCATAAACTTTTAAACTCACTAAACAATGCCAAACCAAATTAAAAACTAACGAATTTTCCGTACAGCCTAATCCTTTTAAAATTAGAATAAAAAAACAAAAGTCACTCTAAAAAGTGGACTCACCGGCGAGCACGATGAATAGCGTGACAAGAAGGCAGGGGGTCGCGCGAGTCATGACTGTCCCGCGAGGCGGCCGCAACGGACTGCCGTCCCGCTCCCCACAATGCGGCAATGCGCTCTTACTACACGTGAGCTTTGCCAATGGTGCCGACACGAGAAATGCAGTCAATAATTATTTTACCGCCCGGAAAAATCATGAGTTTTTGTCTTACTAATAACTAACCAGCTTTCACATTTCACATATTATTGCGATAAGTAAGAATTGCCTAAAATTTAGGACCATCATCTTAACTTTTTATTGTATATCTAATAATAATTTAAACGCAGCAAAACTGCACTAAATGGAATCCAATGTCAGTATCTTAGAAGAGATTAGTACGATTAATCTTCATTATTCGTACTCCTATGAGATAGAATAGTAAAAGCGGTGTTTCTAGAAAATTACAAATTAGATGCATTAAAGTCAAGATTGAATAGGTTTCTTCTAGCTAAACCTTTTTAGACCCCGACTTTTTTTTACTGTATTGGGCTATTACATATAAAAAATACGTTGAGTATGTAAGCAAATAGGTATATAACACGTAGGTTATTGTTAGGAATAACTCAAAAAGAGCTAATCTAATTTCTATAAAATTTATGAAGATTACCTTGAGTATATACTCATACATATTCTCTATTAAAAAAAGCTACCAAAACCAAATTGCTCTGTAAAATGTTATTGTCGATGAAATAAAAGAAAGATTCGTTTTTAATCTCTGTTTACATAGATATATATCATACTTACAAAAACATCTTTACGTCAGTATCCTCGAAGAACTAGGCAGAGGTAGAACCTACGACACTAAGGCCCACAATGTGATACGTGGCAAACTTGTTGACAACCAGACAACAGACAATGTTTCTAGTAAGAAATCATATTTTTTGTGGCCCAACTCAGAATCGAACCAGGAAATGCGGTCTATCACGAAGTTAAAAACAAAACAGCGAACTACAGAGGCAATAGCAAAACTGCTTTAATATACTGAAGAAATGTAATATACACCCATTTCCAGAAATACAAACAACTACTCGTATGTTCATCACACAAATACCTATGTGTCATTGTCAGGAATGTAAGCTTAATCGCATGCAGAACCTCATGTAGCCAACAAAGGGATCAATCTGTCGACCAAATTAAAATTTAAAAAAAGGAAGAGGTGTGGGTGTTCCTCCAGTTGACTTCAGCCTTTGGGTGACCTAACTCAAGTGAGTGGGCGCTTGTTTTTTTAATTTACATTATCTATCAAAATACGTTTGAATGCATCAAACTGGCATATGGACAACAACATGATATCAATTATATTGAGTAAGTTCGGCAACGTGGTAAACCACACCATTGGCATCTAGCGAACTAAATTGTATTTAATTTGTACACGCTCTTGCCGATACTAAGAACGAATGGTTTGAATAATTTGTTCACATGTAGGAAGCTTCTCGACAGGTATGTTAGATTATGCCTTCAGCTTAGAGGTATCTAAAATTAGTCAATTCTTCAATTTTCCGAAAGCCTTTAATTACTTACTTAAAATTAAAGAAATACATATTTTCACGGTATTTTTATAGAAAAACACTGGACAGTGGACTATCTCATATAAAATTATACCTACTATACATAGTCATATCTAGCATATAGAATTAGTTGCCAATGTAATGTTGGTTTCTAACAAATGAATCCACCTTTTAAAATTTGTAAATAATAATTATTCTTTAACCAATTTCAGTAACCCGTCTTTGATATAAGATAGAGATACCTAAGATAAGTCACCAGGCAACCACTGTTTTTTTCTGGTATCTCAGCAACAAAACTCTAGTAGGCCCATCTCTAACTGTAGATAGCTTTGTAAATTTGCCGTAAATGTAATTACTCGAGGACAACTGGAGCAATGTAGGTATTTTTTAAATACTTATTTAAAGTCTGATTAAGGTTTCCATTATGAGAAAAACTAGAGAAAATGCAAGGAAAATATTAAAAATAACACGCTTATTGTTGTTGTACTAAGTTTGCAGGGTACATTAGCCTATAAACTGGCTTAAGCGCCCGACTTATATTTTTACTTTTACCAATTCCAATGGGAAACCTTTTAGTAAGCAGGATAAAAAGTAGCCTGCAGCCTTCTTTGAAATATAAAGTCCTACCTGTCAAATTTCGTTAAAATCGGTTCAGTTGATTCGGCTTCTAATGCGGCATACAAACAGACAGACCAACGAAAATTCTAAAATTGTGTTCTGCTGGCCAATTTTAGTCATCTGCATTTGTTTATTTTAGTAGCATCTATATACAGAATTCATTCTTATAGATATATTATGTATAAATGTACACCTAATTTATTAAATAAAACAGACAAGCTAACTTTCAGTGTGAGAATGAGAATATTTTTTTTGTTTTCCTTTAATTTCGAATACTTAGTAGTTTCTTTGATCCCTAGAGGACGAAGATCGAAGAAGCAAATCCCAAGACAACAACTTTCAGAAAATTGGAAGTTTATCTGTACCTACTGGTACATTAAAAAAATAATTGAAGATCTTGGATTCTTAAATGTTTTATTACGTAGCTTAGATAACTTAGATAGATAACTTAGCCTTTTTTATTAATACGGTTTTATTAACTTCGTTGGTTCATAAGTATTTATGTAAGGTGAGTAAAGTTCTTAAACACTTTGGAAATATGTGGCTTTCTGTATAGATTATGAAAACGGGGTAAAATGGAAAGCTTTACATTTAAGTCTTATCCCATCAAAATTACAAGGGTCAAGATGGAAGTACACCAAAACCTTAGAAACATTCGTTTTAATGAAAATCACGATAAATAAATATTATTTAATTTAAAATCTTGATTAGAGCCTAAAAATTTGACATAAATCTTTTTGAATGATGATTGAATGATATAGCTCCTGAATATTAAAATATCAATATTACGTCCTGCCCAACTAGCCTAGCTTAGTGCAGGTTCTTGTGTTAAAATTTATAAGAGAGTTAAATTTTCTAATTCTGAATGCGCTTAGAATCTATTAATATTATAAATGCGAAAGGTTGTCTGTTTGTTTGTTACTCCTTCACGTGAAAACTGCTAAACCGATTTTCATGAAATTTGGTATACACATAAAGGGCAACTTGGATTAACTTTTCCTTAATTATTTCCTAACTTTTCCTTAATTCCTTGATTAAATGTTCCTGTGGGATCACGCGGCAACGTCGCAGACAACAGCTAGTTTACAGTAAAAGATGATTTCACCCTGTATTGAAAGCAACTCAGAGTCAAATAATTAAACCACAAACGTACATAGGGCTTATATTTCGCAAGTCTGCTAACTTTGTCCCCACGTTTTTGACATTGTGACGTTTCATAACATTCGAAAAAGTAAGAAAAAACATTATGTTTTTAGTCTCTTAAAATTTTTCCAAACATGCTGTTAGTAAGTTTACATTTTATGCCGGTGTTATGTTCTTAGACTGTAAAAGTATCTTCACGCCCATATCCCTGAAGAGGTAGGCAGAGGCACAACCAGGGCACCCACGACTAGTCGAAGACACTGAGTCCCACAATGTAATAAGTGGCAAGCCTATCGCCAACCGGGCACTCTTCCAATCCCGAGCAACATTTTTTTTATTAGAAAATTGGAAAAACCCAATTTTCTTTTTGTTGCCCGACCCGGGATTCGAACCCGGGACCTCATGGAGTCAAGTCCAACACACGGACCGCTAGACCACAGAGGCGATAACTTCTTAGACAGTAACTGCATAAAATTTATTTTTTTACAAAATTTTATTAAAAATGTTAGCTTACTTATATGTTTGCTTTCCAAGAGGTCCCCCGTGGCATTTTGCTATTTTATTTTTTTATTTTTATGATATTGGAGGCAAACAAGCAGACGGATATCCTGGTTGTAAGAATTTTACGTCGCATAGAGACACCAAAGGTGGTAATGGTGCGTTACCAACCTGAAGCCGGGATGTTAGGCCTCGTGCAAAAGTAAGTTTACCGACTACCTTACCCTATGAACCGGAACACGTCAACGGCAAGCACTGACAAGTCAAATGTCACGGTGTTACTGACGGTAAACCATTGCTCGGCTTTTACGAGCTGCATGGCAGATAGGCAGATGATCTATTCTGCACAGGAGTCCGAATCAAAAAAGACTTGCGTTTGACAGACTTGCCTTCCTATAGTAACGCCTTTTTTTATGATATAGGAAGGCAAACAATTAGACGGATTTCCTGATGGTACGAAATTCACGCCGCCTAGAGACACCAAAGGTGGTAATGGTGCGTTGCCAACCTGAGGTCGGGATGTTAGCCCTCGAGCAAAAGTAAGTTTACCGGCTACCTTACCCTCCGAACTGGAACACGTCATGACGTTATGGCGGCAGGAATAGGTAAGGCAGTGGTACCAATCCGGGCTAGTCGCTGCAAAACTCTACCACCTAGTCAGATGTCACGGTGCTAGTGACGGTAAGCCTATGCTCGACTTTTACGAGCTGCCTGGCAAGGAAGGCAGATGGTCCATTCTGCAAAGGAGCCCAGACCAACACGGGGGAAATCCTTCCTATAGTAACGGTAGGCTCTTACTATAATCGGTATGTTGGCAGCCTATTGGTAGGCAGAGGCACACCCAGGGCACCCACGATTAGCCGAAGACACTAAATCCCACATTTCTGGGTAGCAAGAAATTCACATTTGCTTATAGCAAGAAAATGAGTTAGCTTATTTGTCTAGCATTGCTATAAAACATGTTTAAACCAGAGTTATGTGACTAGTTTGATGTTAATCCTAGAGTGCATCACTTCCACCAAATGCTCTAGAGGCCGGAGTGCAGTGTAATCTAGGTTTAACTGAACGTTTTAACTTTTGCATTAGTTAGGGTGGGTTATATCATCTCGGTGAGTAACGTTAAATAATTTCGTCAAAGGTCGATTCTAAAAAAAGCTTTTTAAGTGATAGTGCAGCAAACAAGCACAAGGTTCTCTTTATAGTAAGACAATCGTGGCCTGTAGATGCACAGATGTTACTTACATATTACTTATTACCAAGCAAAATGTCTTATTTTTTGTTTTTTTATATACTCCGAAAAAAACGTCAATCCGTTAGAGACACTAACATTCTATAGGTATACTTATACTAGCGGCCCGACCCGGGTATAAAATATACATATAAACCTTCTTCAATCACTTTATCTATTAAAAAACCGTATCAAAATCCATTGCACAGTTTTAAAGATTTAAGCATACAAAATGACATAGGGACAGAGGAAGCGTCTTTGTTTTATACTATGTAGTGATAAGATTATGCAGACTAAACGTAAACCTTGTCTCACAGTTAAGCTACTGCAACAACCGGTCCTTAGAGCTGAATGTTTCAACCTTTGTGAATGGTAGGTGAAGTGCCCTCTGCTCTATGTTAAAACCAGACACATTGAAAGCTTTTCGTATCTCGTCCGCGCCGCTCATTACTGGAATTCATATTCACGTGATATTTCGTTTTCAAAAGTAAACATCTACTGAAATTCACTATTATTCCAGACGTAGGCTCTTCTGAAATATACGTGGTTTTCAGAAGTGAGCGTTTGCTCGGCAGGAATTAATCTTTTGAAGGACATTTGTAACTAAGGATTTCTGTAAAAAGCTAATTATAAAAACAGTTTACATTTTTTTGAAACATAAATATAAAACAAGAACACCTTATTAATTTTTAAGCTGCAAGATTTTCAGCGCCATACTTAAATATAAGTTTGACGGCGGCGCTGCTGTTGTGTTTAAACCTATTTCCCATGTCCCGGTTATCCCATAAAATTGCATTTGTTTGTCGTCTTAGGTTAGGTTTATTTTATTTTTATGATATAGGAAGGCATACAAGCAGACATATTTCCTGATGGAAAGAAATTCACGCCGCCCAGATACACCAAAGGTGGTAATGACGCGATGCCAACCTGTGGCCAGGATGTTCGGTACACGTCAACGGCGAGCACTGACGATATGGTGACAGGTATAGGTAAGGCGGTGGTATCAATCCGGGATAGTCGCTGAGAAACTCTACCACATAGTCAAATGTCACAGTGTTAGTGACTGTAAACCTATGCTCGTCTTTTACGAGCTACTCTGGCAAGAAGGCAGATAGACTATTCTGCAAAGGAGCCCGGACCAACACGGGGGTAAGAATTGTCCTTACAATTTAAAGCATGTCACAAAAATATATACTTTGAGTATAGGCTTACCGTCACCAACACCGTGATATCCTACTAGGTGGCAGAGTTTCACAGCAACTAGTCCGGATTGGTTCCACCGCCCTATCATTCATGACGCCATAACGTCCAATGCTTGCCGTTGACGTGTTCCGGTTTGGAGAGTAAGGTAGCTGGCAAACTTACTTTTGCTCGAACATCACGATCTCAGGCGTGACATCTCATAACATCTCTAGGCGGCGTGAATTTCTTACCATCAGGAAATACTTCTGCTTGTCTGCCTTCCATTATCATAAAAAAACATTTTTTTATTCGACTGCGATCGTTTAAACACATTAAAACGACGTTATCGGTTAGAATGATAAAAAAACAAGAGCTCCTTTATAATGACAATCCTTCTTTGTTCCTGTTTAATAAAAATGGACGATGGTATTTTGTCGGAAATGCCTTGTTATAAGATGCTGCTTGAAGTTATCGTGGAGCCTAGCCTGTGGCGTTTTCAAAGCCAGTCGAGTGAATAGACTCCTTTGTCCTGTCGTCGCGGTTTTCTCTTTACCTTCAGGTTTGAAAGTCTTAAAAAATTAACTTCCAAGCTTTCGTTACATTACTTATTCTGAATTTAATCTACATACTACTTACACTAATGCGAAAGGTGTTCTAAAGTGTTTTTCTTTCTTGCATTACTTGACCGGCCAATATACTTTAAATAATAGGGCCAATTATATAAGTATTCAAACCTATTTTGATCATTCTTTTTTTGAGGCAAAAACAGTGGTTGCCTGATAACTTATCTTAGGTATCTTTATCTTATATCAAAGACGGGTTATTGAAATTGGTTAAAGAATAATTATTATTTACAAATTTTAAAAGGTGGATTAGTCGCCTCTGTGGTCTAGCGGTCTGACTTGACTGCATGAGTTCCCGGGTTCGAATCCCGGGCCGGCCAACAAAAAGAAAATTGGATTTGTCGGGATTGGAAACGTGCCCGGTTGGCGATGGGCTTGCCACCTATCACATTGTGGGACTTAGTATCTTCGGCTAGTCGTGGGTGCCCTGGTTGTGCCTCTGCCTACCTCTTCGGAGATATGGGATGAAGATACTTTCTTTTTTTGAAAGATTGGGTATGATTCCGTTTCGGATCATTTTATCATAATCAGAATACTTAGCAGTTTTTGAGCTACACTCAATAATACTTAAATATTTTTTTTGTTAAATCAATCATTGGTTATCAACTAGATAAAAATGTATGCAAGTATAATTATGTATAAAACATGAATAGCAGGATTTTCAAACCATTTCGAAATCATTTGCATATTAAAAAAATAATTATCAAATAACGACGTGGTATTATGAAATAGTTGGCATCGGTTTTTGCAATTTTACTGCGCTTAGTTATGATTTCTTAAATTAAAACTTACCTTGCATGTGTAACTTTTTAAGTGCAGTAGTACTATTTAAATTATGCGCTTCGGCTATATTCGTCAATCTTGGGAAATCCGAATTTATTTGAAGAAATCTATATAGACTTGTTATTACATAATTAATAATTTCGCTTAAATTAGACCAGCCAGCTTAAAAATAAAAGTGAGTATAAAGTGTAGAAAGAGTAAAAAGGGTAAAGGCGAAGCGCATAATTTAAATAGTAGTATTATGTGAACTTACTACCACAAACTGTCCGCTTCATAATCATTATTCTAACATTATTCATGGTTGTGCTACACCTGTAAATCCATTGAATGCGATCTACCTCTTATTTCTAACCTTCACCTGGCCTGGACATCCTTAATAGTGAATCCGCTGGCCCACATGTCCTGTTTCACTTCCTCCTTATGCCAAAAATACCAGAAATACATAGGTAATTAAATATACCACAAGCTTCGCATCCTAATATTCAACCTCCCTTGTAAAAATTTGCATCTGCAACGTATTTGGCGTACATGTACCAAACCTACCTACCTAACTACCTCATTCGAATCTATTAAAGGAAAAAAAAGTTTAGAACGCTGGATCTTTAGTACAATCAGTCAGACTAGGCGCCCTTGGCGCTACTCTCTTGTCTATTCCAGCCGCTGAAGTGTCAGTGCTATCTATTGTCGTGTTTAGGATTTTATTGTAGGTTAAGTTAACATGCTTACGTTAAAGGATGAGGATAGGCAAAATGTATTATTACTTCATATTTAGATATATTTTTGTTTGTTTTCCTTACGTTATTATGAAAAATTTTCTTTGAAAAATTGTCTTTGAATTAAACATTGAACTAAACTATTCGAAATTAAAACCTAACTCATAGAGGAATCATCATCATCATCATCATCGAAAGATCACATAATTTGTTTACCGAATAAAACGTGGTAACTATATTTTCTTTGTTGCCGAATCACCCTCTGACTACAGTTGTTTAGGTTATTTTATAACAAAGTCAGGTAACCTAGCAACGTAAACAACCCTAATGACATTTATAGAAATTTGACGAGCTGGGATATTATTTGGATATTATTACGTTTCACCTTAGAATTAAATATTTCATTTTATTTTAAAAGAAACTGTTTAAATATAAATAAACGAAAAAGAAAATGTCAGGCATTAGCAGGCCTCTCAGTCAAATGAGGAAGTTTGAAGCTGTAAGTAAATTTATTTATTCTTACCAGAATACAATTCTTGTACAATTCCACTGTTTTGCTTATTATTTTTTTAATCGACTTCAAAAAAAAGGAGGCTGTCAATTTCACTGTATGTTGTTTTTAAAATTTTGTTAGAGATTTTTATATATTTTTGAAAGGTAGATCATGAATAAAATGTATGTGTATTAACAATTTCGGAATCAGTAACTATCTTTAGAAAAAACAATTGTGATTCGCGTCGTCGTATTGGATTAGTTGGAGTCGGTTTATTGCGCTTAAAAGTGTTATAAAATGACTAAACTTAATGCATTACATACTAGCCGACCAGGCGAACTTCCTTCACTTTGCACTTTATATTCTCTGCCTATTAGAGTTGCCTTAACGATATAGTATGTATAGGGAAGAAAACTTATACGTTCAAATGTTTTTCTTTATTTCGGATTTTGAGTTATTTGATCACTAAACTGAGTGTTAGTTTGTAAGTATGCAATTTCTAAACTATAAAAACGAAAAATTGAAAAAATACCACACAATAAAAAATATGAAATTGGAAAACGCCCTAATATGCATAAACCCTGTGACAAATAAAATAAATACCTCTGGACAAGTCACAGAAATTGAATCTAACCCCAAAGTAAGCATATTATATGCTTGTGTTATGGGTGTTAGTCAACGATTCTAAAACATAGAGTAAACTTAAATAGATACAAGAATAAATTTCTTAAACACCCAGACCCGGAAATGCAAACATCTAAATGTTCATCACACAAATGCCTGCCCCCGTCGGGAATCGAACCCGAGCGTCGCGGTTGTTTGCCGTAGTTAGGCGTGTACGCGAGCCACTCGACCAACTAGGCCGTCAAAAAAATAAAAAGTAAAATAAAAATATCCTTTTACCTTCCTCGGAACAAAGACTACCTAATTAATAAAAAATATTATTAAAAAAGCCAAATTTCGTAAGGATCGGTTCAGTTGGTTTGGCGTGGCGTGGGTTGGTGTGGCGAATAATCCTCCTAATGACACAGAATGTGACAAGCCTAACTAAATTTCCCACCGCCCACCTCCGCGACCAGAACACGAATAAAGGAAGAACTCGAAAAGGAAGGAGAAGAATTATTTGCTACAATAGTCACACTGCTTACGCGGAATTAGCAAAATAAACGCTTATTTTACATCTGTTGCACTAGATTTCCGCAAAGTAACGCCAGATTCGATAAAATATAAAATAGTACAATTAAATAACAAATGAAGTTTAACCAAACGCAAATGTTTAAATATACTTTTCAACATTTGCGCTTGCTTAAACTAGTAAAGTCTAGTAAAAGTAGAATATTGATACAATTTATTTGGACCATATCGGAATCCGCTATCTTCCGAAAAAAGAATTACAAATCACAAAATGGAAACTAATTAAAATAGTTGGGATCGGTTTTTGTAGTTTTACTGTGCTTTATTATTCTTCTATTTCTCTTGACAATAATTAGCATAACAAAAAAGAAATAGCGAATTCGTTCCATCCGTTCACAATTGATGCTATGACCAAAGGAAAATATAGGGATTATTTTAAATGTCTAGATAAAAAAAATACGTTTAGCACTCGGGAATTGCCGCGTTTAAGCTTCTCCATAGCATCCATATATTCACTGTTGTACATAGATGATAGAAATATACATACTTACTCACAAACAGCTGCTTACGTATTCGTCCCATTTTGGAGTAGCTCTTCTTGATCCGTGCGAGCTTCCTACAGTCTACACGTTTACGTCTAGTCGCACGCACACAAATACAAGGCCGAAGTCTGCCAAACTAAAACGACGTTAGACGACGTGTTAGGTTTATTTTCGTTACGGAAATTCTTGATTCGGTCGTTCAAAACTCGCGATAAAAGTTATGCAAAAGCTCAAAATGTTTTGTCTATGTATTTAATTTGTCTTGAAACCGTCGTGTTTGTATGAAAATACCAGTGAATGTGAAGGAAGAGGCAGGTCTGCAGGAATTGTGATATTTGGCTCTCTCTGTCTATCAGGTAAGGGACTTGGCATGAGAAGTATTTTTTATGATATTGGAAGGCAAAGAAACAGTCGGATTTCCTGATGGTAAGAAATTCATGCCGCCTAGAGACACCAAAGGTGGTAATGGTGCGTTGCCAACCTGAGACCGGAATGTTGTGCCTCGAGCAAAAGTAAGTTTAACAGTTACCTTATCCTTAGAACCGGAACCGTCATCAGCAAACACTGACGTTACGGCGACGGGAATAGGTAAGGCGGTGATACCAATCCAGGCGAGTCGCTGCGAAATTCTATCACCTAGTCAGATGTCGAGGTGCTAGTGACGCTAAGCATATGCCCACCTTTTACGACCTGCCTGGCAGAAAAGCAGATAGTCTATTCTGCAAAGGAGCCCGGAACAACACGGAGAAAGAAAAGAAAAGGGTTTATTATTTTTTAGTTTTTACGGCGACTATATTTTAAAAAGTTTTTATATTATCTTTTTTTGATTCTTGTTGAAAAAAATGTATACTCGAGATATTTAAGTAGATAATTAACAAAGTATTCAACAAAGAATACTGTGATTCTAGAAAGAAGCCTTGTTCCGGACTAGAAAGCGCATACTGAAGTACCTCGTTCTTGGGTTCTTGAAGCAGGAGGGTCTCTTGCACACAGCGGAGGCTTTTGTATCCGAGGCAGCGATCGGCGATGACTATCAGCTCTGCGATAATATCGATTTGGATATCATTCTACAGGTCAGATATCTATTATATCATTATGCTTCTTCTGACTGGTTCTTAAATGTGAAGATGTTTTAATTTAGGCTATGTTTTATTTATTTTTATATGCGTTTGTATCTTTTAAATCGTTGTTCGTAATTACGCATTCACTATCAATAAGTAAAGTTGAAAAAGTGAAAACCAATTAACATTGTTATGAAAGTCTTACCATAACGCGCAAATAAGCTTAATAAATACAATCAACTTCCAAAAAATGATGTATTCCAAAGCCTCCAAACATTTTTTCGTTGTTTTTTCTCTAACATCTGCTACCCATAGTTTAATAGCTTCTCACTTTCTCCAAGGAGTCATTTTTTTGTTGCCTCACCCTATCTCTCGGTATGGACACGGAGCACTCAGCTTCAAATTTTGCGGCCATTATATATTTTTTCCTTGTTGGTCCAGTTCTGCTAAATAAAATAGACCATCTGCCTTTCTGCCACATAGCTCGTAAGAGGCAAACATTGGTTATGGTCATTACCAAGAAGACCAGTGGTGGTATGGATTAAAAACCATTGTCTTACCTATTCGTGCTGCCACAATGACTCTGTTATGTTTTGGCCCGGAAAATACGGTAGCCGGTAGATTTGTACAATAGGTCTAACATCCCGTCCACAGAACAGCGACGCATCTATATTATCTATAGATAACGGTTATTGCAAACCGTCAGGAGAGCCGTGAGCTTGTATGCTGAACTCTGTCTATGTCTAACACTACTCTGTCAAGAAAGTACCGGGAAAAGGTCAATAATACACAAACTGCTACTCTTATTCAATAACATTTATTTTATCTTCTTCGAAGTATGCTCCTTCAGAAACGATACACTTACCACAACGAAGAATCCAATTATCAAAACATGTTTCAGTTCTCACCGCGAAATCTCTTTTATGTCTTCTACCGATTCAAAACGGGTGCCACGAAGTGGTGATTTGAGTTTCAGAAAAAGAAAAAGTTGGCTGGACCCATATCTGGTGAATATTCTGGTTGCTCGATGGTATTTGTTGAGTGCTTGGTCAAAAATTCGTTCACAATGACTGACTTGTGCGAAGCCACCTTATCGTGGTACGAATTCCATGAATTTTCTTTCTTATACGCCGCATAACGTTCAAATAATATTTACTATTTACCGTCTGAGGCCTATGTTCAGCAGTGGACGTCCTATGGCTAAAATGATGATGATGATGATTTACCGTCTGACCTTCCAGCAAATATTTTGAGTGAAGAACACCGCTATAGTCAATAAAAACACTCAACATTACTTTAACTTTTGAAAGACTTTGGCATTGTTTTTTTCGGTATGGGTTCAGTTGGAAGGCGCCACTCTGAAGCTTGTTGACTAGTTTGCATGTCAAACTCGTAAACCCACTTCTTCACCAGTGACAAAGCTTTTTATAAATGTTGAGCCGAAATTGATTTTTCTAGCATGTCCTCAGCGAATGTCATGCATTTGAGTTTTTCGAGAAAATTCAGGTCTTTTGGGACTAGCCAAGTGTTGAGATACAAAACTCGTGAGATACAAAAAGTTCGGCGACCTATCTCTCTCAAAGTTGAATGAGGATTTTCAGTCACTGTTTACTTCACTTTAGCACGTAACCAGACGTACTAGAGTGAAGCAAATCTTCCTTTTCTTTAAGCACATATCGCCAAACATATAAGTTTGGCGATATGTGCTTAAAGTTACTCACGAATTACTTATGGCGAATTTTGCCATCGCTCGACTATTATTGTTTACATATGTAGGTATGTGACTACTCTATATGTTATGCAAGTAAACAAACTGTCAGCAAAAAAAGACCCGACTCGTAATTTTTAGAAATACTTCTTCTTTCCAAATTCGTATTTTATACCTAACTAGCGGCCCGCCCCGGCTTCGCAGCTGTATAAAATGTACTTATAAACCTTCCTCTTCAATCACTATCTATAAAAAAACCGCATTAAAATCCGTTGCGTAGTTTTAAGTTTTAAGCATACAAAGGGACTTAAGGACAGAGAAAGTGACTTTGTTTTATACTATGTAGTGACGAATGACTAATCTATACTAATATCATAAATACGAAAGTCAGTCTATAACGCTTTCACGGCTAAACTGCTGGACCTTGTTGAAATTCTTTATGTATATTGTTAAAGAATGAATTAATGAATGAACTCTTTGTTGTGCACAAGAAAACTTATAACAAAGTAAATACAATTAAATATTATCAACATTATGATGTTATATGATTACAATTTTTGTGTAACCTTTGTGTAACTTTTGTGTACTACAATTTGTAGTACACAAAAGGATCTCTTATCGTCTAATAAAGCGACCTCTACTAGACAACCTTTTTTTCTAAGGAAACTATGTAAACATATTATGTTCAGTAGGTAAAGAGATTAAATACAAGATTAATTATAATATTAAAATAAACGATTATTGCAATAAGAAGAAAAACGAAAGTAGTACAATAATTGAAAAACTAAAATAAACAAGATACATGATCTAAATTAAGACATAAAAAAATATAATATACTTAATAACTATAATGGAAGTAAATACCATATTTATTATCACATACACAACTTCGGCTTTTCGAATAATGATTTCTACTAAAGTTTAAAAAATAATTAAAATTTGTGCAAGTCTAATATTTGTTGGTAAACTATTCCATAACTTTACAGCTGCCACAGAAAAAGAGCGCCCATAGAAATTTGTGTGAAAAGACCTCAGTTCAAACACATTTTAATGTTCCTATTTTGTAAATTAGACAACAATTGTATATATTAAAATATTTCATAAAAACTAAAGGCTACTTTTTGTACAAATATCAACCCCCAAATGGCTAAATGTTATGGGGGATGAAAGTTTGTAATCTTAAAATCATGTTGAATTTAAGCAAAGATTAGAAGCAAACTTTTCTACGCTGCCAAGGCTGATAAACAGCGAGTCCTTATTATAAGCGAAAGTTAGTATGTTTGTTTGTTACTCCTTCAAGCAAAAATTGCTTAACCGATTTTATTTGAATTTGTCACACACATAGAGGGTAACTTGGATTACCACATAGGATAGTTTTTATCCAGAAAAAATGTCCCTGTGGGACCATTTACATCGCCAGCAACGCCTCGGGCTATAGCTAGTAGCTTATAAATGCAAATCAAGAGCAAAGACACTGGCGAATTCTTGTAATAGCGGACCAAGTGCCGGCTATACGACCTGAATATTCGGATAATACTTGCTAATGGGTCGTTTTGCTAATAGGATATATTGCGCAGTGGGTCATTTTGGTAATAGGTGTTCTGCGACAAGGTCAATTTGCTTTCAGGACGGAGGGGTGTCTTTAATAAGGGATTATAACTTGTTAAGATACTTATTAAGGGACAAACTTAGCAAAGACTAAACAAGAGTCATACTTTTTCAAAATTATTTATTTATTTTCGGTTTTTAACAGTTTTACTGCATTTGAATTATTTTCTTAATGAAAAAGTAATTTGACTAGATTATGACATGTTATGTTTTTATCTATTATGAAATGTACCTACGATAATAACGTTTCAATCTAAAAGTTCTTAAATAGAAAACTTAGTATCTAAAACTATTGCTACAGTACATAAATACTACAGTATAAATACAATTATAATATACGAAAGAAATATTTTTTATGAGATAAGACTCCGAATAAGAACTCGGCTCCCCTAATGGTAAAAGATAACTGTACTCTAAAGACATTATACATGATGTAGGTGCATCACTGTTTTACCATATTTTTAATATATAAGTATGTGTGTAATGACGTATTAGCATAAGAAAACCTTAAGAAAGCCCCGCTGACCCTCACGGTACTTGAAAAGAACATCAAAGAGATCGCTATCCCGAGAGTCACTCAAACTTGTCTGCTATGTTTTCTAACTGCGCCTATATCCAGTGACCTATTTTTAAGAGAAATTAGCGCTAGTGATGCAATCAGTCCCATAAAAATTGTCGAAGTTTTCACAAAAAAAAATTGTCACTTTTATTTCATTGCAATATTTCAATTGTGACAATGTTTCTTGTATTTCAATATAATGGTTGCTAAATAATAGAGATTTTTATGTTGTAGGTCAGCTTTATAGGATGTTTGTATTTTTTTGATATCATTTTTTTATGAACACGAGTTTTGAACTCGAAATGGAATTTGAACCATACATTTTTAAGCCA
This sequence comes from Calephelis nemesis, assembly GCA_002245505.1. Lineage (NCBI taxonomy): Eukaryota > Metazoa > Arthropoda > Insecta > Lepidoptera > Riodinidae > Calephelis > Calephelis nemesis. The sequence goes on from NJDD01000183.1 coordinate 56,779, forward strand.
TGTAGGCGTGAAGATACTTTGTTGACTTTAAAGAGCTCATAAGGTATCGAACCACGAGTGCCAAGTAGGTAACTCAATCCTTGCAGACCTACCTAGCATATTCCTCATTCATTACTCTTGCAACAAATTTGCCATTTATTTACTCCCTCTTTATAAAAAAGAATATACTACTGAAACAGTACATGACAAACTACAGTTATTAATATGTATAATAATAATCGTGATTAATTCGCTTTATCAAAAAAATACAAGGCATGCCTACTCAAATATATTGAAAGGTGTTAACCAGATTCTTGCATTTTATTTTTTGTCTCTTGAATTAGTAAGTCTAGCTACTGTCCACCTTATTTTAATAATAGCCTGCACAGATACTGTGAAGTCGGGCATTGTTAATAATAGCCTACACAGATACTGTGAAGTCGGGCATTGTTAAGGCCGCAAAATGAGTCTGAGCGAGTGCTTGTGTTAACATCTAGATAATAATAACAATAATAAATAATAATAGTAAATGTTCCTGGATAAGTAACACAAATTGAATCTAACCCCAAAGTAAGCAAATTATATGCTTGTGTTATGAGTGTTAGTCAACGATACTAATACATAGAAATACTTAAATAGATGCCAGTATAAATTTAATAAACACCCAGACCCGGAAATACAGACATCTAAATGTTCATCACACAAATGTCTGCCCCCGTCGGGAATCGAACCCAGCCTCGCGGTTGGTCAGCGTAGTTAGGCGTGTACGCGAGCCACTCGACCAACGAGGCGGTAGATATAAATACAGTAGTAAAAATAAGGCCCCCTGAAATGTTTCACTAGTATGCGATAAGGTCTTTGCATAGTACTTACACACTTTAGTAAATGCTAGCACTGAAAAATGCAGCGATCTCATTTATTTCACTATCTGATGACGATTCACATTATTACGATTAAAGGAAGAAACAAAAGCAAATGTTGAATTGTTTACTACGCCTCAATCTATCGTAAGAGTCAACGATGCGGATTTATCGATATATTTGTAGACATCCCTCGGCCGTAGTGTGAATTACTCGCTTGATCTGCCGCACCATTTCACATCGTAAATATGAACTGCAGTTTTTACACTGGCTATAACGTGGAAAGTATCCTATTTATTGGCACTTGCTCCATAACGATAATGGAGGGGGAACCTATTCAATAACCTCGTATATTTGGCGTGGAATACTAACAAGGGTAGATTAGGTGTCATTAAAAAACAAAAAAATCTCTTTGCCTAACTTGTGACAGTAGTAGGAAGTCATGATATTTGGTTTTAGAAATATTATAAAAATATATCGCTGGACAAAAATACAAATTCAGTCTATCTCAAATTGAGTAAATTATATGCTTCCGTTATGGGTATAATACAACGTAACTAATTCGTGGCAGTACTTAAGTACGTAGCAAATAAATTTATTGACCTGGGGAAATACACCAAATCTCAGAAATGCAGACATCTTGATGACCTCGTCGGGAATCGAAACCCAAACCCTCGTGAGTGGTCGGTGGTTTTAGGCGTGTAAGTGTGTAACCAACGATGTGATAAAACATTGGGATGAGTCACAGAAATAATAAAAAAGTAATAACCCTCCGTAATTAAATTTATTTTATATTTTACTAGCTGTTCCCGCGAACTTCGTTCCGCCCATTCAGTTTGTATGAGAAAAATTAAAATGTTGTTTTTCCCAGTTTCCTCACAATTGAACAGAATAAAAAGTATCCTATGTCCTTCTCCCGGTTCTAAGCTACCTCCCCACCAATTTGCAGCCTAATCGGTTCAGCCGTTCTTGAGTTATAAATAGTGTAACTAACACCACTTTAATTTATATATATATATCGCCTTTTATACTTTTTTTACTTTTAAGTATTTTGTTTGTAATATCAGTTGTGTACAATAAAGAGTTAATAATAATATATATATATATATATATAAATAGACAATAAACATTTAATAATCTAATTTTTAAAATTTTTGAATTTAGCTAAAGAGCTATATGCATTTCAAATTTCATCAAAATTAATCCAGCGATTTAGCTATGAAACAACAACAGACAGACAAACAGACGAATATTAGTATGATTGTAAGTAATAGGTAAATAACATATGAAAATAATATTTATAAACTAGTCCGTACGTAGATACTTCAGTTACTTTTCATTGTCTTGTCCTTTTAATACTTCTAATAGAAGTTTAAAGATTCTATTCTTTTTTTATTTTTACGAAAATACATGTCTGCGGAAATATTTGTATACCTACTAGGTTATCAAAAAATAATTACTTTATAATCATAAAACTAAACATTTTAAACAACACCCGTCAAAACTTTTATAGGACCACACTTGGCTTACTAGGTGGCATTTCAGGTTCCATCAGCCGCCTTTCAGTGCCAGCATCAGATCCTCTTCATTAGGAAATTTTGAAAGATTTATTAATTATTGGGCTCTAGTTTTATCCAAGAGAGATGTCAAGAGTCTCTGAATCCGACGTAACAACTGTGTTTCAATTGGTCTAGCAAAAGAAATTACTTAGTGGTCACTAATCAACATTTTTAACGTTTCAATCACTGTACAGTCGTACTACTTAAATTATGCGCTTCGGCTACATTTGTCAAGCTCTGGAAATCCGAATGTATTTTAAAGGTATCTATAAAGAGTTGTTATATACATAATTAATCATTTCGCTTAAGTAAATATAAAAGTAAAAGCCAATGTAAAAATAAAAGTATAAAGTGTAAAAAGAGTAAAAAGCGTAAAGCCGAAGCGCACAATTTAAATAGTAATACTGTAGACTATTGTTATAAAGACTTAAAATCAGCGAATATTTAAATTATGATACAATAACGTTTGCAGCAATTTTCATTAATCCACCATATCGTTAATCAAAGTATTACGCTGCAAAACTACGAATGTTTTAAAAATCAAAACCAATTAAAATGTCATAGCATTCATTACAAACACAATAGAGACCAGTGAGCGGTGTGGGGATGTTAAAAAGTATTGTAGCCGAAGTTTGGAACCGTGCCAAAATTGAGAGTGAGACCTGCAGACGCCGGAAAGTCGACACTCAGCATAAGGCTTCAAACGCATTATCGTTTTATTATTACATTTTTGTTCGATTTTACACTATACACTAGAGTTTACACACTGTAGTATGTACCTGACACACTTTAGGGGAGTTCTCAAAAAATGTATTGTACTCGTTACGTACATATATAAATATTAAATAGATACGTTTCTTCACGCGAAGACTCTTGTTGGATAGGCAGAGAGTATCGAGAGCCAAGAGTCATGATTCCTACAAAACTGCTCTGACTGTCTCATAATAAATCGTTAATGTGTTCTGCACCTTACTTGTATTCATGTATATATATGCGTCACAGACGCAGTGTCTTATATTCGTAATGTATCTGCATCGTCTACCTGTGCTCAAATTTCGGTGGTGGTGTTTTATACGTCTACTTGAAAATACTGTCCTTTTTAATCTAATTTTATGTTCAGTTTGAGTACTTTGTTAAACTGTATTTTATATATAGTAAAATAAGAATAGTTTCAATTTTTAACTTGCTGAATGTAACGAAAATATGATCTAAGATTTTCTTTTTAACTGCTCAAGTTCAGAAGGTTTTGACTTCAATTGGCTAAGATGAAAGAATAAAAGATGTCACATTTAACACCTAGGGCGGTTTTTTTAGGTGGTGGGCGTAGTATTAGTACTCGTATGTTGAGCCACTCTGTTTGGTACCATCACCTTACTTATTGCCGCCATAATGTCAGTGATCGCGACTGTCGCGCTCGTGTTAAAAGTGTAAGGTAGCTTGCCCATTTACTCCCACATGTGGGATAACATTGCAGGGTTAGGTTAGCAAGGCCTTTATTACCTTTTGCCGTCTGTAAGGGACGTGTATTTCTTACTATTCATCTACCTTATTGACTTTCGTCCCAAAGAAAGTGTTATTATGCTCTACGCCCGCGGCAGCACTGTGGTCGAAAATAATTCGAATTTCGATAAAATGTTGCTTGGATTTTAATTTAGGAAATGAATTGTATATTATTAAGTGGTTAAAACAATGTTCCTGTAATTTGCAGACAAAATGTACGTTGTCGATAGAATAATGCAATTTAAAGTCACGCGCCTAGGTCATCATCTTCTTCTTCTATATGTATACTATGTATAAAAATCAATGCCACTTTTCATTGTAATTTTATAACTCAAAAACGGCCTCAGCTATCCAAACCAAATAGTTTGGCTTTATTCGGACTATTTAGTACATGGTATATGTGAAGTTTGCATAAAGTCGGTCGAGCGGTTCTTTATAGTTCATTTATCACATTTTTGTAACAAATAAATTCTATAAATGGCGGGTTATTATGTTAATGGGTATTTTTCAGTCAAATTGAAACTTTTTCAGATGGGGAATGTGCTGTCATATTAAAACTTTTTTCGATTGTTTTTTACTTTATTTGTTTGTTTTAAAATAGCTATCATAGAATAAAATATTTTTGTTTGAATAAATGAGGTTGATGTTACAATTAATATTTCAGTTTATGCGTAGCGAAGCATGTAACGGTCCACTTGTTTTACTTTACTTATCAGTAGAGTATGTTGGTTACCATTTTCAATTTAAAAATTGTTTATTACGCTTTGCCTCTTGAATTCTTTGTTGTATAATATGAGTAATAGTTTTAAATTTGTTGAAAGCAAGTTCATCCTCGTGGTGGTCACATACATACAATCTTGACTTATTTTCACAAACAACCACAGCTACCTACTTTAAAATTAGTCCATTCTTTACTTTTTATTCATGAGATAGAAAAACAAATAAACCGTCCCCCGTGTTGGTAATCTACTCTATTCTGTCTAATAGTAGAAAGTATATTCTACTCAATGGATCATAGTTGAGTAGTATAGACATTCTGCTCTCTGCCAGGCAGATCGTAAAAAGCAAGCACAGCGTAATATAAAGGTCATTTACAACAAGACCACTGGTGACAGAGTGCGGTGCAGTAATTTGTCCGAGCAGGGATCCACCGCTTTGCCTATTCCTACTGCCAAAAATGATTGTCTTGTGTTTCGATTTAGATAATCCTAACATCCTGGCCTCCGAACAGCGACACACCTGTAACATCTATGGTGTCTATAGGCTATAATTATGTCTTCCCATCAGGAGTCGTGTGATTTTTCGCTGACCTTTCGCATAATAAATGCTGTTTAAACTTCCGATGACAATAAATACGTTTTGTTTATAAACACCAAAAGTGATAATGGTGAGTTGCGAATCAGGCACAAGGGTATCACACTCAGCTACTACACTATCTTCCAAATCCGAATTCGACTTATTTGTAGTTTGTGTGTGAGCGTGTGTTTTTATTTATAGATTCTATACTTCTTATCGCCGGTGCTTGGTGGGATTCCATTCCCGATGCAATTTATTTAAAAACACTTGTACTTTCCACAATATATTTTACTATTTTTTATTTTTATGATTTAGCCAACCGGTTTAGCTATACAAGCATCATCATCAGGGCCATATAACAACTAAATCATAAAAATAAAAAATAATAAAACATATTGTAGAAAGTACAAGTGTTTCTAATAAATTGCATCGCGTGTGTTTTTGATTTTTAAGTTACGAGTAGTAATTAAATATTTTTTTTCTATAAAGCATACAAAAATTGGATGAATGCCGAAACAAAGATGACTTCCTAATCCGAATGTAACTTCTCTTCTATAGATATCAAATGAATACTGTTTCCAATATCATGTGAACATGATTTGTAGTCTGCCTATGACAGCTTTCAAGTCCTAGTGATAATTAATTGTATGAAGTGGGTGGATGGTCGACCGTTTGTCAATGGCAGTCCATATCTTTTTATGCACCAGCATTCAGGTTCATTGCTAGCTGTCTGCTTGATGTATTTCTGAGACCTTCATTAAGCCTGACCTTTCGTCCGGTCACCTATTTCAGTAATTGTAGTATCTTCACGCCCATATAAGAGGTAGGCAGAGGCACAACTAGCCGAAGACAATAAGTCCCACAATGTGATAGGTGGCAAGCCTATCGCCATCCGGGCATATATCCAACCCGAGCAACATTTTATTTTTATTTAGAACATCAGAAAAATCAAATTTCCTTTTTGTTGCCCGACCCGGGATTCAAACCCGGGACCTCATGCAATCAAGTCCAACACCTGAACCGCTAGACCACAGAGGCGATAGAGGCGTTGGTAGAGTGGCTAGCGTACACGCCTAACTACATCGACCAACCGCGAGGCTCGGGTTCGATTCCCGACGAGGGCGGGCATTTATTTGATGAACATTTAGATGTCTGCTTTTCCGGGTCTGGGAGTTTATTAAATTTATTCTGGTACCTATTTAAGTATTGCTATGTATTACAATCGTTGACTAACACCCATAACACAAGCATATGATTTGTTTACTTTGAGGTTATATTCATTTTGTGTGACTTGTCCAGGTATATTTATTTATTTGTTATCTTTGTTACTTCAGTAATTGTACCCAGTTATAAGTGCAAAAATCTTCTTGAATGGTAGTCCCATCGTGGTCTTGTAGTTACCTTCCCGAATGGTAGTCCCATCGTGGTCTTGTAGTTACTTTCCCGAATGGTAGTGCTATCATGGTCTTGTAGCTACCTTCTCGAATGGTAGTCCCATCGTGGTCTTGTAATTACTACACTACTTTGTAACTCATTGAAAAATAATGCCAACCTGAATATTTTTCTTTTCATACCGTCATTTATTTTATAGGAATATTGAGATTATAGAATAGCGAATCAATATTCATACTTATTTTATATTGCAAAAGTCTGTTTGTCTGTTACATTTTCATGCCTGTATAGCGGAAACTCAAAAAGTTTAAATCTTTTTAGCATATTACTTGATTATTCTAAGACTCTTGTTTTGTGTTCTACACCAGAACAATATTAAAGGTTTCAAATTTGACACGTTTAAATAAAATTCTCCGAAAGAAGTATTTTGTTTAAGGTAATGAATGTAATTCCAATTCCCAATCGAACGACGAGACGACGACAGATATTCGATACGTTAAGTCAATACGAATTACGTATTCGGGTAGTCTTAGCTACATGATTGATTGATGAAGCCCTATTTCGTTTCCAGTTGGAGAGTTAGTGACATATTTCAACGATCAATCTCATAAAGCTAGATTTTATTTAATTATCGGCTAATTACAAAAGTAACTATTACCGGTACTCTAGGTTTATAACCATCGGTTTTTAGTGTTGTTACGTTTGCACTCTTGCACTCTCTCAAGTGTTTACAGTTTTATATACTCGCCTTGCAGACACAATCATCAGAATAAGTTGACAGTTTTCATATTTTTTTTAAACTATTGAAAGAAACTTTCTTTAACATTTCAGCTTTGTAAAAGCTAACCTAACACCCCGATGATAACTCAGCTATAGTCTGGTAAAATAAAAAACAAAGGATTAAATCTTAACATATCTAGATTTATATCTGTTACATTAAATTTGTTGCTTTAGGAAAGGAAATTCCAAAGTGCCTGTTTACATTTAAATAAATTTGAACGATCGGGATATGCTTGCTAAAAAGATACTTTAAAATCGATCGACTGTAAAATGTTATGTAATTTTTTTTAGTTTTTGAAGTGATAACTTCTTTAGCGCCGTTGCGTACTTTTTTGGAATGGGTAAAATCTTCTAAACACGCGTCAGGATACGTGACCTGATCGAAAATTCATAAGACGCCGCAGAGCGCTTGCGCGAATTTTCGTGTGGTCATGTTTGTATACGATAGCGAAATAAATGATTGTTGTATTCTACTACATAAATGATATTACTTTCATACTGACAATTAAAGCAATTCGTGCAAAATTATTCCTTAACAATTCCAAAATATCAAAAATGCACAACGTTAATATTTAGTACGGCAGATATGTAGTGTACGGTAGATGGGACTAAAAATTAATCTATCTATAAATTTATTTAGAATAAATTATGGGACTTATGTTTATAAATATATAAAATGTTTATTAAAAATGTAAATAAGTGCTGTGATTTAAATGTACATTTTAAAATAAAAATGTAACATCTTAAAATTTAATTAATTATTTGCACACCACAATGTGGTAGAATATGTTGTATACTTAAATATCTTTATAAGTGTGAGGCTATTCGTCTTTGGAACTCATTGACTATGTAGATTAAAAAGGCTGAATCCATAAGGTCTTTTAAAAAAAATTTTAAAAAAATTATTAAAAAAATATTATTTAAATACGCAGAATACAACTTAGAGTAATATCCTTAACATCGTGTTTTGCTTCTTTTTTCCTCTCTCTTTATAGATTGTGCGTTCCATACATTATGTATGTATATTATTATCATACTATATATATAAATGTATTATTTATTTATTTAATTTATTATTACTTTATTGGTAATATAATATGTATGATATATGTATTTTTGTAATTCTGCGCTTATTATTATTTGTATGTATATTTAATGTACTTTTTATGAAGTACCTTAGTTTTTAAATAACTTAAATTGTCTCCTTCACCCTAAGGTTGTCTGGCAGAGATCGCTCTAAAGCGATAAGATCGCCTTTGTGCACCTAAGTCAAATATTATTACAAGTGAAAAAGTGTGTATTTTTTTTTGTAAATTTTGGTGCATAATAAAGTGTATTCATTCATTCATTCATTCAACAACTTTTTAACACACATATTCCGCAAATAAATAATTTTCATTTTTTTTTAATTTTCACTTCTGCCAGCACTCCCGGAGTGCAACCCGTCGTTTTTTTAAAATAGGTGACTTGGATGGTTCATGAGCTCTTTGATTATTTGTAAATTTACAATGCAAGCTACGTCGGACACATTTCGTGGATTCTTTATAATTAAAGGAAAACGGTCGCGTTTTACTACATTTACATAGACTAGGTGGTAGAGTTTAGCAGCGACTCACCCGGATTGTACCACCGCCTTACTTATTCCTGCCGCCACAACGTCATGACGTGTTCCGGTTCGGAGGGTGAGGTAAACTTACTTTTGCTCGAGGCCTAACATCCGGGCCTCAGGTCGGCAACGAACCATTACCACCTTTGGTGTCTCTAGGTGGCGTGAATTTCTTACCACCAGGGGATCCGTCTGCTTGTTTGCCTTCCAATATCATAAAAATAAAAAAAATGAATAAATTTATGTTAGTGGTGCGTCGCTAGCTTATTGGTGCTAAGATCTAAGAACACGGCTGCAAACTTTCTAGCACGGAACACGAATACGATGTACAATGATTTCTTGAAGTTGAACACAAGCTCAACTAAATGCTGCCACGTCATCCATATGTATTTCTTATTGGGTGGATATCAATTTTACATTACTTCCATAGCAATAACTGCCTCATGGCGTCAGTACTTATTGTTGTAATACTTGTAAGGGAGTTATACCTTACCTACCTTATAGACTTACTTAAATGACAGCATGAAAGCGATGCAGCAATAACATCTATGGCGTCTACGGGCGCCGCTATTCACAAACCACTAGGAGTGCCGCTCGTTTGCTTTTTTACAACATAAAATAAGACAGTGTTACTACAAATTAGTGAAATAAAATTTTTGGCTCCCAGAAAACATATTTTTGTTTATAAACAGAGATCAAGTAATTTAACTTATATTTTTTTATTTAATTAGGTTATTTAACTTGGCCGTGAGATGGCTGATATAATCGTAGGCCCTCTACACGTCGTAGCTACAGCTGTAGCACCTCTGCGTAGTCAAGATGCAAATGTTTCTACGTAGTTCGTAGACATTTAATTTAGACTGAGGTTAAACTCATTGCATAAATTATACGTACGTTTGAAGATAATATATTTACGTATAAGTTCCGTTTTCATGTCCAACGTCTGAGCCGATTTTGATAAATCTTAAACTTAAACTAGAACAAATCTTGCAGACCTCTTTTCAAACAAACACATCGTTTTCTGAGACACTAACTTCTGATAAAACCTAAGAAATTAAATAGTGGAATGTCAGCCCGGTATTTAGGTACATCCATTCACTTTCGCATTGTATATCTGCATCGTTAATCTTTAATCTGTCATACTAATACATGAAGGAACCAGCGGAGCATGCTCCTTTTAATTTTCTTCAATCCTACTTTTTCTCGGATCTTACCGTTACGAATACGGTCAGCGAAAGTTAAGCCACCGATTTTCCGTAGCGCTCTTATTTCAATCGCATTTATCTTACTCTCATGCTTTTTCTGACATACCCAACTCTCACTTCCATACAACAACGTTGGGATAAGCACAGAATTTTTGACACTGACTTAAAACCTCGCTTTGAAATAGCTACCCCCAACGCGCCCTTCACACTATTCCCTGCACACACTCTCCTTTCTGCTTTCAGGGTATCCCCTGCTGCTAAAATGATTCACTATGATAAAGGCGTCAGGTTTGTGTAAGGTGGTGTCAAGTGTGTTGGTGTTAGACATGTGTTTTTTTGAAGAGAAACTTCTATAGAAGCGTTGTGATTCCAAAACGGGTGCCACGGAAAAACGACAGGTAAGAGACACAAATATATATTCATCTCATTCTTTTGTCGATTTACTGAAGTTTCACTTCTATCGTGTGTGAATTGCACACATACCTTTTTTTATACTTTTAAGAACTTTGCTTCTCAAGTAAGAAGAAAAAAATTGTCACAGGATTACTGCAGCTACTACCTCATTCGCTTCAACAAACAGCCTCAGTTTTGTCGTAAGGTAGAAGAGCAGCCACCAGTCAGCAGACCACGTACGAGGAAAATGAGACCCGAAGCCATCGTAGTAGAGAAGGATGTGCAACCAAACCCTGACCTGCCATCTTCTGTCACCATAACTAAACTTTGCAAGGTGATCAGATTTATATCATATTTTAAATGGGATAAGTTGTTGAGGTGACAGGTTAAAAAGTAACAACCTATGCCCTTTTCTGACATTTAATCTATTCATATACAAAAATCATTAAAATCGGTTCTACTATAACTTTTACAATATTAGTATTCTTACCAACCTTACCGTATCGCATTGCCACTTAAAAGCTGGCGTAATTTACTAAAACTAGACACCAAAATTCATCGAAATCGATTTAGACATTTTGATGTGAACACACATAAAACAGTTACAACTTATGACACATTTATAAAACTTGTGCTTTATTATTAAATACAATATGCATATGGATATGAAATTTAATCAAAATCGGTTCAGCGACTTAAGTGCGAAAGAGCATCAGACAGACAGACTTTCGCATTTCTAGTATAATATTACCTAGTGCCTACACAATGAAAGTTGTTACGCACAACAATGTAGCAGATAGTAATAAAATTGAGTTCTGTAAAATGATAGTTATTTTAATTTGTCTACGAAATATTATTGTTAAATAGTACATTCCTTAAATTGCAAATTCATGATTTCTTCGAAAAAATACACAATGCTGGTAGGAGTTAAAATTAGCTAGCCGACCGGGCGAAGAGTTTGTATGAATTAAAGCATCGTTTTTCCCATTTGTCCTGCAATTTTTCCGTTTTTTTTTCTCCTTAAGAACCTTCTGACAATAAACAATACGACAAAAAAAATGTAACCAAAATTAGTCCAGTCATTCAGGCGTGACGCAATGACCACGCGAAATAGTTTGTATAATTTTACACATAGTTCGTTTTGTAAAACAATTGTAATTCTACAAAAAAACACCAGATTTAAGAAAATTGCTCAAATAATAATTGAGACGCATTTACTTTACGCGTTTAACATCGGTTAGCATCTATGGATTAAAAAACAATTTTAATGTAAATCTGAAATTGCATGTGCATGTTTGTTCATTTTAAATAGGCAAAGCTACGGATAACAGCAAAATGTATAAGAATAAGAAAGTTTTTCGGTTATGATTTCATAATGTCATTGTTAGTAGCAATTTAAGGTCTATACGCACTGTTATGGTTTTGTCTGGGACTATCGCAGCGTTTACATCTTTGTTAAAAAAAATTTTTACGTACTCGTATTTGCAAATATAATAGAGACTAGGCGGTCTTCGTTGTATTTGTATTGTATTGTAGAGGCTATCTAAGATCTCTATAAACCTTTTTTAAAAGTTGTTGACATTTGCATAACGTAAACGTCTTCTACGATTCTGTTGTTGAAAAAATTAAACTGTTAACATATTTGTGTAATGATTTTAAAACAAAAACAAAAAAATACAGCCTCTTTGTTTTATAAAGTTTATATTAGATTATGGTCGTTATTAACAGACTGACAGTCGTTAGCGCTAACTAAGTTTGTTATTGCTAAAAAATTGTGACGTCTACAACCTGTCAACGTCCCATGCCCTATTTTGATCACCTGTCTACTTTAGATGATAGATAGATAAATAAATATCTCTGGACAAGTTACACAAATTGAATCTAACCCCAAAGTAGGCAAATTACATGCTCGTGTTATGGGTGGTAGTCAACGATACTAATACACAGAAATACTTAAATATATACCACAATAAATTTAATAAACACCCAGACCCGAAATGCAGACATCTAAATGTTCATCACACAAATGCCTGCTCCCGTCAGGAATCGAACCCGAGCCTCGAGGTTGGTTAATGTAGTTAGGCGTGTACGCTAGCCACTCGACCAACGAGGCGGTCAATATCGGATCGGATAGATCTATATTACTCGTAGCACCAAAACTCCAGTAGGCTGTACTGCGATATATCTGTAGATAGGTTATTGAAGTTGATAGTCATAGTCAAGTCGTAGACTAGGACCTATTTTACGATGTAGGATTGATATCTAAAACATAGGTAGGTACATTAAGATGCAGTCTTCTAACACGAAAAAAATCGACGTAGGTAATTCGATATTACTAGGCTCCAGTCATATTGAGTCACGAATTTTTGTTTCCTTAAAAATTTGCGGTAGTTGTTTAACATAGCGAAAAAGTAATGACTATAATGTCTTAGTAGAAGTAATAATTGTAAGTACAAATTTCGCGACGATACGTACTTATATTAGATTCACGTAGTGCGCTAACGTTCTATAACTTTTTATTGATCCTAAAGAAAGTGCCAAGCAATGCAATGCTTTCTCTGATCACCCAGTTCTCAAGGAAAGGGTCATGGAAATATGCCAAAGTCTGTTATTTCCAAACAAGTGAAAAGCTAACTTTTATTTTTGTTTCGAATTAGCAATGCTAAAGCAATTTATGAATTAAATATTATTAGGTAAATACATTTCTTGATCTAATTTGTTAAAAGTACCTGGAACCTACAAGTCCTGATGGTAACGACATACGGATCGCTTATAAATACCGAAGATGTGAATGGTGCGTTGCACACCAGAGGTTGGAAGCTTCAGTTTCTTTCGTAATTCTTGCAATAATATATGAAGAACGTAGACCGTACCTAAACATATCTGTTTCTCAGTCTTTTTTAGCTATAGCCTATAACTTAAACCATGCGAACGAAGTTGCTGTCAGCAGTTAGAGACGTATAGAAATGCAATCAAATTTTCGATGCTTCTCGAGAACCTCTTTGATTTCAAGAAATACCTGATATTATTGTCAATTTTTAAGATAAGATCAAATGGGTAAAAAAAATTGTTTTATCTTATACGATGGAAATGTTTATACAGGGGGATGTAGAAAGTTCTGAAATAATACCAGCTATAGAAAAGAAGCCACTGGCAGGTTTCCTCTCGACAGTGACTCCGGAAAAGAGGGAGATGGTTGAGCATTTGTATCAGACCATTGTGAGACCTTCCGGCGTTTCCTGGGATGATGTCAAGGGCTTGGATACAGCAAAAAACATACTGATCGAGTCTGTGGTATATCCTGTGAGGTAAATATTACTTTCTCTTGTAATACTCGTAGTCGGTGCTTCCATTATCTTTATAGCGTTTATTTCAGTTGCTCATCACGTTTGAGCGTTGCAAACCAGAGTCTGCTGAATGAGTGTTCTTCTTAAATATAGTTTGTTAAACATTTGACAGCAAAAAATGTAAGTGTACTTAATAAATACAGGTACAAAAGTGGAACTTATACCTGTATATTGTTTTTTTTTAATTTTGCAACAAGCCCACGGCTCTCTAGGTGGTAAGATACAACCGTGACCAATAGACACCACAGATGTTACGGGTGCATCGTTGCCCTGAGGATGCTGGTGCTTATTTACTTAACTTCACGCCAAGTCTCTAACAGGGTAAGCTGAGAGTATTGAGTGCCGATCCGTGCAGATCTGCCTAGCTTTCTTCACATTCATTAATATTTTCATTCTCAAACGCCTGTTTCGAGACTCGACCCTCGAATAAAACCCTATCAATTTGATCGTATTAGATACTTAATACAGACTAAGGAAGTAAAAGCATCTGAACGAATGGCCATTTTGTTCTTACATGCATGTGCTTCATCACAGGAAGCGCTTAATCGGCCTGTATCATGTATTACTTTGATTTTTTAATTACTATGAATAATATTCTACAGAACAAGCTAATGACCTCAGGAAAACTATTGATTTATACTTAGTTGCGTGTCGGTTGCTGGTTTATGTTGCCTAGGCTATTTAGTCATGAGCCTCCATTTATTGATTACTATTGCATTGCATGATGCCACTCCCACGACCTTTGGTTCAACCCTTACTGATGTACAACCACTGATAACGTTGGGTACTAAAACATGTACACACTCTGCGACAACAAATAATTTAACCCATTACATTACGCACGGACGACTTCTTCGCTTTGATTCGTAAAAAGCCATATCCTTGCTACAGCGCCGTACTAGAGACAACATTATTCTAGGGATGATAGCTGCCAGGCCCGACGGATTTATACAGCATCACTGGATAGACACTGCAGTAGGGTTAATTAAGTAGGTCTATAGTTAATGTTAAATGTGAGCTAACAATGCTAACATAGCTTATAAGGCAATAATTGTTACTAACACATTACCATACAATTATGGATCTTTATGGAATGGAATTATGGTCTGAAATAAAATTATTATTATTGCCTTATGCGATCGCGTCGAAAAAATCAGCAATGTCGTAAAACACTTCGTAAAATATTTCCGTGATTGTTATACTGCGCAAGGTCAGATTTATAATCCTGTTGCATATCCATCTTGACAAGTTCAATTCTACCATGATTAAAGTCGCTATAGTGTATTTATTGCAAAAAGTTCGAAGTTGTTGTTAATTAAGTACTTCACATGTTTCAGGAGAGAAAGGACTGATGGTAGCAAGTAAAATTCAGATTTTTCACAAGTGCATAATAAATAATAACAATTATCGTTTATTGGGTAAAAATATGATATAGGTTAAAAAGGTTGAGGTCATTAGTAATAGGTAAGTGTGAAGCGTAGTTTTTCACGGATTTGTGGAAAACGTGGCGAGGGTTGCGGCTGCACATGCCACTACACATAGGAACAGGGAAGCTGCCCCCCCCCTCAGTTTTATACTATTGTTGCACGTTCCATCTGACATCTTCAGCACAAACTAAAATAGGTATACGTTTATGAATGTCGCTAACAAGTCCACAAACTAAACTAAACTTCATAAAATATTAACTCTAATATTATCCTGTTTAAATTCAAGATATCCGGAGTTGTTCACGGGTTTGCTGGAACCGTGGCGCGGGGTGTTACTCCACGGGCCGCCAGGAACGGGAAAGACGATGCTGGCCCGCGCCGTCGCTAGCGAGGGAGGCTGCGTGTTCTTCAACATCACCTGTTCCACACTCGTCACTAAGTGGCGCGGGGACTCCGAAAAAATTGTGAAGGTAACTTCTTGGCGACAACATCTTCAATATTTATTTCCCACGCAAACCTTCGATTAGCTTATTTGTAATTTTTAAACATATGCATATCTTTTTTTTATGTTAGATATATGACAATGCTGCGTAACAATGATCTAAGTATATGTATTATGTAAAACATTTATTTTATTTGAACCCTCGACGAAAAAGAGGGGTGTTATGAGTTTGAAGTGTTTGTGTGTGTGTGTGTGTGTGTGTGTGTGTGTGTGTGTGTGTGTGTGTCTGTGGCATAATAACTTTCGGACGGATGGATCGAGTTCGATGCGAATTTTCCAATTTGAAAGCTGACTTAATCGGGGCGGCCTTTAACTATATTACAATATAAAGGTTTAGCTGGGGGTTTGTCGAATTTTTTTTATTATAGTGTTATTTATTTTATCGGCTATCATGACCTTAATAAAATTAAAAATTCACCAGTGCCACCACGTGCAAATTAAATTGACATTTAGAAAAAAAAAACATTAAATTATAATAGCAGATGCATGTATAGACCAAGATATAGCCGTAGAGTCAGTGCTCGCCATTGTCGCGGTCGGTGCTGAATTAGTGTAGTAAATCATGTCAGCTTGCACTTATTGCCCAACATTCCGGCTATCTCGTTCGCTAGCTTGTAACTCTGTTACTTATATCGCAAAAACACGAGATCGATCCATCCATTCAAAACTTATGATGCCACAGACAGGCACAATAACACCCCTCGTTTTCAGCTATTAAAAACGATGTTCTTAATTTTAATTATTTTTAAGTGATCCAATCATCCCATAGGTACTATTTGACATGGCGGCGTACTATTCGCCGTCAGTGGTGTTCATAGACGAGGCGGAAGTCCTGGCCGCAGACCGAAGCTGCGACACACACGAGGCATCCCGCAGACTGACCGCACAGTTTCTGGCAGAACTCGACGGGGTCGCCAAGCGAGACGGCATTGTCTTTCTCCTGGTCAACACTAATGCTCCTTGGTTAGTATGCTGGTATTCGATGGGCTACGCAGTTTTTGACGCATATAGACTGGATCACCGAACGAGTTGGCAATATCTACTGACAATACTCCTTGGTAAAACTAAATGATCTTGAAATTGATTTCCCCTTTGGTGCAAACAACAAGTTTGGCTTCGATTCCTGATAGGAATTCATAAGAGCATTTGTGTTATGATCACAGCTATATAAGCAAATTACGAAAAAATATTTATAAGTTGGTATGTTATGTGGAGGTATTTAACATCTCTGTCACAAGCATACTTATTTTCATGTCCAGACTTTTAAGTGTTTACTGGCCCGTGTGTCATTAAGCAAAGGCTAGCAATAAGACAACTAAGTTTATGTTAGGTAAGCGAGCAAACCCAAGGATTTCCTGGTAAGAGATGGCCGTCGCCTATATTCATCAAAGGTATTACAAGTGCGTCGCTGTCCTAGGGCTGAAATCCGGATGTTAGACAATTGTGAAACTCTACCGGCTCTCCTACCCTATCCTCCGAACTAACTAAAACACAACGGAGACAGAAAAAAATAAGGCGTGAAATCCTTACCCATACAAGATGATACTATTTACCCATAGCTCGCCTCTTACGAGCTGCCTGGCAGAGAGGCCGTTGGTCTGTTCTACTCAGCGTACTCAGTCGTATACTGGGAAAATATTTATTACTAAGTATTAAAATACCTTAAATACCTTAGGGAAATAGACCCGGCGATATTAAGACGCCTAGAAAAGCGGATTTACATACCACTACCCGACTCGAAAACTCGTGCGCAATTGTTTGAGACGTATTTGGGCATTAAGAATATTGATGTGGTGGAGAAGATCGACTTTGAGGAGCTGGCGAGAAGAACTGAGGGCTATTCGGGCAGTGACATCAAGTTGTGTTGCAAGGAGGCGCTAATGGCCAGCGTTAGGAAGACTCTTAGTGTGGGCGGAAAAAGTGAGTACAGACATATTGTTTAAAGCCATTTTTTTCCGAAAACGGGATACGCCTTTACCCATTAAGTTATATTCCAATCATACTTATTACAAATTGTTTCACGAATAAACACAGATTTAAGTATACTAAGGAGCAACCCAGTATTAAAATCTTTATTACACTTTGATACAGACTATATTCTATAATGCCAACTTAAATTTACTTTCACTATAGTGTTATGTGAGTGATACAAAAATAGTTAGCTTTCCCGTGGGAACCTTTAATCATAGCTGCATGCAGCAGTGCATACATACATGGCTTACGCCAACATTGGTTGAGGACCAATGTTGGAGGAAGTAAAAGCATCTGAACCCAGCCGAGCAGGCAGCTTGTAAATGGTGGAAAGTTTCAAGAATTGAAGACCCAATGATAAGAATTTTGTGACGACTCATGTAATCTAAGTACTCAGACCTTAATAGGTACCTCCATAGTCATACAAAACAAAATTACTATACAATGATCACGCCATTATCTTAAGTATTTGATGCGTAAAGCGATTATATCTAGTAACTCAGATAAGAAATCCGTCTGATTGTGTTTCAATATCTAAATACATCTAAGGTATTTGTTTTAGGTTTACCAAGTCGTAAGGAGAAGTTGTGTCTGGCCGATATTTTAACAGCAATAGAGAAAACTAAACCGGTTTCCAAGAGTTTGACCAAAAAACACGAGAGGTGGCAGAGTGAAATGGGATCTACATAGCAAAGTGAACTTATTTTATATACATAGGTAGTACTTACTCGTTTTTTCATTCAATAAAATCGTGATAATATATACTTTTTTATACACATGTTAGTTTAGCACCATCTTAAATCTTATAGAGTAAAACTGGTCAACATAATTTACAAGAAAACCTTGCTTTTTACGTAGAGCGAAATTCAACTATTTCATTCCATTGTCAAACCCAGATTATTTATTTATTTTGATTCTAATTATTCTAAAAGTAGAAACTATGGGATTACTGATTACTCTATAAATTTTTTATCATCGTGGCTTTGGCTAGTTGTTATAAATTTCTGGTTGTTTTGGATCTCGGGCATAAGTATATGTTAATAGAGAATAATAAAAACACCAAAGTTATTTAATTTCTATTTATTGACATCTAAACATTTGTTTTTCTATACAAAACATTTAAAAATAGATTTTCCTTATGCTTAGACAGCTCAATTCCTAACCCTTCATTACAATATATAAAACAATTGATTTTGAAAAATAAAATAGGAACAAAAGGTCGTCCGTTCTGACAGCTAAAACGCAGCCTTTTTAATTTGTGAAATTCAAAACGCAGTATGGCCCAAAATACTTCACTAGGTTGTAAGTTGTAACTTTTAATTATATATGTTTTAAATTTAATAGATAACTAGACCTTCGCTGAATTCACTGCACTCATATACAATTACGTGGAATATTTTAATGTTCGCTCTGTCTAATGCAGTACAGTGTATTATAGTGTAGTACTACAGACAGCAATTGTAACCAGAGCAGTGCGTTTTCAATAGTTTTACGTGATAATGGCATTTTTTTGTTTACATTTATGGCGTTTCATGTTACATATAAGTCAGTATAATAAATAAAATATCAAAACGTTACAATTGTTATAGTCATGTTTTGATTAGACTTTATTTTTATTAGCGACGTATTTAAATAATATTTTATTAATAGTGATAACGCAAAAACCACCTCATTGTATATTATACAGCTTTTACTACTAATGAAATAATAAGACAAGTACTCTTGAATATCAATTTCATGCAAATTAGAATCGGACATGTCATTTTAGGTACTCTTGAACACATATTATTATGTTTAGGTGTCGGATTATTAACGTTTAGTTCCAACAAAATTCAATGAAATCTGTAAATTTATATTATTGAAGTGAAACTTCTTTATCGGGGTTGAAAAAAAATGTAGTGTAAATTTTTTTTCTTTCTTATTCGCCATCTTTGTTCTTTCTTATCCCTACCACGCGTGATTCGAAGTATACTTTCTCCAGCGGAGTAGGGATTGGCAATAAACTTTATTTAACCAATTTCTGTTAAGTTGCATATGTATATAGTAAATTATTTTTTGAAAAATAACGTCATAAAGAAGTTTCACTTCTCCACTTCTTATGAGTGTACGTTAGTACACGCACACATTTTTTTTCTTGTTATCTGAACTTAAACAATTCGTTAGCATTGTGTGCAAGAGTACCTAAAATGACATATCCGTATCCAATTTCCAATATTGTAATAATCGAGATTCAAAGATCTTAATAGTAGATTTTTTTTTAATTTAATTTGAACAAAAACGCCAGTAGCGTTAGTAACGACGCACTATTTCACTACAGTATACAGCAGTCCAGCTACAACGCACAAACCAAGGCAGTGATTTGGGCCAACATCTGCCATCTCAACAACATTCACAAATAGACGACAGCGCTTTTGGACACACCAATAGGATTTTATTCGTTTGAAAAATATGACTAGATAAGTTAGAAATTTTCAAAATACATTTGATTTATTATTCGGAGTACAGTAAATACAGAAAGTAACTTCAACATTTCTACGACACTATAAAATTTATTATAAGAAAGTAGCTTAAAAAATATTCGTGATAGAACAGTGGTTTAAGAGTTGTTGATTACTGGGTTTGTAGTTTGAAGCAAAAATCAAACAAACGCATCCAATTCCCTTAAAAAAATTATCACAGGCCTTATCATGTTGTTCATGGCCTAATTTACGCCATACTCACTAGCATCTCCGGAATTTTTTTGTGTGAAACCTTTGAACAGAGCGCTTCTATTGGAAACTACTAGAACTATATTTTCAGGCCAAAAGCGAAATCATTACCGAACATAAATAGTATACCAACCATAAATAAATAATAATAAAATTACCGAACATAATATATAGAAACTCATGGTAAAGGCACAGTGACTATATTTTGGCCATTTTTTGCGTAATAAACTTGATTAGCTTTCCCGTGGGTGTGGGGGATATGAAAGAAATTCAAACTAACACTCTTTCGCATTCGTATTAAAAGTATGGTAATGGGTTGATTAATATTATTACTCTACGATATATACGAGTTTATTTTTCGGAGTGTACGCAGAAAAAAATTGCCAAAACCAATTAAATGAAATAAAAAGTAGACAGGTTTTGAAATCGCATTATTTACACTTATAAGTTTATTTTTTATAAAATTAGGTTTAATTTATAAATAAAAATAAAATTTAACTTCTTTACAAAATACTAAAATAATATTAAGTTCTCGTCAGTGGACCACCCGCGACGCGAGCAATGTCATCAACCCGATTTCTGTGGCATGCTCGCAGCGCGGTGTCTATGGATCGCTTACTATTTTCGGTCGAATTACCGCTCCTGGACCTTTTTGTCTCATTATCTCCTGTGTATTATAGAGTAAGAAGTCCGAGCCACTACTTTATGCCATGCAAATCCACAAGGCCAAAAACATTGCCAAGAAATTGATCCAAGTAGATAAATGTAATTTAATTTTTTGTGATGTTAAGGTTTGGGTCTATTTTACACGTATAATGGCAAGATGATTATGGCGTATGGTGAACAGTTGGACCGAGTTTCTCGAGAGTGACCCAATCCACAACTTGCCAAAACAATTTATTATCTGTGCCAAGTAATCAAAGTAGATTTCACTAGACAAATTACAATAATTGGTCAAAACTCAAATTACGCAAAATATGCTTGTGATGTCGAGCAACGATGTTATTTATGACATGTATGAAAAATAAAAATAAACTTAGAAATACAGACATGCATATTCATATCACAAACGTCTGACCCTGTACACGTTCGGTGGAGTTAGGTGTATACTTTAACACCTCGACCAAACAAACAGGATTTATAAGATATTAGACACGTAAAAACACTTATAATAAAAATACTAATGCACAGACGCAACACGCTTTGGGAAAAGCTGTATTTTATAAATTGTTTAATATTTTATATCTCAAAAGTTACAAAGTATAATTACTTTTTCAAACAACAAAAAAAATGTAAAACATTAGACAAAAAATGTTTACATTATATACTGTGGATTGAGTCCTTATTGCATAACACGGTCCAAAATTATAACTGTGATTTTTACATAAAATTTTATTGCTATCATTTTCATTCATAATAAAATAACACATCTTTGACTTCATTTAAAAATAAGTTAATCATTTTCAATATAATATGTACAAAACGTCTTACTCTTAATATCATTGCAATCAAAACTACCGAATTAAATATTTAAAGTACCTAAAAAGCCTAACAATTTCGATTATCAAACAAACATTACCATCCCCATCGTGGCCAACATAGTTTCAAAGCTTTCAATATTAACTTGATAATTTATAAATTGCTTAAAAAAATTACAAGAAGGTATTTATGGTAGACAGAGCCAGATTAGCTTAACACGGGATCCGTAGCAAATCCCAAAAAAAAAACTAGCAATGTGAGGCTACCGTAGATTTTTTTTTCTATCCCGTTGCAAGTTTCGAAAAACAATAAATATATATTTACAATTTATAACACGATGTAAAACATTAAGTATCTCGTATCATTATATTAAAATTTTACTCTGTATTTTGTTGTTATTAAATCAAAAAGTGAAAAATGTCATAAGCGAAAAGTGTCATATTGTTGACGTACAGAATTTCAAGAATAAGACATTTTGTATATTTTTTGTACCATATCTCTCCGAATCAGCCTATTATAATAACACATGATTTTTAAAAGACAATGTAATATCAATTTAAACTTCCAATACATTTTGAAACAAATTTGAATTGAAAATGTTATGTTCTCGAGGTCAATGTCATAAGACAATAATCATTGACGTCTATGAACACGGTTGTAAGACTGGAAAATTACCTTTTTTATTTAGATAGTTCTAATTATTTTATAGAGCATAGGTGCACATGCAGGAAAGTCCGGTGAAGTTGTAAAACCGGGAGGCTGGCAACACATAGTTATTCATAAAAAACTAGGTATACGTATTTCTTAGTGGTAGTAGGCCTCCTACTTAAGAAATTGACGACTACCTTCTTTGTAAATCGGAACACAACCATATTTACTTTTAAAACAAAATTCAATGCAACAAAAGGAACTATAAAACGCGGGGGTAGTCGCGGGATACATCTAGTGAGATAATATCATTTGTTGCAATGTTTCCGGATGTAGTTAATATTAGTTGCCTTTAAAATTTCTCAAGGATTGTTGTACCGGGTCTGTACTGACCTTAAGAATACCCCAATCTGTACATTCAATGGTATCTGTTTATAAGCGTATTTTGAAAGTGTAATTTGTTTTAGTCTCTCTAAATAATACAAAGATATGTAAATTTAACATTAAATATACATATCAGTAGAAATGACTAAAAAGTAAACAAATGCTGGTCAATTTTTTGATATGATAAATAAGTTACGATGACTCATATTTTACAAGAGTGGGATAGCATATCAAATTAGGTTTTAATGAAAGAGAACACCAGTTTTGTTAATTTATCTCGAAGCTAATCGCCTTAGTGGTCCAACGGTCCACGTGTTGGACTTCACTTCATGAGGCCCCGGGTTGGGCAACAAAAGGAAAATGTGGGTTTACTAATTTTTGTAATAAAAATGTAGCTTGGGATTGGATATGTGCCCAAATGGCGACAGGCTTGCCACCTACCACATTGTGAGACTTAGTGTCTAGCTAGTCGTGGCTGCCTACTGTACAACGTCAAATTACAGACCGTGTTGCCGTGTTTATTCAAACTTCTAGCAATTAAGACAATTTCCGGCAAATCTCAAATCCCATGGGGAATGCGATACTAAATTTATTGTGTTTTGTATGCATAGTGCTATTTTTGTAAATTTGTTAATGAGATCTTTGCGATGTTCATAATCTGCTAGTTTCAAAATTTGCTTAGACCAATCCAATACCTAATTTTAAAAATGTTTAGTTGAAATTTATTTTGTAACACCTAACATGAAAGAGAAACAAGAGAAACGCCTTGTATGCAAATTGTGTACGTATATATTATTGATTACTAGTTGTTGCCCGCAACTTTATCTGTTTTCCTCTTTCATACAAAAACCACAATCGGAATAAAACATAGCTTGTAATTTCAGTCATTTTCCAGTGATCCTCATCAAAAACGGTCCAGTCGTTTCGAGTACTACTTAAAACAGAGAGATTTCACATTACATATTTAGTAAAAAAAAATGTCTGTTTATTTTTTACATTTTAACAGTTTAATTAGGTATGCCTTTCGACCCCCAACTTATAGAAAAGACCAACATTATTTACTTTTTCTCCACTTCCACTGGCGTAAGGTACATATCACATGAGATCTATATATAGAATATGATGGCGGGTATCTGTCCGTCCTCGACGGAGGTACCGTTATTGTTGCCCGCGGCGTACGAGAACTGGAACACAACCTTCTCACCGTTGTTGTAGTCGACGGTGACACGACGTAGGCCCCTTGTACCGTAGTACGAGTCTGTGCCCTGGAGACAATTATCAAAATAATCAAACAGACAGTTCGATATTGTTTTCGTAGTATTACCTTACTTATTCTACCACTAGCCGATCCGGCGAACTTCATTCACTTGGCACTTAATACTCTTTACTATTTTGTTTGGTGACTTGGTGTGAAGATATGTATGTACATTTATGTAAGATGGCTTGTACCTTCAAGTGTTTTCAGACATTCCACATTTCAAGTTATTTTGGCACTTTATATTGAGTGTTGTAGCGTTTGTAATATCTAAACTACATAACTTATAACTTGGAAAACATTGGAGACAATATGCAAAGCACATACTACTAACCGTACTACGTAGTTGGACTACGCGTTAATGAATTATTACCAAAATTACATCGACTTTTACTCCTCTCCTACGATAATACTTCACGGTTAAAAGTAGTCTATAATCATCGTCAGAACGTAAAGCACCTACTTGACATTATGATAGGTTAAGCAGATTCGGTATGAATTGCGGTCGGGATACAGACAAACAGACGCAAAAACGTTAGAAATATTTTGCTACTGCCTAGTCGCTCGCATCTATTTTTCTTTAAAACGTCTTCAAGTACAGAATTCACTTTTCTACAGATTTATTACAAGTATAGACTACGTGTTTCCGCTCTACATTAGGAAATCCGTTTACACGCTAATAATTTATAAAAAAATACGCTATTATCATGCACACGTAAGTACGCACGCACGCGCGCACGCACATACGCACGCACGTACGTAATAACGCATACAAATAAGTAGCAAACACGGGTAAAATTATTTGCTAACAGCCAAACAGTAACCCCCTTACTAATAAAACTTACGCACCCGTTGATCTAGCGTGTAACTTCACTTTTGTTTACAAAAAATAAAGTTACACAACATATCAACGGGTACCCCGTGTACAATTACTCTAGGCACTACTAAGACCTGCACGACATGGTCGATTTGCTATCATAGGTTATTACTTGCTATCATTAATTATTATAAGTTATAAGTTGTATCGGCGAACTTCGTTCCATTCAATTCAGCATCAGTTTGTATAGGAAAAATTAAAATGTTGTTTTTACTAGTTTCCTTGCAGTTATTCTCTATTTCTTATCTTTTAAATCTTCCCTGGACTTTTAACAAATATTGCAAAACCAAAATTAGCCAAATTGGTTCAGCCGTTTTCGAGTTTTAGTGAGATTAACGAACAACAATATAGGTTTCATCGCCTCGTTGGTCTAGGGGCTAGCATACACCTAACTAAACCGACCAACCGCGAGGCTCGGGTTCAATTTCCGACGAGGGCAGGCATTTATATGATGAATGTTTTGCATTTTCTGGTCTGGGTATTTATTAAATTTATTCTGGCATCTATTTAAGTATTTTAATTTAGCATAATTGTTAACTAACTTCCATATGTAACACAAGTATATAATTTGCTTACTGTCGGGTTAGATTCAATTTGTGTAACTTGGTCAGGGATATTTATTTACCCCAAAAGGGTCCGAGCCTTGTTGTAGCGGGGAGGTTGAGTAACTGGGGTCAAGCCGGAGCCCCAGTGAAACTAATTCGGACCAGGGAGGGCGCTCCTCAGTACCCCTCTCTGTACAAGAGGGGACACGCGCACGCTGTGTCTCCGTGCACCACTTCAGACGATTTGCGGCCCACTGTTGGGTAGGCTGCCAGAAGGGGATCTTCGGATCCAGCGCCGCTGGGGCAGTGGAAGTTTGCGAAAGCGTCCCCACAACCCCGGTACTTGGCGAAGGGGAGGACACCGTGGGGTTTTAGTGAGTAGGAGTCTCACATAACCCGCCACTTCCCCCGAAAGTGACGGGTATCCATGATGGATTTCCACACGTTAAAAAAAAGGGATATTTATTTATCATTATAAAAGATTTTTTTTTATAAATGAATACCAACCTTTAATTTAGCACTAGCAATGTACGAAGTGTTTGGAAGTATTTCAACTGGTTCTTTGAACATCGCTCGAAACGTGTCGTCAGTGCCGTCGCAACAAAACGTAGTTGTGTTTGATCCGCAAACCTTCTTTGTCGCCAAGTGGATTATCTGGAATTTTAATATGTATCCGTCAGAGGATTTCTCATTGAGTTTTGACATCAGACTCCGTTTAGCCTGAGGTTATACAAAAAAACATTTGATATATCTATTTGATACTCTAGTGCTAATGATACTAGAGTATTTAAAAAAATGCTCCTCCACCTTCTTGTTTGTGGATTTGAATATTATCTATAGTCTCATCTCTTCATTGAATATTATCTATGTTACAACAATAACAAGTCCAACAATTTTTACAACATATAAAGCCCGTTGAGCAATAAAGTGTGCCAAATAAATTAACAACCATTTTATAGCATTTCTTCTTTGCAGAGGGTCAGTCCCACTATACCCATTAAGAAAAACCATTAACGGTAATAGGTACTCTCACTATCTTTCCCACGATTACCAATGCTGAGTGTTTATATTAAAACAGGAAAAATTAGATATATAGTAACTTTTTAACTCAATGAAAAAAAAGCCTTTATTCAAGTGTGGGTATTGAATTGGGTTGCAATATCAACTTTTACACAAGATAGATTGTTATCCATGCAATCACACCTTGGGCTATTCATCTTCTGTTTATGGAAAAAAATAAGACAAATTTTAAAATTATACATTCAATTGACAAGAGTAGTGAAATATAGGTTATCATACTGTTCTGTCTCTGGAATACATTTTCCTGACAATTATTTAAAAATATCTCATCAATAAATAAGATACATATAATAAAAAAAGATAAAAAATTAAGTCCCAGTATTACCACTGCAATGGGCAATGGGTATAGAGGGACCGACCACTTGAAGACACCTTTTTTTTTATACATGCAAAATTAATAATACTTCAAATGTCACAATGGCAAACTATTTTGACTGTCCATTATACAAAAAAAATTTAATTGTGTATGGTAAAAAAAACTAAATCCTTACTCACCAAGTAAACACCAAGATACCTTTAAAATATTAAAATGACATACCTGTAAATGAACTTCATATTCTGTTGGTCCAAAGTAAGATCCGTATAATCCAAATCCAACTACAAATATTCTTTGGTCTACTGTGAATCTTATTCTATCTGTGGTACCGCTATAGCCCCACCGAGACTCCGTTTGAGAGAATCGGTTTACTGTTAATTCTTTCCCTGTCATACAACACCTAGGAGTATCGAGGAATCCAACATTTGGTTTTGGATTTACTGTAAAGTACAGGAATAGTTGAACAATTTCCCTATCATCAAGAAGACCACTCTGAGCTGGTCCCATTGCAAATTCTTCAACAGACATTAAAGGAAACCGTATAGCATGGAAGGCCCTTCCTAAAACAGTGCGTTGATTGCTCGGTGTGACAGGCAACTGTCGCCGAATGCATTCTGCTTCTGACCATCGTAATACTGCAGAAAATATTTTAGCTTCCCTTATGCGAAGTGTGTCCCTGAAACAGAAAGTCAACATTCAAGAGTGTGCGCATTTAAATCCGCTTTTTTAAAGCATATAATTTTTGTTGTTCAGTCTTGTAGAAATACCAGAACAACCGCTAGGCTATGTGGTGTTCATATAGCATTTAACTATTATAGAAAATATACTCTGCTGTTATTTTGAATAAAACATATTTTAATATCAAGTCACAAGTCAAGTTATGAAAATTTTATAAAAATTGGCTTACATTCCATGACAGAATATGATTAAAGTGTTGGTGATACTGTATGTGGGCTATGTCAGCCAAATATGATATTACAGAAGAGACAAAAAGCTGTATTTAATAACTAAATATATACCATACTACAATTTTTCAGATTGACATTGTAATACATTGTTTCTTTTGATTGAATGACAATACAAAACAATTTGCCAATAAAAAAATAACTGATGACCTTTTCTTGACATGAAACAAATTGCAGTATCAATTACAATTGTTTAATTTAAAATTTGGTTAGGTAAAGAATATGTCATGAAATTGTCACAAGTGGACATTCAAACAAGAAAAACCAAGTGTTGTGGAAAAGTATAAAACTCAAAGCACATGTTAGTATTGGCTAATTGACTGTTTAATAATTTGATATTCTTAAAATTTATCATATAATTTATTTGAAAACATCTGCCATATCAATAGCTAAATTAATGATTTATTTACATACAAACATATCTTCACGCCAAGTCACTTACATGGTAGGCAGATCATATAGTATTATCTATGTAGATAACACATTAGGTTACTTCATAATTATGTTTGGATTGCAGTTGCTATACATTTTATTAGGTAAAGAGTCAACTCATTTTAGTTTGTTGATTCAAGTGATGTGTAACACTTAAATTTCTGAACAGAATGTGACTAAGTTTGACTTACAAGCACCCTGCTAGGAACATGAGCTTTTTTTTCAATTTACATAAGTGTCTAGAAGTGAAACTAAACAACAGCTGCTAGCATATTTTGAGCTAGATAATATCAAAATGTAGTTGTCATAGACAACTATACATAAGTGGTATATAAACCTACCTTTCCAAAACAGCATTTAAAGTATCTTGATCTATATCAGTAAACCCTTCAGCATTTAAAGCATCTGTTGTATTTTTATCTATCATTTCTAAGCACAGAGCAGCAAGTTGTGGCTCATCAAACAGTCTAGCTTGGGTCAACAGCAAAAATGCATTATCTGTCCCTAAGTTACTTTTTAAGAAATCCACACAGTGTTCTTCTAATGCCGCTACAGCATATTTCTTGGCTGTATACAGAGTAGTCATAACACTTTCTGGCCCGATTCTAACTTCATCAGAGTATAGAAACTTTAACAGATGGAGGAAAGCTGCAGGTTCAACATCAGGCAGCTCAACTTCATCAGATTTGGTAGCTAGCACACCATTAAACATGGCATCAAACACAGCACTGCCGACAGACAGGACAAACTTGTGTGCTGGGATAACTTGCTGGTTTGCATCCTTCCCAACAATAAAATGAACATCTGACAAAATCTCATTGTTAAATAGAAAAGATAACCTTTCTTTTACAGTAGTTTTTGTTGCTTGCCAATTATGTAGACGTCCTCCTGTGTTATTGGTGGGTTGGAGGTTCTCTATAGCAGAAGATGAAGGTGTCGGGTCACAAGAATGAACTTCTTCGTCTATATGGCTTCCTTGTCTAGGTTGCTGGTTACAAGGCAACATATTTTGGGGGGGCTGCTCTGTCGCACCCTCATCATTAATATTAACATTCATAATTCTAACCGAAACCTCGTTTATGGGACCAGAAGCCATCATTTATAAAGTCATAAATACATTACACAAACACCGGCACTGAACTGTAATCACAAAACATAGATCTTTGACCAAGAAAGTTTTTGTTAATCACGAACTCATGAGTTATTAAATAAACTATAAATTTACTAAATAAATTACTATTATGCTCATTGGTTTTAATGTGTGTGCCTAATGCAAAATTATTTTTTCTTTCAATTTTGTTTAGCAAGAGAATGAAATGACAATTGACAATTCACACACAGTAATTGACAAATGACAATAATTGTCAGTTGAAACAGTTGACAACTAACAATGACAGATAGTGACAATAGTACTCACAGAGGTGATGAGGGATAATTATTATGAACAGCCCCCTGATTCTGTATCGTTTTAGTGATGATCACTGAGTAAAGTGTACATCAAATAGCTGTCAAATGACGTGTTTTAGTTTTGTTATCTCCAGTGACCAACAGAAATAAGACAGAGATAGCAAATATAAAACACATCATTTGACAGCTATTTGATGTACACTTGACCCAGTGATCATCACTAAAAAGGTACGAAATAGCCCCACTGGGGGCTGATAGTGTATCTCAGTGGCCCACTCAGTGTACACAAATAGCTATCAAATGACGTCCTTTGTGTTGCTATCTCTACTGTATTTCTGTTGGTCACTGGGTATGGTAAGTACCTATAAAACACGTCATTTGACAGCTATTTGATGTACACTTTTCAATTTTGAGTGGACCACTGAGACAGGTACATAATCAGCACCGTGGTGATTACTATGTAGTACTACTAAAATAATCCTGATAGCCTAATAAAATTGTGAAATACAAGTTGGAAACATAAATTGAATAACATTCAGTATTTATAAAATTGTTAAAATTTGGTAAAGGATGAAATCACTAGAACTCGCGCTATTATTCTCAGATTTCAATTTAATACCTTAGCATTTTTCGTTTTTAACTCACTCCAAAAAAGGAGAAGGTTCTCACCAAAGAGTATATAAATACTACGTAGTAAGAGGCGGGACTTCCATAGATACATAGCAAACCCGAATTTGTATAAAGTTTACTTGAAAGTAAGTCTAAAGGCATTTAGATATAAGGCAACTAGTGTCATATGATTTGGGCGAATAAAAAACATAACAAACTAATTTTTTTAATTTTTTGAAAGTTGCGCCTAACTGGTTCTCACTGCGACATTTTTTTTTAATGTTTGTTTCTGCTATTACTCCTTCAATATTATTTTTTTTTAAATATAGGTCTTGTTTCCAAGGCAGTTTCATATTATTTTTATATTATGTTCCGAGGCGGACGGGTGGTTTTTAAGTTATACTTAAAAATAAACAAATGAACAAATTACCTATGCATTTCGAAACCATTTGCTATTTTTCGTAAAAAAAATATTTGGTAATATTTTTTTCGCGACATGGCACCCCATGAAATAGTTGGAGTGTGTTTTTGCAGTTTTACTGTGCTTAATTATCTAAAACCTAATCAAATAGAAACCCACCATGTTAAAAAAAAAAACTTAGTTCTATTCTGCGAATCGAAGTCCCGTGATAACGAAGACGGCCGACAGATATAGCCACACAGATATGCTTTACAGAACCTCATCGTTCTTCTAATCTTTTGGAAGTTGTTTTGTATTACGTGTTCTATATAGAATATAGATATTGCTGTTGATGATAGACGTTGATAGATATTGCTGTCTATTTAGTAGTAGGTAGTGAGTATCGAACTTTCGTTTCGATTTCAAGTATTTAGCTACTCTACTTTAACAACTTTAGCAACTCTTTTTTAAAATACTTTGTAGATATTAATACTTTTTAAAGTACTGGATACATTTAAGTACTTACCTATTATTGTTCACCTATTAAAACACCAACAGAATCATTACATACCTATATATTATTATATTTTATTTAATTTAACAATTTTGCATGAAGGGCTTAGAAGATTTTTTTGCGAAATTAGTTGTATGGCATATAAAAAAATATGTCAATATGGTGTTTTCAATTCGATTGTTATATTTCTATGCTTTTGTTTAAAAAAAATATCAATACAGTGATATCCCTAGGGAGAAGTATTGAGGTTTGAAAAAATTTCAGAAAACTTGAGACAAAAAGTTGTAAGTACCTAGTTCAAAGTGCTTCGAAGTTTTAAAATCGAGTGGAAATACTGTCTTTAGTAAGTATATCCAACTTATAAAAATACAGATTTTAACATTTTACCTGTTTTTTTAATTTTACTATCATTATTTTGTAAGTTTGTAATAAAACCGTTTTAAACCGATTTTATTTGCCGTTTCCGATTTAGTAATTTAATAATTTACATGCAGTATAACTGCAAAAAACCGACTAAAATTTTAATGGTTGACAATTAATAAACTATTCTTTAGTAGGTACATTTAACTCAAAAATCTCGGAATCAATAGCCTTAAAGTACGAGACCACCAGTTATATACTTTATCCAATATAAAGCATTATTAAAGTCATACAACTTTTGCGTGATTAGGGGGCTGACTCCGTATCTTTTTAGTGATGATCACTAGGTAAAGTGTGCATCAAATAGAACAGCTAGTGACATGTTTGATATTTGCAATCTAATATATTATATTAATTACTAATGTATTAGTGGCAGGCATTTAAAACGACCGGTAATTAAAACGAATTGGAAATATCCCTACATTTTTACGAGTTTTATATTTTTAGAATTTTTGTTACTCGTATTGTTGAAATATATAATATATAAAGCAAAATAAAAGTGTAAAAACGGTTCTGAGATAACTCAAACTAGCCAGTCGGCCATTTATTTGTTGACCTAGCGACATAGGTGTTGGGTGTTACAAAGTAGGTACGATACTAATTTACAATAAATTGGAATGGTGATTGCACAGAATTTCCCCAACTCATTCCTTAAAAATATAAGTTTACGTCGCATTTTTAAGCTCTTAGGTATTCAGGCATGGTTTTGAAAATCTGAAACATTAAATTATAACATCGAGACCCAGTAATACAGATATGATTTTCACACTAATGTCTGCCCTAGTCGGGAATCCAAGCCTAAGTTGGGCTCTGTACTCTGATCTATCTGTCAACGAGCCGTTAAAATATATTAAATATATACATATTATTATTGAAGATGGATGCGAATGAGAATGGAAATAACAAATTTCTTCTTGCTCAAAATACCTCACATTTTATCCTGAACGATCGATGGATGCACTTTAATGCTCATTGAAAGTTCATCTAGCTCAGTAAAAGTTAATTTATTTTTATCACAATATAAGACTATTTATATTCTACGAAAACATTTCTACTACTTACCATTAGCAAAAATATATATTAAAATTAATAATGTGACGCTTAATGATATTGAAAACTTTTGGTAATAACTGCTCTAATTTTAGAGAGTGCAATTAAAAAAAAAGTAGGTCATAAATTAAAAAATAATAAATATCCCAGGACAAGTTACACAAATTGAATCTAACCCCAAAGTAAGCAATTTATATGCTTCTGTTATGGGTGTTAGCCAACGATTCTAATACATAGAAATATTTAAATATATACCAGAATAAATTTAATAAACACGCAGACCCGGAAATGCAGACATCTAAATGTTTAACACACAAATGCCTGCCACCGTCGGGAATCGAACCCAAGCCACGCGGTTGATCAGTGTGGTTAGGCGTGTACGCTAGTCACTCGACTAACGAGGAGGTGCATGAAGCTTTAAACTACTACAGGAGAATGCATTCCTAACATAAAACTAATGTAATTTACAAACATTGCTGGCTCTCTTTAATGTACCGGCCTCTCGTTCAGAGAAGTTTGTGAAGTCAATTAACAAAGTCGAAATGAGGCGGGTGCATTAGAATGAGTCAGCATCAGTTTTTGTTAGGAGAGTAACCTACATCAGTTGTCCAGCGTCATGAGTAGGTACCTATCATAGATCTATTCATCCGGATTAGAACAAAACATTAAAAAATATATTATTTAGAATAAATATTTTTTTATGATATTGGAAGGCAAACAAGCAGACGGATTTCCTGATGTTAAGAAATTCACGTCGCCTAGAGACACCAATGGTGTTAACGGTGCGTTGCCAACCTGAGGCCTGGATGTTAGGCCTCGAGCAAAAGTAAGTTTACCGGCTACCTTACCCTCCGAACCGGAACACGTCATGATGTTATGGCGGCAGGAATAGGTAAGGCGGTGGTACCAATCCGGGCGAGTCGCTGCTAAACTCTACCACCTCGTCAGATGTCACGGTGTTAGTGACAGTGAGCCTATGCTCGCCTTTTACGAGCTGCCTGGCGCAGGAAGGCAGATGATCTATTCTACAACGGAGCCCGGACCAACACGGGGAAAAATAAAAAACTTAATAATACGCGACGATTTAATTTTTAAAATCATAAATCGTCAATGTGTTTGTTTTTAGTGTAGATAACTTAAAATAATCTTTTAATTATAGTATCGTGCTTCGTTTTTTACAACAAGGACGATACATTAACTGCAGCAGCCTTATACGCGAGTAGGTACTGGGTGATGTCCTGGACGGCAACGTGCATCTTCGTAGAAGACCCGCCCTGAGAACTTCAAGCGCGCGTTCTTGCCGATGCATACCTTGCGGTGTCATCGGCGAGAGCGTGCGNNNGCGTGGGGTGAATTGAGGCGCATGCAGAAACAGGTGTGGGAGATCACGTTAAAGCGGTGAAAGGATTACCTAGCCCCACCTGTCCCTGGACAGGCTACAGTTGAGGCAATCCAACTGGTCCTCTGAGGGTGTTTGCAACGGCGGTTCGAGTCGCTGACATTTCGACCCTCTAGGCATGGATGCTTCGGAAAGTATCTGTACAGTATCGTGAGACGAGAGGCGTCTCTCGCCTGCCGTGAGTGTGGGGTACCAAAAGATTCGGCATCCCACATGCTGGCGGAGTTCATCGCCTGAGAATCCCAGCGGCGTACTCTATCAGCTGTCGTTAGCGAGTACCTCTCGCTGCCGTGCGTCATTAAATCCATTCTCGGTAGTGATAAGTCCTGGCAGGCGCTGTTCTCCTTTTGCGAAGCAGTCATGATGCAAAAAAAGACCGCAGAGCGGACCCTGGACAACGATCCCAACTCAGGCCCGATCATGCGCAGGCGGACCGGGGGCGCAAGAACCTAAGCCTTCTCAGCGCCTCTGAAGTGGGGCTGTTGGGGGATTTTCTGTGGCCGACATGGCCATTCGACACTAGAGTCGCTCATGTTTCAGCACTGGAGGAGGAGGAGCTAGTGAATGCCAAAGCGACCCCATCCAGCTCCTAGCCAGGCGGCGTGAAGTCCATCGTGGGGTTATTAGTCGGTTCGATTCCGATATAACCTGCTGTTTTTCCCTAAGAGTAACGGGTACTCATGGGGATTTTCAAAACGTTAAAAAAAAAGAATGTTTTGGCCTAATCTTCTGAAATTGGTGTAATGTGTTGTGTTGTTCTCATACTCATACATCGCTATCGCAGATATGGTAGTATGGTAGTCCAACAATGATTGGGATTTAAAAAAGTGTTGGTGTAAAATTGAGATAGGGCACTCCAGTGGTTCAGTCACGTGAAAAGAATGACGTATGAAAAATTTTCAAAACGGATATAAAGCGAATGTGGACGGAAATCGGTACTGAATTAGGCCTAGGTTGACATTTCACGATCAAATTGATCAAGTAGGGTGTCAGGAGTCTCTGAAACCGGCGTGCTTGTATGAAAAGAGTACCTAATGAATGTGGATCAAGCTAGGTAGGTCTGCATTTGGCACAACATTTGGTACTCGAAACTCTCTACCTCTACACCTTGGACTTGGCGTGAAGATAGGAAAGAAAGTCTTCGATATCACTTTAGATAAGCATACACCTATACCTTCCAATAATAAAATGTAGCTACCGCTGACTATCGTAATTATAGTTGTATGTTAACTCGTTTTAGCATTGTTAAACATGAATATAATATTTTTAAACATAAACATGCCCAGAAAAATTCCTAGCAAAGAAAAACGCATAGAAATCTATTATGTGTGAGAAGGATTTGTAGGTACAGAAAACTACAGTAGCAGAGAGCGACTTCCTGAAACTATAGCATAGCTATTTTCGACCTTCAGCCTGGACGGTTAGCCGGTATACCTACTAATTGCACATTGTTTCTTGCAAGAGATATAATAACCCAGCCTTAAGTAGTCAACGCTCAATAGCCACCTTATAGCCATGGATATCTCAGCATGAGGAGTTTCGGAGACAGGGTTGTTAAAAGTTTGACGTGTATGTGTGTGTACGTATGCCCGTCTGTCTGTGGCATCACACTTTTGAACGGAACTACCGATTTCAATGTGCTTTTTTTGTCCAAAAGCTGACGTGAAATAGCTAAGTACAATTAGATACATTACGGGTTTTGTTGGGGATTCACTAAAAATTTTCAATTTTAGATATAAACATAGATACTTACTATAGACATATAACTAGAAGTTTGAAGAACGAGCTTTAAGAGGGATGCAGGTAGCGGCAATCGGTAGCAGGTGCTAAGTGCGCCCGTATTCTGTGTAGCTACATGCGCTGAGTACAGGAGCTTGATACTTCAATTGCGTATTTTAAATTTCGCAGAGCTTTGACTTCATAGAAGGGATTGTTCGATTATTCTCTAATATTATAGGAACGAACGCAAAGAAAGAGGAGCAATTCCTGATTGAAGGGAAAACAACGCCATTAAAATTCAAGCAATAAAATAATTATTGTATGCTGACAACATAGGGATTTTAAATTTCTTGCATTTATTTACTGTCTAGTTACCCTCACCGTAACTGCAAGAGTTGCTATCTTAAATAGTTCAATTCAATTTATTTATTTGCATTATAGAATACAGTTTAAGATGTTAAGTTACAATGTAATAGTCTCATTTTCTTCTATTTTACTATACAAGGTCATGGAAATATTACATTTTTATTATTTTTTATTTATCTGAACGTTTATTTGTGACACTTTACACTACAATGACATAATCTTGAATTATTTAAATTCGAATCTATGTTGCCATAGAGTACCTACAACTTGATTTTAATTTAATGAATTAGAGCAATTTTAAATTAACTAAAATTTGTTCGTTTAAGTATGGTTATTTTTTATGGAATTCCAAAGTGATTAACAAAGTTTTCATGAATAAAAGAAACGCTACTTACGTGTATTTAAGTATAAAGATAAGAATGTTTCATTGGCAACTTTTAAGAAATAACCGTGGTGTATAGAACACCTTAAAAAGAACTGTATATCTAAATTAAAAATAACTGTGTTGGTATCTCAGAAACTGCCGAGCCAAAATATGGCGAATTATAATTAATTGGTTTGGAGATCTGTACTTTTGTAATTCTATAATTAATTTCCTACGTCATTGAGGGCACGCACGCGCGCAAGGGTCGATTCAGCTAACAGGTGCCTGGCCAGCAGTCAAACTGTCGCCGCAGACAGGGTAACACGACGTCCCTGAACAAAATCAACTAAAAGTCATAAATACTATGGCTGTGCTCATAATTACAGACTAGATATAAATATTATTTCACATAAAAATCTCACTATTCTAAATTACCTCAAACGCCTTCACTTTTTTAATAGCAACAGTTGACTGTGCAACTGGTTGCGCTTACAAGTTCAACAGGCGACAATCGCAAACTTATGATTAGTGTGTAATCTATGAAGTTGGTAGTAGTCGTTATTTTTTCTATACTGTTGTTGAAATTTCCTCAATATTCTCTAATTAATATTAATTCGAAATAAGTGATGTAAGTGTCTTCTCATATAAAGTTGCTTGTCCTTGTAACATATTAGAGTATGTGTGATAAAAAATGAGGCACTTTAGAAGGACATCAACAAACAGGATTTATCATTAATATTTTAGATGTGAGTACTTTAATTCTTGTAACGAATGTCAGTTATTACTTATAATCACTAGAAAGTAAATTTTATATCGTTGTAGCAACATTTTATTTTTATTTTTTTAGTGATTAAATATAGATTTCACGAGTGTTATTAATAATAGAATCGAACCTTCGTCTTCGATTCGTTCTTCATTATCCATCTTGGTGGACTGAAATCTGTGATATCAAGTCATTAATAATTATAAAAAAGATACCTATAATCTGAAATATTGCCTAACGAGGTAATAAACAAGTTTGTGATTGACTTAAATTGCTGCATATTCTGGCGCATACAGATTCCCATGGTGACAACAGACGTTCGATTCATATACTTACCATCACCTTTAGTTGTTATCATGAAGTCAGTGCTTGCCATCGTCGCGTTCCGGTTTTCAGGGCAGGTTTGCCGTTATACTTAGACAAACACATAATAATTGGGGATAATCCAAAAATAGCACATATTTTTGAGAATGGTTTTAAGATACAGTATCTTGGATTTAACTAACACTGTCAGTCACAAAGCAAGCAATGTTTTAATAATTTTATGTAAGCGCAGTACAAGTAATTACCTAAAACCGACTCCAATTTTATTAGTAATTTTAATTTTTAAAACGTGTTTTTTGGAATAACGTAATTTTATTTGTCGTCATTTTACGCGAATCGTGGGTACCTGTAAGGTTACTCTTGAATCTCAATATTTATGCGAATTGGAATCGAATATGTCACTTTAGGTACTTTTGAACACAGAATTAGCGTTTTATTAACATTTAGTTACAAATTAATTCAACGAATATGATAAAATAATTTACTATTAACTAAATTGTAATAATTCGCCAGTATTGTGTTCAAGAGTAGGTACCTGAAATGACATATTCGATTCCAATTTCCAATAATGCATGAATCGAGCTTTGAGAGTAACCCTACTGTTTTTGACACCGGGCTTATTTACCTACATTTTACGCGAAACGTAGGTACCTTAGGTCTTTTAGGGCCACTTGCACATTCCCGGGTTACATTTGACACTGAGTTAAACTGTCAAATATAAGGTGATTTAACCCGAGTTAAACGTTAACTCAATGTTAAAGACTTAAACCAGGAACGTGCAAGTGGTACATAAGTGTTCCACGCGTAGGTACTTAACTCACCACTTATTCACAATTAATTATCATAGTTTATTCCATTTAAGACTGAAAAAACAAATATTTCTATAGAGTTGTTTAACTTTTCATTTTTTATATCTATAGGAAAACCAGACAATTCCTTTTTCTAAAAGTACTTAGGTCATACCCATATATATTGTCATACCTATTTACAAGATGGACCCATACAAATAATTTTATTATATGTATAAATTAAACATTAGATATTTTAATCCGACAACACGTTTGTTGGACACATAAATCTTCATGTACATTGACCACTTGCGAATTAGGTACCTATACTTAGTAATTTGTACTTGTTAATTAGGTATACCTAAGTAGGTATACTAGATAGGTAGGTAGGTTACTCACTAACGACTAGCCTGATTTTATCGAAAAAAGTACCACCAATGTACTGGTCGTTGATGGCCAAGGAATCACAGAATAAACATACCGTCGAACTGGTAACCTTCTCCATACCAAAATACTAGCCGCACAACTCGGTTAAGCCCTCTGCTTACATCGTAGGTACTTGAAAATAGTGGTATGATGTTATTTAGCTTGTTCTGTTACAGTGGGCGTCGGGATAAAAGTTTAAAAAAAGATTTTATTTGGTGTGTTTGCGGACACTTGTATATTAACTTTAGAAAAAATATATAATCTATATACCTATCAAGACGTGATGCCAAAATTTCGGACTCCTTTTTGCAAAAATTGCGCGGACGCAGGAGCGTAAAATTTGGCACACTTATAGTTTATGTTTAGGAGAAGTGCAGTGAAGTGTGAATTAAACATTACCCACACTACCATGCATTTGACACACACAAACAAAATATACATATATTGATGATAGATATCAATAATAATAAATAAATAATAACAATGAAACTTTACTTGAAACGGTTTTTTTTTGAATGACTAATGTGTTGCCAACCTCGCGGTTTTTACAACTTCACCGGGCTTTCACTTGAAACGGTACAAACTTACAAATTATTGTACGATAGCAACCGCAATAGTCATACGACTGTGTCGCGGTTACTAACGCCCATCTCCAGGAACAGGTATATATTTATACATGAAATGCATTCAAATTACGTTTCTTCTACATTCCCATACTACTATGCATACATTACCACAGACAAACAAATATATTGATGATAACGATGAAAGATCTCAGATGGCGCACTAAAAGTTTGGAAACGAAGTAGGTAGTTGGTCTTAAGACAAACGGTCTGAAATGAAGACGGCGTTCTTATCAACAAGATATTGAAATTTATTATGGTAGAATTTCGACCAACGGGCGAAACATTTTTCTACCAAATTCTTGAAGATCAAAATTTCAGAGCTACATTCCCAAACCTAAAAATACAAGAACTGGTAAGGATGTAGTAGAGGAGTTGTCTGGTAAGGAAACGGAGACTGACTGGGTATAGCTATGTGAATGAAAGGAGTAGCAAAAGTGCTGGTCAAGCACTTTGGAGGATTTTGAGGGCAGAACACTGAAGTAAGCCTCTTAGCCTACAATTCAGGGTTATAACAGTTCCGTGGTAAATTAAATAATCAACACAACAAGAAATCTTCACATCGGACCACCAGTTTAAAATTAAGGCATTCTTATAAATTATTTAGCCTCATTTTAATAGTAAATATACCTAAATAAAGCCCAAATTCTATTCATGGCCTATATTAACTACCTATATATTAATACGTGATGCCAAAAACTTTGACCCATTTTTAAGAAAATTGCGAGGATGCAGGAGCATAATATTTGGCATACTTATAGTTTTTGTGTAGAAGAAGTGCAGAACGCTAATATTTTTCAATGATAATGCTTAAAAAGTACATTAAATCAATAAATAAAACATTACACACACTAACATGCATTTGACACACACAAGCAAATATATTGATGATGATGATAAAAAATCACAGACGGCGCACTAAAAAGTTTGGAAACAAAAGTTGGGCTTGAGAAATGAAGATGGCGTTCTTATCAACAAGGTATTAAAATTCATTATGGTCGAATTTGGACCAATGGGCGACCACTAGTATAAAGAAATACTGATTATGTAATACAAATCCAGGCAATATCTGTGGCAGTACTTTTATTATTCATGCACCACAGGGTATTTCACGTTCGTGTACAGCGTACGCAATCTCTTTCATAGTAGATTTAGGGCAAAAGGGAGAAAGAACCTTTTTAATTTTAGACAAGCCCAGAGTATTTCTGTACTTCCATAATTTCTTTGTTTGACTTTGTTCGCTGGGCACTACGCACAT
Organism: Calephelis nemesis; assembly: GCA_002245505.1. Classification (NCBI taxonomy): domain Eukaryota; kingdom Metazoa; phylum Arthropoda; class Insecta; order Lepidoptera; family Riodinidae; genus Calephelis; species Calephelis nemesis. The sequence goes on from NJDD01000183.1 coordinate 97,715, forward strand.
ATGATTTTACTCAGCGACAGCGAAGCTACTTTTGCCTGACACCTAATAACAGTTTTGTAGGAAATTTTTACATTTTCAACATGGTTCGTTGAGTAGAATATACCATCTTCCTCTCTGCTAGTCATCTTGTGAGAGGCGGACACTGGTTAATATATTATAGATCATTACTAACAAGTTTTCCCCGTGTTGGTCCGGGCTCCTTGCAGAATAGACCATCTGCCTTTCTTGTCAGGCAGCTCGTAAAAGGCGAGCATAGTCTTATCATCACTAACACCGTGACTTTAACCGTTTTTCTAAATCAAAGATGAATAATAATTGATGTTCGATTAAAGATAGGTAAGGGTAACGCTTTTTTATGTAAGTTTAGGAATTTATAATAAAGTCCAAAAGCCAGTATAGGATGACCAAAGCAGATTTGTAGGGATCGTGTCACTTGACACTCTTTGCCTACCGTGCAGGGCACTTGGAGTTAGGATATGTATGTAGTTTAAAAGAGAGTTTAGAACCTTTTCGTTCAAATGTTTTTACAAATTCTGGGTTTTAAGCTATGAAAGTAAGTTCATTAACTAGCGGCCCGCCCCGGCTTCGCACGGTTATGAAATATACGTATAAACCTTCCTCTTCAATCACTTTATCTATTAAAAAAACATGAAAATCCGTTTCGTAATTTTAAAGATTTAAGCACTTAAAAGGACATATGGACAGAGGAAGCGACTTTGTTTTATACTATGTAGTAATACTGAGACTTGTGCCTATGTCTAACGGCTGTGCTCATAGTATCAACGAGTAGCTCGCTGATACTATTTAATTTTTTTTTTATTTAGATTTTTTGATGATTCTATTTTAAAAAATAGCTTACGATTTTGAATCGGTTGCATATAAATTTTATTATGATCTGTATATTGGTTTATGAGTTATAATATGTTATTATTTATATATTTTTTTGCATGAATACGTATATGCATTATTAAAAGCTATATGCTAGTGGGATGTTGATAAAATTTATGTGGGAATCATTAGCCCATCTCGGAATCACAAGGTATCTTTTGAAAACAGAAATATCCAGTAGCGATGTGGTATTAAAAATTTGAAATCGGGTTCTGCAGTTTTGCTCAGCTAAAATTATTTGGAATATCTTTGATGTAATTAAAGACATTTTTTATACAAGAGGAGGCAAAGGAGCAACTGGGTCACCTGATGGAAAGTGATCACCTCCTTCCACAGACATCCGCAACACCAGGAGTATCACATATGCGTTGCCTTTAAGAAATGTACGCTTCTTTCAAATCTTCTTTAAGTACTCTCTTTTCTTAAAGGTTCCTAAGTCATAATATACGTAAATTTGTGTATTATTAAAATCCATACATATATTACTTAGAACTGAAACCCTATAAAAATAATAGCACTTGCAGCGCAACAGCCTCGCGATACTACTTTTTATAATTAAACTTGACTACAGATATAGATATTTATATACATAGGATACATACCTATATCATATACGGTATATAAATAGTTGTAATATCATACTTATATCTACTAGACATTTTTTTGGCTTTATTCAAACGGTGTACAGACGATCCAAGTTTTTCAAATCGTCGAATAAAATAATAAAGAGTAGTAAAACTGCAAAACCGATTCCAACTATTTCATTGGGTACCACGTCGTGATTTGATACTTAATTTGTTATACGAAAGATAGCAAATGTTTCCGAAATAGTCCTACGTAAATTTTATCAACATCCTACTGGCAGTTTCATAGGTTGTTAAGATTTTTTTATGATATTGGAATGCAAAACAAGCAGACGGATTTCCTGATGTTAAGAAATTCACGCCGCCTAGAGACACCAAAGGTGATAATGGTGCGTTGCCAACATGAGGCCGGGATGTTAGGCCTCGAGCAAAAGTAAGTTTACCGGCTACCTTATCCTCCGAACGGGAACACGTCATGACGTTATGGCGGCAGGAATAGGTAAGGTGATGGTACCAATCCGGGCGAGTCGCTGCTAAACTCTACCACCTAGTCAGATATCACGGTGTTAGTGACGGTGAGTCTTTGCTCGCCTTTTACGAGCTGCCTGGCAAGGAAGGCAGATGGTTTATTCTACAAAGGAGCTCGGACCAACACGGGGATAATTGAAAAATATGCATTATTACGTATAATACAAAAACCACTATTCAGATCATGATAAAACTAATATAAGACCACCTCGGAATCATCTTTTTTCTTTCTGGTTTTATTCGTAGCTGACGTTACTCAGATGGTTCTTAAGTACAATTTACGAATAGGTGTTTTTAGGGGTTATTTTTTTTGAATTTAATAAAAAATGTCACATGCAAGAACCCATCACGACTTTAGTAAAATAAAGCATAGATTATTAAATTGATTAGAAGTCTCAAAAAAACTATCAAGTATAATTTTTCTCTACTTAAATGACTTTTTCATAGTTGATACCTATTTGTATAAATAAAGAAGCTGTATTTTTAAAATTATATGTTTAGGTACTCAAAATGTGCTAGTTAGGTAAGTTATCTCGTTTTGCGTTCAAACTAAGTAGCTGTAAACTGTACCTATACGGGGAAATTAGTACTTAATCTTTGATTTGGAATAGGATTTAGACAAAGTAGGAGTAAACAATTCAATATTTGCCGTAAAAACTTTTATTTCCTACTTGGATGTCAATGTCTGATACGAAGCTCGCCGGGTCGACTAGTCTAAAATGAGTTGTTTGAAGTTTAAACTCAATCAAAATTACTTGTTATTTTATATATGTACTTTAACGCGTGATTAAAATAAAAAGATAAATCCTTGAAAAGGTTGAAGACGAATTAGCAAAAGTTATGTAGTCTACAAGGACGAAGGTACCATGTGAAAAACTCTTTTCCCTTAAGGCCATCTGCGTTCCTGCCAGGCAGCTCGTAAAAGGCGAGCATAGGCTTACCGTTACTAACACCGTGACATCTGACTAGGCGGTAGAGTTTCTTAGCGACTCGCCCGGAATTGGTACTACCGCCTTACCTATTCATGTCGCCATAACGTCATAACGTTTTCCGGTTTAGAGGGTAAAGTAGCCGGTAAAGTTACTTTTGCTCCAGCCTAATATCCCGCCTTCAGGTTGGCAACGCACTATTACCACCCATTGGTGTCTCTAGTCGACGTAAATTTCTTACCATCAGGAAATCGTTCTGCTAGTTTGCCTTCCAATTTCATTAAAATAAATCTACAAAGACGAAAGTGAAGGTAAAAAAATTAGTAAGTAATAATTTAACACAAACAGGACAGACGACAGTTCTTTATAAGCGGGACGTGGTTATTCCACCTTAACCTTGATCTACTTTCCGCAGCCCAATGAGGCAGCGCTTGAAAGTCTCTTAGCTTTTAGCAGGATGTAACAGGACAAAACGGCCTTGTCGGGGATTTCGACATTGGACATTCTTCATCTAACCTCCTCTTGGGTATTTAAGCCTTTCCTGAGATTTGAAAAGCTTTCTTAGCCGGTTTATTATGATTTTTCATTATACTTAATAGAAATTTTATTTTTTCAATATTAACTACATTTTAAAAGATGTATTTTACTTAAACATGGAGAAGGCTGTAATAAAATACACTTAAATGAAGAACAGTTTAATTATTTTGTACTATCTCTAAAGTGAGTCGTCACAATATCTCTTTAACTCTTTCTTGCTCCCCCCTCTCTCTCTCTCTTTGTGTATGTGTGCCTGCCTGTGACATCATAACTCCTAAACGAATGTACAGCTTTGTAAGCTGACGTGATTGAGAAGATTGATATCTTTTCTATTATGGATGTTTTGTCTTACAATGGTTTAAGCGGATTGGTTTGGTTTGGTACGCGGAATGGCAGCTAGAGTTACATAAGAAGTAATATTTCAGACTGAGTTTAAGAACGTATAGTTAGCATCTTTGGTGTCTAGAAGTAACGTGGTTTTTTTTATCTATATATTCATACGTGATGCCAAAACTTTGGACTCCTTTTTACGAAAATTGCGCAGACGCAGGGGCATACTTATAGTTTTTGTGCAGAACGCTTATATTTTTCAATAATAATACTTATAAAGTACATTAAATCAATAAATAAAACATTACCCACACTAACATGCATCTGACACACACAAACAAATATATTGATGATAAGATCACATGGCATACTAAAAAGTTTGGAAACGAGGTAGTTGGTACTGGGAAATGAAGTTGGCGTTCTTATCAACAAGATATTAAAATTTGTTATGGTCGAATTTTCGACCAACGGGCGACCACTAGTATTATTAAGGTTGTGAGCTCACATTACCAGCAATACTCTGCAATACTCATATATGTATATCCATATCAATATTGTAAATGCAAAAGTCTATCAGTTTGTTGGTCTTTCAAGGTTAAATAACTGAACCAATTTTGATGAGATTTGATATGCATCTAGAAATCGGAGTTCAGAGAGTTTTTTACAAAAATCAACCCCAAAATGACTATAGTTGGAGATGAAAGTTTATATGAAAATCATATCACTATTCTACACTAATGAAGTCGCGATATTACCAGTAAAAATACACGTCGCCTTTTGACACCAAAGGTAGAATTGGTGCGTTGCTTGTCTAGGACCGGGATCTTAAGCCACTTAAGCGAGTAAGTTAATCAGCTACTGAGTCATTGAAACCGAAACGCAAAGGGTTAAGTTTTGCAACTTCAGCAGCGATATCCGTTGGGCGCAAACTAGTCTAATCTGTTTATATTTTGTGCTTATTTGGTGCGAACTCTAAATAAATATATATTTATTACCGCTATCATATGTCCGGGAAATAGATCTGATCCCAGTTGTACCTTACGTAGTAGCTTCGGATCCCTCACCATCTACATACATTATTTCAATAAATTTTTAAAAGAAGTATCGACATGGAACGTTGCTAAATTTATGATGATTTTGGTTGTCATCTTCATTATGGCATCATGATTATTCCAGCGTTGATTATGGATGTTAATTACTTTACACATATGGTCCCCTCTCTTAGTTTTACTCTACTTTGGCATTCCTGATAGTGAGCACACATGTTTAGTGGAACTACCACGGAGTTCATTCAGCGTATCTAGGGAGGTCTTCTTTTTTCAGCATCTATCGATTTTACGGCATTTCTTACGCTGAATTGTGTAAAATCCGAATGTACCATATTATACTGTTTTCTTTAGTATAACCAGCCTCAGAAAATTTCGTGAAAGAGTACACAATGGATTTATACTAAATACTGTAAAAAATACACTATTAAACATAGTTTTCTTTTTCAGAGGGTACCAGTATGCTAAGTCCGAAAATCCAGCGCTCAGTACGTGTCAATGATATTCAACTGTTTGTTTTATCGCAACGCGCCAAGAACGACAAGTCCCAGGTAAGGAATAAGGATAACATATGAGGTGTTGGTATGATACAATAACAAATTTAAAAATAAAACATTATTCTCAACGTTGGTTGAGGATATTTTTATGTTCTTATTCCATGAAGGCACTTAAGAGGGAGGGGTTGTTTTAGTCCAGCTTTAGTTTACAAAAGGACAAATGCCACGTTTTTTAGAAATATCACAAGAAACATTCAAATTTTTTTACAAGTTTTCGAGAAAATAGTATTAAATCAAGTTTTTCACTAAAAAGTGGCGAATTATACATAGAAAATAATAACTAACAATTTTTTTCAAAAGCCGCAAACTTAATCGTAATTCTAGACTTATTTCGCCGTAATCCTACACACTAACCTAAAATAAAAACAAAATCAACCAATAATTCTGCCAAACCTGAGCGTCATGTAACCCACATGAACCATGAAGTTATCCTTATCACATGCTTGTGGCGAGGATTGCCCTTGCTAATAGATATAAATACTTACAAAAATACGTACTATAATAAATTTTGTAAATATCTAGATCCAGAAATACAGACATCTATGTACGTCACATAAATTTATGTTCCTGTAGGTAATCAAACCCGACACTGTGTGATGATCCGTGGAGTTACGGGTGCACACATTCCACTTGACCAACAAGGTATTGACTTAACATCATATTTTATATTTTATTACTTTTAGGTTTCATTAATCAATAGAGTTTTGAAGATCTTATTAAATTCAAAATTAAAATATAACGAAATATTACTAATATATCTGTAAACACGTCTGAGCACCTGTAGCGCGCGTCCCGTGTTGCTCTCGCCGTGTTCCCGCGTCCTAGTAGCGTAGATGTGCTAGCCTCCATACATTATTTATGGCAGGGTGGGCAAATTACGGCCCGCGGGCCGGATCCGGCCCTTGAGAGGTTTTAATCCGGCCCGAAGAGGGTTTTTTTAGAAAAAATATGAACCCCCTTAAAAAAGATAATGGTCGAAATGTTAAAAGACTATTGAAATTTGAACAATTAAGATACTGAATCGATACTTCAAACATATATATTGCGTATTTCATATGTTAAGACTACAAAAATAGATTTGATTTTAATAAAGGATTGTAAAATAAAAATAAAATGCCTTATGTTATCTTTATACAACATTTTAGAATCGCAATATTTACAACTATTTTTAGGTGTTTTGATAAACCAGCCCGCCTCAAGATTAATTATAATTTACTGGCCCGCCACTAGGTTTTTTTTCCACTTACCGGCCCGCGGTCAAAAGAATTTGCCCACCACTGCTCTATGGCAATATGTTCCGTTCCGTGTGTGTTGGTCACGTAAGTTAGGCTGAAGCCCAACTGCGCTGTAGAGGGAGTTGAGCCATTGAACTCTCCTTAAGGTTATTCTATGAGGTGGAAAAAAAAATATGTGTATATTCAATATTGTGACCAAAAAGGCCTGTACAGTAACGGGAATTTTCGAGGAGGGAGTTATGGAAAAAAGAAAACTTATCCCGAGCGAAACGCATACGGAGAGCAATCATTTGCTGCCGGAAAGAGAAGAGTACATTGTCGAAACAATTAATATTCTAAAAGAATTGATCTTTTAATGCGGATTCAATTATATTGTGTTTGACTTAGATGCTTAAGTTCACCCTATGCGTTGTTGCACCTTGTTATGTTGGTACTATTTCTCTTGAGGACTCCGCCATACTTTAGTCCAGTCGATTTCCTCGACGTCCTCGGTTATTCTGGGGACTCTTGTACTTTTAGTCCATGGTGTGCGTTATTTTTTACTATTTATGAGACATCTGTACTGATGGACAAAATTTTCTTTGTCTGCCCAGGCCTAACTCATCATTTAGTTTTTGCATTGATACCCTACTGTTTTTTAATGTAAAACATATATCATATTTAGGAATAAGGAAAGTAAAGATATGGCGAAAACGAACAGAACTCTTTTGGGTTGCTTAATAAGAGAGCAGTTCATCTACAATCTTCAAAATAACCCGTAACTAAAATGGGGAAGTAAACTTTTTATGAATTATAAATAATTACTAGTGATAGCTTTACAGTTTACTATAATTAGTCGATTCGCCGCACTGGCCGATGGGAAATGTACACGTTAAACTCATAAGGATCGGGTTCGGTTCTCAATAGGGACAAGTACTTTTGTAAGGAACATATTCTATGTCTGTATTTCCGGGTGTTTTTTAATTTATTCCGCTTTATTTTATGTATGTTATTAGTATCGTTGACTATCACCTATGATATAAGTATATAAGGTTTTGCAAGTACATAGGAATATAGAATACAGTTACTGTTTGTTTCAGGCTGGATATTTGTACAAGCGGAGTTCAGACAACACAAAATGGCAGTTAAGGTGGTTTATTCTCTATCAGGTAATTAATATGATTATCAGAAATTTAATTTTTAAATATGTTTTAAAAGCTAGAGATGAGCTCGTCAGATGCCGCTCACACATTCCAATTATCTGATCCCTATCAAAAGCCTGCTGTAAAAATTAGGAAACCTCAATTTTGTAGCGACTGCCACATTTAAAGAGAACGGCGGCGTTTGAAAGCTGGGTTTTCACAAGAAGAGTTCGCTTGGGCCGAGGGCGCTCGTACGAGTTAGTTCGTGAGTGCACTCGTGTTATAGCTTTCACGTATAGGCGTCGCCAGGATTATTTTCAGGGGGGTGCATCATGTATAGATGGAGATCTATACATACTATTAACCAATATAAAATATCGAAATAAACATGTATAGCAACTAACATATTTACATACGAACACAAACATATATACTCTCCAAAAGCATTACTCTCCCGCAATTTCAGTTAGGTAATCTTTTCTACTCGTATAATAATAATAATGATAAATAATCTTTATTTCACATAAACCTACAAGAGGCACTTGTGACGGGTCTATATAATAATAAATCTACCACCGGATCGGAACGCGGCCGCACACTGAGAAGATCCGGCAAGAAACTCAGCGGGCTTGTCTTTTTTTTTCTTACTTTAAAATATATTTACAATAATTTATGTAATGATACATTATATTTTATAAGAGGTTGGCATGAGGAGCAATTAATCCCAAGCAGTCTTATCTGTTAAATATTCAGCAATGTTATAATAACCCTTTTGATTTAATTTATATTTAACACATATTTACGTACACGTATCTACTTTCTTTCCGGACAGGAAGTTTTCTTGGACCCTGCTGAGAGCGCCTATGCTTTCACGTAATGAGTTTATTGTGGTCTAAGTACCTAATATTAGTTTTCTATCACAATTCTGGTAACTTTGATATATCTCCTACTGCGTGGTATACTCTCTTAATCCATAACAATACCTCTGCTTCATACATTATATCAGAGTAGCAGAGCGCTTCATATAATCCTCCTTCACTCCACTTTTTTTTGGTGGCCGTTTATTTTCAAAAAAAGAATTCAAATTGTTAATTTATTTGAAAATTGGAACACTGTCGGGGTCCACTCGCATTGGTTACCGCCGTCCGAGTATACACATAGATGTCTACACGATACGATTAGTCATTTAATCGCACTCGGCCGAACTCATACTATGAAAACCCGGCTTAATTGTGTACCTATTATAACGAAACGAAATGTGTGTAAATTTCAGCTTAATCGACCTATTTAACGGTGGGTACGATTAACTTTCAAGATGACACCGAATATGAGATTGGCGTACCCATTAAACGCTAATTAACCAAGTCTTTAACGTGAGGCCATGATGTAATATCCTACTAATATAATAAATGTTAAAGTTTGTATGCATGTTAGTTTGTTTGTTACTTCTCCACTCAAAAACTGCTGAACCGATTTTCATTAAATTTGGTGCACAGATAAAGTCTGAATTTTCATAGTTTTGTTATCCCGAAAAAAATGTTTATAAATACCGTTACCGCTACCGTTAGTTTTTTACGTGATAAGGCAGAAAACAGCACAAGATTCTTTTGATGGTAAGAGGCAACCGTTGCTGTAGACACCATAGATGTTAAAAATGCGTCGCTATCCTGTTGACGGGGTGTTAGGCCTTTTTTTATAATAATGGAAGGCGAACAAGCAGACGGATTTCCTGCCTAAGAAATACACGCCACCTAGAGAAACCAAAGGTGGTAATGGTGCGTTGCCAACCTGAGGCCGGAATGGGGCCTCGATAAAAAGTCAGTTTACCGGCTACCTTGCCCTTCGAACCAGAACACCTTAACGGCAAGCGTTGTACGTTATGGCGGTAGGAATATTACTAATCCGGGCGAGTGACGTTAAGCCTATGCTCGCCTTTTACTAGCTGCCTGGCAGGAAGGCAGGTGGTTTATTCTGCAAAGAAGCCCGGATCAACACGGGGGGTTTGCCTTTTAGATTTTATCAGATATTTGAACGAAAAGTATGTCTGAGTGAAATGTATTTTGTAGAATCTCCTGTTCTACTACGAGACGGACAGCACCCCCCGGCCCATCGGGATGTTGATGCTCGAAGGTTCCTTCTGCGAGCGTATCAGCAAAACACCAACGGACAAAAACTCTTCGGTAACATTACATATCTTAAGGGGCACAGAGATGGTCTCTGGGCCCTATGTTGTTGGATCAATTTTAACAAAATTTAAAAGTGGGTGAAAGGATTTGCATAAATATGTATATTTTTCTTTTGTAAGCGCACAACTTTGTTAAAATTGATGTTATAATTTCCCCTCTAAACCGATACTTAGTACATATATGCAAAAATATTTATATTGCCAATAACATTACTGTAAGTGGGCGCGATCGGTGGTACGACTCAGTTTTTACCGTAGTTAAAACGTAAACGTGATACATGAATCAGGGATGTGTGTCAAGTGTGACACAGAGGTACACGGTAATATATTATATTAACTCTGAGCAGTCCATATTGCTGTGGATAATATCGAATAAAAACACGTATCAAGACTATGCGTCTTTGTTGGAGAGTTAGAAGATTTTAGTGTTTGCAGCTTCCTTCATAAGTTCTGAGCCCTTACCACGAGCTTACGGTTTGTCAAGTTTACTATACTTGCTATCGTCTCTGTATATTATTTGTATGAAAACTTTGAACAGCGCCTCTATTGGTAAATAAGAGAAACACATTTTTAGACCAATAGTGCTTTGGATTTCGAAACGTATCTTACCGAAATTAATCTATACCAACTCATGGTAAAGGCTCTAAAGTCTAATGTATTCACAATTGCGATCATTTAGATGGCGGACAAAAGTCTTTTGAATTTGCTCAAATTTGGTTTTGTAGATAACATATTGAAGTAACCAAATTGAACTGGAATACTCGGAGATACTTCTTACATTAGCAAAGCAAGTTATTATTATAACACTATATCTTTGAAAGGTTTTAAAATACGCATAATGAATACCAAATTGTTAAAAGCCTTATTTACTAGCTACGTTATTCACATGATCAGATAGATAACTACTTTTAGTATCGAACGTACACCTAGATATTTAACGCTCTAACATCGATTTATAGCCTCACCATTAAAACTGTAATCATAGAAGATTGATTTCGTTTCTTGCAAAAAAAATATGCAAATACACTTATTTATGTTGAAAGTTGTTAACCGGCTCTAATTCTCAATTCGACTGTATGTTTTTTTTGTGTTTGTTAAGCGATTACTCGACCAATAGCCAACCGATTTTGATGGTTCTTTTTAGAAAGATATGTCATGGCTTCCGAGGTGGTCCCGTATTAGTTTTATTATAATTCGAAAAGCAGCTTTTGAGTTATAGTGCATTAATTTTCCACTTATCTGGACGACCTCATTATTGATGTTTGTTGTTATTGTCCACATTTTTTTAATCCAAAATAATTTTTGAAGAACGTGTTTAATGCATTAATTTCCTCTCTAAATGTTGCACCATTTAAAGAGAGAGTGTTGGGGTAAATGGAACTACAGCCATGAGTTTTTAAAAAGATCCAAAATATTTCGAGATGTTTCCGAATGTTTTTTTCACAGTTTTCTGTGAATTTTCCGCTTTTAAGATTCGTTAATTACAAACAGAATTTGAACAAAACAAAATTACAAAAATAAATCTTACTTCTTAGAATTTATCGCCTCTGTGTTCCAGGAGTCTGGCGTTAGAGTTGACTTCTTGATCTCGGCTTCAAAAACAAGCAAAATGTGTTTTTTCAATTTCCTAATAAAAAAACGATGGGTGGGATTGGATATGTGCTTGGTTGGCGATATGATTGCCACTTATCACATTGTGGAACTTAGTCTCTTTTGCTAGTCCTGTGTGCCTCGGTTTTACTTCTGACTACCAATTCGCGGATATGGGCGTGAAGATACTCCTTAGAATTTGGCTTAAACATAATTGCTTCTTAGAATCGAGTAAGACCAAAAAGAATTCTTCTTTTTGTTTTCGATTAAATGAATCAATATGGTTCCAGCTCACGAATAAATAAACAATAGGCATGTCCAAATTTACATTTCGTTTCGTGATTCGTTTATCTTTCAAATATATACACGCGATTTAGTGACACGCGATACGTTCACGTGTTACGTGACACAAAATAGTTAGTTTTTTATGCATCTGTGGTTAAAACTGCAGAAGATTACTGAGCCCTTACCATGAGCTGACAGGACTATACTCGCTAGCGTGTCCGTAAATTATTCGTATCAAAACTTTGAACTGCGTCTCTACTAGTACTAGGCGGTAAAATCGATTAACAAACATAAAAAATATAGAAGTTGAAAATATAACCTTCTCCTTTTGATGAGGTTGGTTAAAAAGGCGCGAAAACAACAACTGACACTCAAAGAACGATTTTTACGCGAGCGTTATGTATTGTGTATTCAACGTTTTTGGCTGAAATGATATTGACCATAATTATGATTTCTGCTTCATCTCTCGGTCTCTACGATTAACATTTAAAAGAATCATCCAGTAGTACACCTATTAGTTTGTTTATAACATCGGTGATGATTTGTCACTTCAAGTGCTTTTACAATTTGTAGAAATTTAACCCAAGTGCGAAAATAAAAATATCTTGATCGAAAATGTCAGTCTTATTTTTTGTACAGACTACATTTAATCGCTATCAAACTTTTTGTGTGGAAAGCGAACGGATTTTCGTCAAGTGGGCAACGGAAATTCTCGTCGAACAGACACATATGCTGATAATAGTGCATTTATTTGGCTTTTTGTGTAATTTCATCTATCACTAAAGACAGATACTTCGGCGAGCACTCAAGTTTTGATAGCAAATCTAAATAATTCGATCGTACCAATCCGGAAGAATCCCTGCAAAACCTTATCAGCTTTATGTGATTAATAGACTAATCAAGCCTTGAAAGGAATTGGGAATTAACATAGATTAAAATTTTGTTGACAGTATTGTTTTGTGATATCATTCCATCGTGACCAGACTCCACAGCGCAGCTACGAGCTTCGGGCTGCCTCCGAGTTGGACTGCATCAGCTGGGTGGATGCCATAAGAGAAGCCAGGTGAGCGTCATATCCAGACACAATTATTTCTCTTGTATCTTTACACAATACATTTTGTCTTTGTTTTTTTTATTAAGGCCCTATACGTCTTAGTCAGCCAGAGAGCCAATCGCCGCACTCTCCGGTTCCATGATTACTATGAAATATTGCGCTCTAAAGTAAACGTCTTAAGCGACAAATCACTATTTTTGACACTATAAAAGTAATTTGAAAAAAAGTATAAAAACTGAAACACTTACATTTTAGGTATAGATAGTATCTATGTTTATGTTAAATTTGGTGTCGATATTTTCATAATTGAAGTAGACAGTTGGGTTTTGCTTTCAGAAAAGGGTTAACTTTTTGATTTTGTCCTATCAAGCAAAGTGAAATGAATCGTGTTTAGGAAACACTAGTCTTATAACGCATATTCGTGTTAATCTTGTGTATTTTTGTCACCAAGATCCATGATTGCTTTGTATGAAAAAAACATTATACTGCTGGCGTATTTTAGCATAAATGAACCATTAACCAGTTTCACTATTTAAGCATCATCGGGTAGGTTTAATAACGGAAGTTCTGTTCAAAATAATGTCATCCGAAGGCTGACGGTATTTAATTAAAAAATATTCCATGATGACGTTAGTAAACAAACTCTGGGTTGGCTGGGTTGATAACGTAAGATTTTCTCCCCAGTATTGGGTGAAATTTTAATAAAATATTACTAAATGTTATTCATTAAACTAAATTATTTAAATTTAGTTATGTTCATTATTAAACGTAAGTTGTTGTGTCCAATTATAAGCGTAAACACGAAATAAAATAAATTTAAACCATTTGCTTAACAAAATGAAAATGAGCATTACCTCCCATTTTACTAAGTCATGAACGAAATATCAGGAATTAATAATCAATATAATCAAGAGATTGTCAAGTTGAGTTTTTACGTCGTTTTTTATTTTCAACTTTAGCCCTTTTGAACCTATTTTGATTACTTGCTCTATTTTTATTTGAAAACGGAAGATCCTCATTTGGCCTTATTTAAATTTGATAAGTATAACTTAAAAACCTTTTAAACAGACATTTGAGTTATACTTATTAATGTAACTAAAAGAAAATGTTGTGAACGTCACTGAAATCGGTTTTTTTTACAGTTTTTGAAGTTTAAATGATTTCTATTGATTAGAGAAGTTTTACGCGCTGGCATTTTTTAATCCATATGAAGGACATAATGGATATTCCTTTCAGTGGTCGCCGACAAAGATCTTAAGAGCATGAGATATTCCTTTCTTATTTGAAAGGTTGGCCATGATTCAGAGGTAGTTGCATTTTAATTTGAACGAGATTCGTCTTTAGTTGTTGAATTAAATATAAAGTTGCATGTTTTTTGTGTACTTAGACGATAAAGTTATTTTTTTGCAGATCTACTGTGATTTTTAAAATACGATACTGAACACACTCGATGATATTTAAAAACAGAATTTTAAATAGTGACACCATAAAGAAATATAAGTTTAATAGTTTAACACGTCAATGCAAAAACGAACTTATTATCAGCTACATTAAGTTGCAATTTTAATTTTTTATAATATAAATAACAATATTGAAGTAATACTGCCTTAACATCCCGGTCCTGACGCTGTTAATAGCAAATGACACGTAACCCTAAAGTTGGTTGAAGTCAAACAGTAATAAATAGGTAAAGTTTACGGTAACGGTACTCAGTTGACGGGTTCCCTTGTCCCGGCTTCTCTGAAGGGTCGCTCCCTTCCGAAAAGGGAATTAGGGTCACGCCCTTGATACCAACAATTACGGATATTGAGCTCATAAATACGACAGTTTGTTATAATCAATACGTTATTATTGGCCTATCGTTCGCCTGATTATTCTTATACAAATATAAGGTATAAATCAAGGTCTACTTGATTTTTATTTTATTAAGTTCAATGAACTAGAGGGATTACCTACTGGTATACCCACGAAGCGTGACATTAAAGGTGTTTATGCTCTTCTAAAGGGGAGCTCAGATAGACATTGAGTCATAACCCCTTAAGTTAAACAGCTATCACTATACAAGCTCTGTATCGCCTCTGTAGTCTAGCGGTCCGGCGTCGGACTAGACTTCTTGAGGTCCCGGTTTCGATCTCTGGGTCAGGCAACAAAAAATATTAGAAAATGTATATTGTCAATTTTCTAATAAAGTTAAAGTTGTCCGGGATTGGATATGTGCCCGGTTGGCGATAGGCTTGCTATCTATCACATTGTGGGATTTAGTGTCTTCGGCTAGTCGTGGGTGCCCTGGTTGTGCCTTTGCCTACACTTATGTGGGATATGTGTCCAAATTGTCATACGCCCATGGTAATAAGAAACTTTATAGCGAGATTTTATTAAATTGACAAAAAATAATATGGAAAAGTACATACCATTCATACATATGTGCCTCACGATCCTTGCAGATATTTCTAGCTTCCTGCAATTTCATACAAACACGCCGGTTTCGGAAACTCTTGATACCACTCCCGGATAATACCCGATCGATTTGATTGTGGTATGTCAACCTTGGTCTCCCCGAATACTTACATCCATTCACATCCGCATTGTATATCTGTTTGTCAATCTTTCATATGCTATTCTTTCCACATGACCGAACAATCAAAGAATGCTTTTATTCATTTGAATGCCAACACTTTCTTTCAATCCCACTATTTCTCGTATATCACTGTTACGAATGCGGCCAGCGAGCGTTATACCATAGATTTTCCGTAGCGCTCTCATTTCGACCTTATTTATCCTACTTTCATGCTTTTTCACCTACCCAACTATTGCTTCCATACAACAATGTTGGAAAAAGAATATAGATTATATTTTCGTTTTTGTCAAGTAAAGTCAGATAAACCAACATATAATTTAAATATGTTAAGGTCACTTACTATATGTAAAGGTCAGGTAAGGAAAGAGAGACATACTTTATTTTTTTTGTTTTATTTGCTCTAGCAAGAAAATATCATACAATATTTTTAATAATAACTTATGATATTTTCATGTATAAGGTTTTTATAGGTCAACAGTTTCAAAGTTTGTTATGACACGTGTACATTAATATCTGTCCAAAATGTTTATGTGTGCAAGGTTCCCCTTGTTCGTTGTTTTTGGGTTAAAAGACCAGTCGAATTATTTGCTATTACGCTATAAACCATTTACTTTAAACTATTTCAATGCATTATAAATTGAAAATATATAGAAATAAGCTTTAATTTCAACCACTAAGTTCCAAAAATTTAATTTGGGTAGAGGATCTTAATATTCAAATCAGGAGTTTGAAACGTTAACAAATATTGTAGTTTCATCTTTATTAAAATAACAATAGCTAACTGAACATTAGGTATCTACATAATAAGTCGTATTTGTGACCTATTTTTGTTTATTAAAAATGGAGAATTTGTCTTACTCTAATCAATTTCAAGTAATAAGATTTTTTATGGAACTCAGCTAACAAAGACATGGCTCCCCTTATGGTTAGAGATAATGTGGCGTAGATATATTGATGTTATTAGTGACAGTGTATAACTTGTAGCTAGACCTAATGTGCACGCCTACCGGCTACCTCCAGATCTATGTACACTGCTTTAGATTGCACAATTTGCCAAAATTATGAAACTTAACACCTTTTGAGCCGTACACCCGGTTTACTTTAGCTCCTTTTATTTTAGGTAGTTTAAGCACTAACAAAACAATTGTTACAAAAAAGTATCTTCACGCCCATATCCCCGAAGAGGTAGGCAGAGGCAAAACTAGGGCACCCACGACTAGCCGAAGATACTAAGTCCCATAATGTGATAGGTGGCAAGCCTATCGCCAACCGGGCACGTTTCCAATCCCGACCAACATTTTTTTTTATTAGAAAATTGGAAAAACCCAATTTATTTTTTGTTGGCCGACCCGGGATTCGAACCCGAGACCTCATGCAGTCAAGTCCAACACCCGGACCGCTCGACCACAGAGGCGACAACTTACAACTACTTAAAACTTAAAAAAATATTGGAGTTATAACTTAAAAAAATATAAAAAATGTTTGTATCATATAACTGACATTATATTAAAATATTTGTTACATCAGAGAAGGAGCAAGAGGAACGTACGTTCCTCTTACACCACAACACTTGTTCCTCTTACTCCATTAGATTGGAAAAATCACTTCTGACATTTGTTTAGATGTCAGAAGTGATTTTTCCAATCTAAATTCGTATTCATTTTGTTTATTCAAGCGCAAAAACTATCAAAAAGTATATGACATGTAATTGTATAATACACATACATACATATCTTCACGCCAAGTCCCTTACGGGGTAAGCAGAGAGTATCGAGTGCCAGACCTCACGTAATTGTATAACAATCTTTATAAACTATAATATATTATCCTTTTGAATACATTTTCCCAATAATTTTAGCAATTGAAAATAACACTCTTAGATCGTGTTCGTCCTTTTTTTTTAAGAGTGGAAATCCTCATGGATACCCGCCACTTTCGGGGGAAGTGGCGGGTTATGCCAGACTCCTACCGGCTAAAACCACTCGGTGACCGTCTTCTGTGCGTATCGGGTGACTGCGGGATCTCCGAAGAACGCAACGCTGTCACCCTTACACCTGCCCGAAGGCTCATCTGCTCAGAAGCCTCCCCCTTCTGATGCCATCGCTTTGACGACAACAGCATGGGGTCACACCATGCTATGCTGCCTCACGTTCCGGGCTGCTTTTTAAGCCAACTGATATCCCGATCAGTTGACACAGCCCTAACCCCCTTTTAGTCACCTCTTACGATAGGCAGAGGGTACCGTAACCCTATTCGTCGCCCGGTACTACAGGGCCCAGCAAGGGCCAGATCGTGTTCGCCCTGGTACCCGATGACTGACAGTTTGTTTATTTTTAGGCGTTACCAAGTGATAGCGAAATTACTTAAGACAAATAATCGACGGAGCAACCACAATGTAAAAAAACTCTAGAGTCCGGCGTTTCTCTTCTCCCAGCTGACCTTATCTCTAACTCTTATCTATCATTCTTCTCAAACATTTTACAACCTACCATAAGCTCAATAGTTTTTTCTACATAATAAGAAAAACTATATTAAAAGTATTTTAACCAACTCTCCAAAAAGATTAGCAAGTCTACTCTACATTTTTTGACTCGATTTTATCTTATCTATAATATAAAAATGAATCGCTAAATGTGTTGGTAAGCGCATAACGTCCGAAAGATTGGATGGATTTGACTAATTATTTTTTTATTGTTTTAGTTATTATCAGTTGAAGGTTCTTATGAAGAGAAAAACCGGGAAAGTTGCAGGGAAAAAGGGAAAAATAATACTTTATTATTTCCCAACCTGACAGGGTGGAACGAAGTTCGCCGGGAACATATATTAATGTTCGGGTTCTGGCGCCCAGTCAAAAGCATTCCTTCTTTAGAGCTTCCGCCACGTATGCTGTGTAAACGGTTAAGGATATGCAAAAATATTCTGTAACAAATTTTTCCCTTTTAAAATTTCTAGAAAAAAAATTGCAATAGCTGTATTTTAAGGTTAACATATAACGGTATTTATGATTTTTTCAATTAAAAATGATACAGTATTTGCGAAGGTGTTTTCTTAATCATAACATTAAACCATATAAAAACAAACCAAATATATATATATAAATAATCCAAAACGTTATTCATCGAAAGTAGTTCATTTTGAACGAAATAACCTTTAATATCATTTCATTTTGTTGAATATCTTAGAAGGTATCATAGTTTAAAAAAACTCATGACACAATAATGAAGTAGGTACGTGTGTCAATATGGTGTCAGACGACGCTGTCTGTCTGCCGGCAGGAAGATATACCTTCGAATTTGACATGTTATAGTGTATTTTATAAAAGTGTAATAGTTAAAGGTTGTAATAGTGTTTTTACTATCGTATGTGCTTGTTCAAAATTATTATAATGTATTTTAACTGTTGACGTATTTCAAGTGTAACGAATGTACCAACGAAATTAAGACGAATTGAGTGGAACAGCCTGTTTGATTGCCATTTCATACAATACCTCAAGCGTTAGGTCGAGCGGTTAGAGTACACGGCTAACGACACTGCGAGGTTTGGGTGTGATTCCCGACGGGGCAGGCGGTATGATGAACATTGACTGTATTTCTGGTTGTGGGTGGTTATTGTGGCTATTAAGTAATTAATAATAAGTGTAATTATTACGTAAGCACATAATTTCCTTATTTTGGGGTGGGGAATTTGGGTAATTTGTCCTGATTGTGGGGGGAACATTTATTTGTTTAATGTAATGTGTCTACTAAATTTAATAAATTTAAAAAATGTGTCAAAGTGAAATTGTATAAAAAAGGATGCTATACCGTTGCTGAATATCTATCGGATAAGAGTGCTTGGGATTAATTGCTCCTCATACTTGCTAGTAATAATGTGTGATGTACTACTAATAAATATGTATAGACTAAAGAAAAAAAGACAGTCCCGCTGACTTTCTTGCCGGATCTTTTCAGTGTGTGGCCGCGTTCCGATCCGGTGGTAGTTTTTAGTATATTGTAGACTCGTCACAAGTGCCTCTTGTAAGTTGAATGTGAATAAAATATTTTCTATTCTATCTGTTATAAAAATCTAATTCTTGGCTACTGTGGTCTAATAATCACTAAAAGCTAAAAAAATCAAATCTAAATCATGTTTTGAAAGACGAATAAAGTCGCCTTTATTTATTATTGGCAACGATATTTTTATTAGAAAATTGAAAATATACATTTTCTATTTTTTATATTTATTGTTTGACCAGGGGATCGAACCCGGGACTTCGGGAAGTCAATTTCGACGCCAGACCGCTAGACCAGGCATTATTATTATGAACATTTAAGATATCTACATTTTTTGGGTTTTATCATGTTAATTTCTATTTATTTGTTTTACCTAATACAAGCACATAACTGGCTAACTTTAGGGTTAGATTTAATTTGTGTTACTTGTCTGAGGATTGTTTGCTTATTGGATATATTTATAAATGACGTAATCGACACACGAGCTAAGTCACATGTTTAGTTTAGTGTTAGAATGAGCGAAATGGTTTATTTAACATTTATCTGTTTTATTTCCGCAACTGGGAATTTTGCTCGTCCTTGACCCATTCAATTGGGGCGTGTTATATCTCAAGGTGTAACCGCGACCAAAAAATAACAGGTTTATTTTATTACGTACTTACTAAATGTCCCTGCAAACTTTATGATGCATGCTCCGACACACGTGATTTTTTATTAAATTGTGGTCGCCCGTTGGTCGAAATTCGACTACAATAAATTTTAATATCTTGTTGATAAGAACGCCATCTTCATTTTTCAACACCAACTACTTTGTTTTCGAACTGTAAGCGCCATCTGTGATCTTTTATCGTTATCATCAATTTATTTGTTTGTGTGTGTCAAATGCGTGGTAGTGTGGGTAGTTTTATATAATGATTTAATGCAAACTTTATAAGCATTATTATTGAAAAATATTAGCGTTCTGCACTTTTCCTACACATAAACTATAAGTGTGCTAAATTTTATGCTCCTGCGTTCTCGCAATTTTCGCAAAAAGGGGTCCAAAGTTTTGACATCACGTATTAATATATAGATCTTTAAAATTTGTCAATACTTGGTCTGCTATTCGGTGCTAAACGTATCCTAATAACCAAATCCGTCCAGCAGTTCTCGAGTTACACGTATTGTAAGTTGTTACAAACTCACCATTGTTTTTAGATTACTTTATGAGTTACATTAGTGACTTAGTGGTAAAGTGCTGAGTAGACATCTTTGTGTTATCCTACAAAGATTTTTACTGAACAGTAGCTGGTAGACTCCTACAATAGGCCTAACATCCCGGATACGGGATAGCGAGCCCCCCCCAAACATATGTACTGCCCATAGGTCAGGGTTATTTATTTGTTATTATAGATCATGCTATATTTATTCTCTCCCATAGTCAACCTTTAGGTAAATAGAGCTCAAACATGTGGTATCTGTACCACTCAATTTACAAAAAAAAGAAATTAAGTACATAAATTTAATTGATATTAATTACTACATACTTATTACACAACACACTACGCATACATATTATAAATCAACAATATATAACAGCATTACAGTATATACTTAGTCTGGCCAT
>NJDD01000183.1:118928-136733 GCA_002245505.1 Calephelis nemesis
TTTATGGCAAGACTAGGTAATATCTTTGTAAGAAAGTAATGTGCCAGTTCTCTTTCTTATGCCTTAAAAAGTAATTTCTGTATAAAATAAGTCGCCCATAAATAACTACTAAGGTAATGATGCTTTGCCAGTCCAAAACTGGATTGTTACTTATATTTTTATTTTTAATTTATAGAGCTTACTACTTAATTGTTTGTGAGTCTCGTAAGTGTGATGATCAAGGTCTAATTTGATGATTTCCGGATTTCTGTAAGTACATGATGTTACAAACCTGTCACTGGCTATTTGAACAATCTTGTACTCCAGACTAAATATTAGAATTCTGCTACGATTCACATGGGCTTAGACTAGACGGTAGCTTTATTTGTATTCAACATACGTCATTGCTTGCCATTCTAGTTTGAACAATAGAGCAGTCAGTATACTTATGTAAAGAACCTATCAGCCCCAACGATGGTAACTCTTCGCTGACATCTTTAATGTCAAAGGCAAAAACCGTCAGGAATTCTGCCTCATCATATGCTTTTTCTTCTCATTAAAAATATAAACACAGACAAAGCCAGAGACAGCAGTGAGTGTCACACGAAATATTTAGTTAGGGCCCTGAGATTATATCAAAATGTGGCTGGCTCCCGCTCGTTTGTGAATAAAACATTCATTCGAAATAGGTCGTCCGACGTTTCACATTCATTATTCACAACACCTTCCATCTTCAGGGATTGCAGTACTTCTATTTCATTTAACAGTTGTAGTACAAGCCAATGAAATGATTTCTTAAATTTTTTAAATGGAAAATGAAAGAAACACTTACCAGACACAATATATAGTGTATTTTTTAAGAAATTAAATTACAGGGATTGAAATAACCGGTAGTAATAACCTTGAATCAATACCGATACCAAGGCGTTACCTGTATTGTTTGTACCGGTACCAGACTTAGTACCGGTGCTATTGGTTTAAGGGTTTTTATACCGATACTGGTTCAATAATACTGGTATAAGAAAATATATTACGTATAATTTTTTCTTCAATCGAATTTATCTCTGTTCCTTCATGAGAGATTTAAGTAATACCGATACCTAAAAAGGAAAATTGGAGACGTCGCCCTTTTATTTAACGGGTACCTTAATTGAATGCAGGTTTTATCGATATTAGTACCGGTATTTAGATACCGGTATCGGGTCGGTACCGATTTACGAAGTACCAGTACCCACTGTTTAACCGGTATCGAGGTATCGAGATGGTTAGAACCGCTAACTCTATAAGTTAATCAAAAACTTGCATTAATTGCTACACAAAACGCTGAAGAGTAATAAAGTAAAAATATTAACAACATGTCCTCAAAATATACAGTACAAAATTGAATTTTATATTTTGAGCCGCTTCATAATATGATGAATTTTAAATGTTTTAAGCTTAAATTTGATCAAATCTGTAATTATAATATATAATAATAAAGACGCAACTCTTCCAACGGTTTTATTTATTATATGCAACAACACTGACAGTATTTTTTTTTAACATTAATACACTTCTCAAAAAATTAAAGGGGTAATCTGTTAATTAGGTTTTACGAACTACACAAATCACCTAATAAAATAATTCATGAGAGGATTGAGCTACGTACACGTACGTAGTACAACTGCTACGAATTTCTACGACGTAGCAGGCGTAGCGTACAAGCGATTTGGAGATAAAGTGCCACCAAATATTATTCACTAAACGGCGTCGATAGTGTGACATTAGTGCTTTTGATTGAGTATTTTACCTAGTAATTAGCTATAACAGTAATGAAATAATAAAAATATGTAGTTCTGGAAATTTCGTCTTCACTGCTTACTTTTTAGGAACATCGAAATGATTTTTCACGAAATAGTGATTTACTTCTAATTTGGACTACTGAACAGATAAGGTGGTGGTGTACGGAGTCACAGCGTCCATAACTTCGGGGGTCCCAGTGGTGATAGGCACTCCCGTACCTGCTACAGCCTCATCACAACCGGGTGAGAGATGGAATGCCCACATCCCTCCTCCGCGGGCTCACTACCCCCCACGCAGGTCAAATCACCACCATGAGTTCGCCCCAAGGGTCCAAGTCTTGTAGTGGCAGGGGGGTACTTCTTCTGCTATCATGCGCACAAATCATCTTTTCCAGCCATTTTTGATACAATACAAAGGCGTTCTTATTGATTCGCAGCGATCTCTGTTTACATTCAAACATACATATCTTCACGCCAAGTCCCTTACGTGGCAGAAGGAGAGTATCGAGTGCCAGACCTCACGATCCTGACAAACCTGTCTGTCTCCTTCACATTCACTACCCATTAAAGTACGCCGGTACCAGACAACCTTTAAGGCGGAAATTTATATATGAACAAAACCGAAGTGGGATCTCTGTCAGACAACCTTTAAGGCGGAAATTTATATGTGAACAAAACCGAAGTGGGATCTCTGTCAGACAACCTTTAAGGTGGAAATTTGTATATGAAAAAAACCGAAGTGGGATCTCTGTCAGACAATCTTTAAGGTGGAAATTTATATTTAAACAAAACCGAAATGGGATATCTGTCAGACAACCTTTAAGGCGGAAATTTATATATGAACAAAACCGAAGTTGGATCTCTGTCAGACAACCTTTAAGGCGGAAATTTATAAATTAACAAAACCGAAGTAGAATCACTGACAGACAACCTTTAAAGCGGAAATTTATATATGAACAAAACTGAAGTGGAATCTCTGTCAGACAACCTTTAAGGCGGAAATTTATATATGAACAAAACCGAAGTGGTTTTAAAAGACCAAAGTTTCTGAGTTGTTCGCGATTTAATAATGAGGTGTTTATTCACAAACTCAGCCTCAAATTGTAAATTATCTGAAATTGTGCGACTCGCCGCGCGCCGCTGCCCTATTTCCAAACAATAACCGAATTGTGGAAGGGTGTCATTGTCGACGGTACAAAAGAACGACTCTGCTTTACTTTTAATGAGATTTGATATTAAATCTTTTATTTTACTTAGCTGTGAGTGAGAAACTAAATTTGCGAGCAGACCATTTTAAAATATGAAAGAAGTGTATTTTAATTAAATTAATGTCTCATTGATCATTCTTAGATTTTTTTAAAGATAATGGAAGGCAAACAAGCAGACGGATTTCCTGATGGTAAGAAAGTCACGCCGCTTAGAGATAGCAAAGGTGGTTATGGTGTGTTGCCAACCTGAGGCCGGGATGTTAGGCCTCGAGTAAAAGTAAGTTTACCGGTTACCTTACCCTCCAAACTGAAACACATCAACGGCAAGCATTGGACATTATGACGGCAGGAATAAGTAGGGTGGTGCCACCTAGTAGGATGTCACGTTGCTAGTGACATTAAGCCTGTGCTCGCCTTTTACGAGCTACCTGGTAGGAAGGCAGATGGTCTATTCTGCAAAGGAGCCCGGACCAACATGGTAAGAATAATTTTAGAATTAATTTCACCGTTGATGTACCACGTTTGATGTAATTAAAATAATACAATTAAGTGTGTATTATAAGTACAAGTTACGCGAACTGATCTAACCCTAATGTAGGCAAATTATAACCTTATGAATATAAGTCAACGATATCGATATCATATAAAGTAATACACATTACGTGGGTTAATTAACACTGAGTAAATATGTCATTACATATGTACTTCATCAAAGCAAAAACACCTGTCTTTGTTGGGAATAAAACCAGAGTGAAACGAATGGATGGCGTTTTGTGTATACACTGAGCTCTCGGTGATTAATATAAACATGTCTGTCTCTTACTTTGTTTCGCTTCGTTGATCTAGCGGTCCAAGTGTTCGACACCCAGGTCAGGCAACAAAAAGGAAATGTGGTATTTCAAATTTTCTATTTAAAAAAAAAGGTTGACTGTAAAATCGGTTAACTGACGATAGTTGAACGTGACATCGTCATAAGAACGAAGGCCGATTGTGCCTATTTGTCGCTCGTTCCGCGCTCTCGCTTGCATTTCAAGCCTTAAATGGAACGCCTCAGAGCGAGGTAACGCCCCATGAGTCATGTTTTTTGGTGCGTGCAACCGACTTCGTTGAACAACACATCGATCACAATGTTGCTCGAGGTTGGATATGTGCCCGGTTGACGATAGGCTTACCGCCTATCACATTGTGGAACTTAGTGTCTTCGGCTAGTCTAGCTAGTCTAGTCTGAGGCTAGTTCGGCGTGAAGATACTTTAATTTAATTAAAATGGCGTCAGTTGTTACAAAATTGCCACGAAATCTTTACGTGTGTAAATTTCAGATTAGGATAAGAGAAGTGTTAAAATTTAATTTACAATATTTGATTAAAAGGGCAAAGGGACAGTTAAAAATTCAACAAAGTTCCCAATAAGATTTACCCTTAACCCTATCAAACGACTGAGATTTATGTGCGATGTCCCTTTTGATTGTATCTGATTACACATCCAATGAGTTGGGTTGCCGGAGCGGGTACACATCGGATTTCACTAAGCGACATTTTAGTCGAATGGTTTGTTAAACAGCTGATTTGATTTCATATTAGCGAAGGACTGGTTACACATGCTACATGTTCAGACATATACCGCCTTTCTACAAAAAAAACCTTATAATCCATCATCATCATCATCAGCCGGAGGACGTCCACTGCTGGACATAGGTATCCCCCAAAGAGCGCCGCAAGTCACGATCACAAGCCGCTTGTACCCAGCGACTCCCCGCGACTTTGACCAAATCATCAGTCCACCGGGTGGGAGGTCGTCCAACACTACGTCCTCCGGTGCGGGGCCGCCACTCGAGAACCTTTCTTCCCCAGCGGTTGTCAGTTCTGCGAGCAATGTGGCCTGCCCATTGCCACTTCAGCTTGCTGACTCTCTGGACTATGTCGGTTACTCTCGTTCTCTTGCGGATCACCGAATTACGGATCATATCTCACAGAGAAACACCGTGCATAGCTTTTTCCATAGCACGCTGAGCAACTCTGAGCTTATTTAAGATAATCCAAACGCTACAAATTCTAAAGAAAGACAATTTTTAAAGTCCCATATAGGACTTGAACCTGTACCCTTTTGCCTCAAGTGACAAGTGTTGAGGTACTGAGGATTTAAGTCCTGTGGTGAAATTTTTGATTCCTTTGTTTACTGTTAATGCGGTTAGTATGTACCTAGTTAAACTTGAATAAAAAGTTATATTTTCTAACAGCCATTTGTAGGTGCCATATTTGTAACACAAATGATAAATAATTTAAGCCGAATAAAACTGCCAAAGACCCGACTTCGATTTTAATAAGTACGTAAGTCATCGCAAACAAAAAGTATTTTCTTAGATTTCCCTAGGTTTCTTAGATTTTTTCGTTATCCAATCCAAACTTGGTGAAATGAAATGAAAATTATTTATTTGCGGAATATGTGTGCTGAAAGTTGTTATAAAGATATTTAAGAATACATCATATTCTACCACATTGTGGTGTGCAAATATTTAGTTAATTTATGAAGTTACACATTTCTATAAAAACGTACATTTAAATCGCAGCACTTATTTGACAACAAAACCACCTCTGAAAAGCGTTCTTTCAAATACAAAAATATTTTTTTAAATAGGTTAAGAAACGACGGAGAAATCGATTAACTTACAAAAAAAAAGAAATCAAACAAATTGTAACCTCCTCTTTTTTTAAGTCGGTTAAAATCGGTACAACGTATTTTAATCTATAACTTTTATTAACAATAGATTGGGTTTAAAAAGCTGTGTAATGAAAAAAATATACGTGCGTCGTAAACATAAAAAGCAAATGTTTTTTGATAAAAAAGCTGAAGACTGTTTTTTTCTGATCACCGCCAATCAGATTCTCTATTTTAAATCATTACCGACAGTTATCTGTCTTGAAAAATTTTACCAATATCTTTATAGATACCTATTGGTAAAATTTTCTTAATAAGTTAATCCAATCTTAATAATCTACTGTATGAATAGATTTTAATAATAATGATCAATATAACATCATATTAATAAAATAAAGGTCCTCAAACGTGGCTTTATTACTTAGGCTTTATATCTATTACTGCTATTTTTACTATCTACCTGCTTATACTAGTTGATATGTAAAGTAATTACTAGTAATATGTTTTATGACAAAGGTATTGTTATGTGTATACTTATTGTAGGAAAATTTAAAAAGAAAAGGTTTTTAAATAGATTTGATCTCTCGCTGAGTCGGCCTTATGCAGAGTCCATAGCACTTTCCTACGTACTCATTTAGTTCCCAAAGGTGTAAACAACACGCAACATTGATTTCGCCTTTTTACAAAATATTTTTGTTACAATAAAGACCAGTAAAATAAAAATCAATGTGACATGAAGATGTTCAGCTCCGTGTGAATTTAATATTAACATATCTCTAATATATAAAATTCTTGTGTCACGGTGTGCGTGATTGAACTCCTGTGAAATGGCTTGACCCATTCTCATAAAATTTTGTGAGCATACTGAGTAGGTCTGAGAATTGGTCAATATCTATTTTTCATACTCGTAAGTGACAAGGGTGACTCACCCCTATTTTTTATACTAAAATAACATAAAAAAAGTTGCAGAACGACATCGGCGGGATCAGCTAGTAAAATATAAAATAATATAGTAATATTAAATCTATATATCACTACATAGTATAAAATAAAGTCGCTTCCTCTGTCCTATGTCCCTTTATATTCCTAAATCTTTAAAACTACGAAACGGATTTTGATGCGGTTTTTTATATGTATATTTTATACCCGTTAGAAGCCGGGGCGGGCCGCTAGTACATAATATATAAAAGAAAGTGGTGTTAGTTACAATATTTATAACCCAAGAACGGATGAACCAATTTGCCTGAAAATTGATGGGGAGGTAGCTTAGATTTGGGAGAAGGACATAGGGTACATTTTATCCCGTTCAACAGCTCAATTTATTTTTTTTCCATACAAACTGAACGGGCGGAAAATTCGCAGGAATAGCTAGTAATAAATATTATCAGTAAAATATCTTTGGCTATTAAGCCCTTTGTACGCACAGAATCGGTAAATATACAAAGTGTGGGAATCGCACGTGTGAACAAGCTGTGAACTTTCAGTTCCGGGAAATCAATTTCAATTAAATATTCTCGAATTAATTTTGTTTTTAAACATGGAAGCCTGTGGAAATTAAGTTTCAGAAGCCCCGCGGTGTGGCGTAGGTCGAAATATCAGCGCGGCCTCGCACGTTGCCATGGCAACATCTCCCTCGAGCCTTGACGCATCAGCGCAATGCGAATATTGAAAGAGAAATATACATTTTACACTTTACTCCGTACTCTCCGCCCTGACAAGTGGCAATGGCGAGCAATGATTTTAACACGCATACACACACACACACACACACACACACACACACACACACACACATATATATCTATCTATATATCTGTGTCTGTCTGTTCCTATATCTGTGCGTTTGTGTGTGTGTTTGAGTTTTTTTTATGTCTGGATTTTTTTTCCTCGTGTTGGTCTTTCCTGCCATGCAGCTCGTATAAGTCGAGCACAGGATTACCGTCACTATGAAAACTGACTAGGAGGTTGAGTTTCGCAGCAACTGGTATAGCGTACCAACGCCTTATCTATTCCTGCCGACATAACGTCAGCACTTGCCGTTAACGTATCCCAGTTCGGAGGATAACGTAGCCAATACATTTACTTTTGCTGGAGGGCTAATATCCCGACCTCAGGTTGGCAACTCACAATTACCACCTTCGGTGTCTCTAGGTGGCGTGAATTTCTTACCATCTGTATCGGAAATCCGTCTGCTTGTGTGCCTTATAATATCCTTAAACGAAATATATTTGAAAGCTGACGTGATCGACATGCTTCCTAACTACATACTGCACTAAATACAGGTTAAGTGGGGGGTATTTCCACTAACTTCAAAATGTTCATCGGTTATTTGGTAAAGTATTTGGCGATAGGCCAGCCATTGTATGATGAACTGGGTTCTAAGTTTTAACCGATAAAGCATCTCATTTACTACCGCAGGATTGCTTTTGAAATTTGGTCACGTATAAAGTAAGAGCTGTACAGTTGAAACTTAAACCGTCTTATTAATAATTATGGACTAAGCTAGGAGTAAAATTTAATTGATATTCTAGTGTGTATCACATTGTAATAAAGACTTTGCTACTAGGCTGAGCCTTGGAGTACTTTACTCCGTGTTTATTAACAAGACGGTGTACATTTAAAATGCGTTAAATTATGCGTTCTAATCCAAACCTAAGTAATGAGTGGTTCATAAAAAAGATGAAACGCTTTGAGAAAAGATGGTAACTCGTCAGTCATAACTTACTATCCTCGCGCTTCGCTTTCCTCTTTTTGGCTTTGGATGACAACGTAAATATTCGATCTTCGATATTCGATACTTTTACCCGAGCTAGCAACAGCAAAAAAGTACCTACAATCTTTAGCTTTTTGACTGACTTATTATAAAAAAATGAAGAAAACATATTATATTAATTTTTAACATCATCGCCATAACCTGGCATCAGTTTTTAACCGATTAAAAAAAAACGAAGAGGTTTTCAATTCGGCCAGTATACCTATACTTTGTTATGTATGTACACCGACTTCTCCGAGGTGTCTGAACCTATTTACGTAATTCTTTTTTTGTCTACTGCATTCCGCATTTTCGAATTGGTTCCATAAAAATTAGATTCAGGTAGGCCCATTACTTTTATTTTATGTGCATTTTTTAATCTACTTTCACCTATCCCGATGTTTATTTTTATTAAATTAAGTCATATCAGCAATAAACTAAATGTATTAAATAGGTATAAATAACTAAATTAATAAAAACCGACTTTAAAATTAAAAAGTATAAATATAAATAGCACATTTAAATAGTAGGTAGTATATAATTTATATTAAATCTAATAGATTTGAAGTCGGTGCCAAGCCTCAAACTAATAATTATATTGTAAATAATTATTAAATTGGTTTTGCACCGACCTCAAACCTATTAGTAAAGGGCACATTTAAATAATAGGTAGTATATAAATAATAATAAATCTTCATTATTTTTTACTTTTTAGTTTCGAATTCGGATTTTATTAACGTAGTTATTTATTAAACTTGCGGGATCTATTAATAATAAGATTTAAGATTGCGAAGAAGTTTTAAGATTGCGATAGTCCACAGTTTCAATAAGATAAGGAGCATTCCGCGTGACTGCGAGATCTCGTTTTACTCGTTTCAGATTGCTTTCCATATATTTCTATTTATATCAATAACTGAGTCGCCTCATTGGTCTAGCGGTTCAGTTGTTGGACTTGACTGCATGAGGTCCCGGGTTCGAATCCCGGGTCGGGCAATAAAAGAAAACTGGGTTTTTCCAATTTTCATATATAAAAAAATGTTGATCGGGATAGGACATGTGCCCAGTTGGCGATAGGCTTGCCAGCTATCACATTGTGGGACTTAGCGTCTTCGGCAAGTTGTGGGTGCCCTGGTTGTACCTCTGCCCACCTCTTAGGGATATGGGCGTGAAGATACTTACTTTATCAATAACTGACAACCATTTTTATCACAAGCTACACAGGGAATATCTAATAAGTTTACTACTTAGAAAATTAATACAAGTATTTTTTTAACGAAAAACGGTTTGAATTACTTGTACAAAGTCTTTATTATTTGTGGTTTAAATATCTTGATGGAGCACTTAAAATTATCACAATCTTAAAGTTTAAGTTCTCTTACTAGTCTGTGGAGTTTAATAATTTGAAATTAAAAATCGTTGTGGAAAATATAGGAGCAGCCTCGCATCCGTTGCCATGCCAACCACAAATCCTTCTAGAACACATTTTCTACACAGCGCAAGAGCGAGAATTGCCACGTTTCTCATATTACCGTGTATGTCGATAAAAAAGCCTAGAATGGTTATTGATTTAAAGTCGCAAATACTAGCTTATTCTTCTTTAAAAAAGTAAGTAAGTATATTCACGCCCATTTCCCCGAAGAGGTAGACAGAGCCACAACCAGGGAAGACACTAAGTCCCACAACGTGATAGGTGGCAAGCCTTTCGCCAACTGGCCACATATCCAATCCCGATCAACATTTCTTTTATTAGAAATTCAATAATTATAAAAAAACTTCGACCTTTTTTTCAATCGATGGCGCCAAAACTCTTTATATAAATTCCTAATGTGATTTCAAATGAATTAAAAAGAACCTAACTTTTTTTTTATTTTATTTGAAATCCTATTAGGAATAGAAATTGTGTGGTAATAAAAAAAATTAAGATAACTTGGACCTCGGCCCGGCTTTTACACGGATAGACAAATTTTTATTTTTCCTAGTACGAGTAATAACGTAGCCTTTGTTCGTCAGAGATAACGTTGGCTTCGAGTAGGAAAGAATGTTCCAAATCGGTCCAGAAGTTTCGGAGCCTATTCAATACAAACAATCAAAGCTTTTCTCTTTATTGTCAGTATAGTGTTGATGATATACCAACAGCAGCGCCACCTATCGGCACCAATTGTTTTTTGAAATAATTCATGAAACCATTGAAATACTTACATCCAATTTCACCAATCGGTTTAGGCGTTAGAAGTTCGTATTTGATATAGTAAGTAGAGTACGGAAGGACATTTTTTTTACTACCCGTAGCAATTAAGCTTTTTTCCGCCATAAAAAAGTAGCCTATGTTCATCAGGGATAATGTTGCTTCTAATGGAAAAACGTGTTTTTCAGCAGTTTCGAAGCCCATTAAATACAAACACACACTCAAAATTTTCCGCTTTCTTGTTAGTATAGATACATTCTGTTACCCGAGCGAAGCTGTGCCGGGTCTTTAATGAAATGAACTCAAGCGGCGAGTTTTTTTCTAAAAAAAATTTCAAGCTGCAACTTTCGATATACGTTGAAGCCAATGGTGCATAAAAAAGTGATAAAACTGCACACATATCTTCAGCACGCTTGTTTACATTGTATTTGTTTACAAATGTCTGCAAAGGTTAAGATCATTGAATGTGTAAAGCATGCGTGCGGGTGGATGGCAAAATATCGCCTTGGTTTGATGGTAATATTGGCGTCAAGCAGAGTTGTGTGTTCTCAGCACGCTTGTTTATCTTGTATTTGGACAAATGTCTGCAAAGTTTAAGATCATTGAATGTGGGAATGCGTATGGGTGACCAAGCGGTGAACTGCCTGCTTTATGCAGATGATGCTGTACTTTTGGGCTCTACACTATCTGAGCTGCAAACACTATTCACAGTTACGGAAGAAGATTGTAAAGAAAGGGGCTTAATGGATGTAAGAGTTTTGGTTGATGATGTAGTGCTGGAACAAGTGAATGAAATTGTATATCTTGGTTGTGCTTTTAGCAGGGATGGAAGGTACACCGCGGATGTAGAGAGTGGGTACAGGAGAATAGTGTGAACGAAGCGTTGGGTAAGCTATTCCAAAGCGAGGTTTTGAGTCAAAAAGCTAGACTCGCTTTGCATAATTCTGTGCTTATCCCAACGTTATTGTATGGAAGCGAAAGTTGGGTATGTCAGAAAGATCATTAAAATTAGGGTAAATGCGGTCGAAATGAGAGCACTACGGAAAATCTGTGGTGTAACGCTCGCTGATCGCATTCGTAACAGTGAGATCCGAAAAAGAGTGGGATTGAAAGAAAGTGTTGGTGTTAAAATGCGAAAGGGCATGCTTCGCTGGTTCGGTCATGTGGAAAGAATGACAGATGAAAGATTGACACAGCACATATACAATGCGAATGTGGAGTGATGAAGGTATCCGGGGAGACCAAAGCTTTTCACGATCAGACCAATCGGATATTATCCGAGAGTGGTGTCAAGAGTCTGCGAAACCGGCGTGTTTGTATGAAAAGGGTAATGAATGTGAATTAAGCAAGACAGGTTTGTCAGGATCGTGAGATCTGGCATTCGATACTCTCTGCCTACCACGTAAGGGACTTGACGTGAAGATCTGTATCTATGTATGTATATCTTCACGCCAAGTACCTCGCTGTTTTGGCAAAGAGTAGCTAGTGCCAAGTGTTACGACTCTTACAAACCTTCCTTGATCCCTCCACATTCAGTACTTTTAATACTTACATAACAGTTTCGTAGATTCTTGACACCACCTGGAAATATGAACCCGAACGGTTTAATTTTGGATTATTAATTTATGTCTCCGTGGGTACAACCATCCAATGTCGTAACATAGTATATCTGTTTTGTCAACTTTTCATCGGCCTTTCTTTTCACATGACCGAACTGACAGACCATGCCTTTCTCATTTTTATACAAATTTTTTTTTTCAATCTTACCTAATCGAATGTGTTTAGCGAACTTAACACCGCGGTTTTATTAGTGCTCTTATTTCGCCAATATTTTCTCTTCCAAACTGTCACCCAACTCTCGCTTCCATAAAATAATGTTTGGATAAGCTCAGAACTATGCAAAGCGAGTTAAGCACCCTGATTCAAAACTTTGTTTCGAGGTAGGTACATATTCTTCTTTTTGACGCCCGAGATATGCTTCTCATAATTGTTCAAAAACCGTCGGAAAGCGCTTATAAGATGTAATACTATTTCATTCATTTATTGCAGAGCTACATTGTCTACTAAAACTCTTACATCAATTCTAGCTACGTCTATTTCTTATACCGTTAATTTGGTTTTTTGGCATTTAAATGTAAGCCCCTTCCTTTTACAATTGCGACCAGTGTTTAAAGTTCTGATGGTTTCGAGCTCAAAAGTAGAACATTATCTACATAAAGTATCCAGTTCGCATGGTCACCCATTCGTACTCCAACATTCATTAATTCCAAAGTAGCTTTGAAGTAATTTGTCCATATACAAGATAAACAAGCCTTTCAAAACACATCCTTGTTTGATGCCTATGCTAACATCAAACCAAGGCGATAAATTCACGTCCACCCGTTCACATGCTTTGCAGTCAAAATATACTTACATATTCTGCAAAGCAAGCATCGAATTAAGCTTAAATTAAAATGTCACATTTTATTTATTTTGTAGTTTTAACAAGCTGCTTCTTCAAAAAGAAGAGTTAGAGCAGAAACAGTTGCATCTGCTACAGGTAGTGGAGAGTGAGAGGACCGCCCGCTCGCATCTATCGCAGCAAATTGAAGAACTCAGTGCTGAATTAAAGAAGTTGAAGATCGAGGTAACTGTGTTGTAGTTTTAACATACTGATCTTACAGAGAAAAATTAGAAGCGGTTTCGTCTGCTCTGTCTGAAGAGTGATCCATTCCAGAAGAACATGGTTTACCTAGCTTGAGATTGGATCAATCAAACAAGCTGTCCGGACAATTCGGTACCGCCAGTTAAAAGTGATATAACTGAAAAAAAATTGTGTGTGTACTTATGTACACGAGCTAGAAGTTATACTTCTACGGCGTAATAAGATAAAAATCTTTTTAAAAATTTTATCTTTTGCCTTATTTTACATTTGTAGACAAAATGACACTAACCATAGAAAAAAGATATTTAATACATTGAAAGTTTTATTATAATGCATTATTTAGTTAAATAAAGTTTATTTAATATTTAAGGTACCTTTTTTTGAAAAACTAAAATGTTATCTATAGCTAACTTCATCATGTCGGTTTTTCGTGACGGTGTGCGCGCGCATCGTAAAAATTTACCCTCATCATTTTTTCCCTCTTGTTAAAGAGTATTTATATTCTTTGTTTTTTCCTAACGCGTCAAAAGAAGTACAACTTCAAAATCATGGTTTTGAGATCATTGGTGTTGAAGTTTAAAAATGTTGAACTTATTTTCTACTTTACTAAAATGTGATTTGGTGACGTTGATACATCAAAAAGTATTAGATTTGATTTGACAAGATTTAGATCGTTTCGACGCCCATCCGTCCGGAAGGCAAGGAGGCAGAATAAAATAGCGATATTGACATAGAACAATTAACCACTCTGATGCAAAGAAGACCCTGTGAGACAAATTTGATCCTAAGTATCATGATAAAGTTTTGGAAGGAAGATTGTCAGAGTAAATAAACGAACAGATATACGTGGCAATCATGAAGTATATTAATAGGTATATAGGTGAGAACAATGTAGTATTCTAACATGATGTATCCACTTTATACGTTCACCTCAGCTGTTTCCGGCTGAATGTTACAGCAAACTGACTAAAATGGCTTGAAGTTCTACTTGCAATACAGACTAGGCGTGATTTTGAGCACGGAATATAATTCGCGAGAATAAATTTCGCGCAGTGAAATATCGCAGTGTGAATTAGGTCTAATTGCCCGGTTGACGATAGGTTTGCCAGTTGCAACTAATCACGTTGTAGCCTTAGGACTTTAATACTTCAAGAAGCTTACTTGGCTAAGTAATGAAAATACGCTGCTCGAAGTACAACATTTAGCTATGCGTTTCTTCCGTCAAGCCATCCAATTTTTGAACAATACTTATTTCGATATCAGTTCTAATTATTGTTCATGAACTGAATGGCTTGACGTAAGAAACGCTTAGCTAAATGTCGTTTTTCGCACAGAGTTTTTTCATCACTTAGCCAAGTAAGCATCTTGCATACGGGTGTAAGTCTCTTCGGCTAGTTGTGTTTGCCCATGTTGAACTTCTGTTTAGCTTTTTAGAGATAATTACTTATTTTAATTTATACATAACTCCTTTGTTTTTATTTTCAGTTATGTGCCTATAAGAGGGAGTATGAGCCAGCTACTCGACGAGAGTCATCTGCCAGTATCACATCCTCAACTGCTGAGGAAATAGATCCTATTGAACTTCGGAAAATTAAAAAAGTTCAGGTAAGTTATTTATATTATTTCTGACTACCTCGTTGGTCGACGGGTTAGGCGCAGGCCGGCATTGTTTTGAGCATCTAGATGACTATATTTCTGGGCCTGGGTGTGTTTACTAAATTAATTCTGGCATTTCTGTATGTATTAGTGTCACCGACTAACACCCTAACACACGCATATAGTTTGCTTACTTGGCTTTTACCTTGAATTTGTGTAGCCTTTCCTGTGATATTAATTTATTTATTATTCATTAACAACATTATTCAGATTTAAATAAGTTTATCAGTTTCGATGCATGTTCAGTTTATGAATTATTAGCAGTAGATAATATAAAAATTACACCACAATAAACTGAGAAATATTATCCCTTTGGAGTTTAGATCTGTTTACAATAATTTCAACTGTTTAGATATAATGAGTGAATTAAAAAAATATGTATTCCAGTCAACTTACACTATTTCAACCAAGTAAACTCACAAGGTGGTAGAGTTTCAGATTGGTACCACCGCCTTACCTATTCCTGCGGCTCTAAAGTCAGTGTTTGCCATTGACGTGTTTGCCTTCCAGTGTCATGAAAAAAATAAACTGCATTAACTGTATTTTTGTCTACCATCAAACAGAGTTTGTAAATTTAGTTTTCTAGTTATTAAATATTTAACTTAAAGCGAAAATTGTTAAGGATATAATAAAATAATAAGTAAAATATTAATGAGTTTAATTATACTGACCTTGGCACTTAAAACAATTATTTTTATTCCAGAGCTTTTTCCGAGGATGGTTATGCCGAAGACGATGGAAACAAATAGTGGAACAGTATATCAAAAGCCCCCATGCAGAGAGTATGAG
The DNA here is from genome assembly GCA_002245505.1 of Calephelis nemesis. Lineage (NCBI taxonomy): Eukaryota > Metazoa > Arthropoda > Insecta > Lepidoptera > Riodinidae > Calephelis > Calephelis nemesis. The sequence goes on from NJDD01000183.1 coordinate 134,578, forward strand.
AAAAAGAAACAGGTTAAAAAATATTTCTTGATAATTTTGACAGTAGCTAATAAGTCAGATGTTGAGTTACTGATTTGTTTTGATAACGAGTCGTTTTGATAACGGATGGTAGTATTTTGTACGATTAGTATGATTGCTAGCAAAGTTTGTTCTTTTACGACAGTTAAATTTGAACATTTTTAAAAATATGCGTAACGCTCCATTACTTTTGAGCAAACTACGTATGGTTAAACACAGATCACGTTTTACTTATTATAGGAACCGCATATTAGTAAGCAAGATATTTAATAAAATCGACTTTGAAAAATATTCTTAATACGCGTACGTTGAGGAAAGATTAGTGTTTAGTTACACTAATCTTACTAAGCGTTGCAAACACTGAAGTAAACATTTGTTTGTATTTTTATTTATGTTACGGATACCACATACACTTTATAGCAATCTTCATAGCAAGCGGTTAAAATTGAATAACAAATGAATTTAAACTTGGCAAATAATAAATGACTTTTTACTAATGCTACCTTCGCAACCTTTACCTTTGTACCTTTGTGAAACGACATCGCTTTGCAGCTTCAGAGATTAGTCGGAACAAACAAGCAGTTGGACAGCAGACAAAAATGGTAGAAAATGTCAATTTGGCAATGTTGCATGCACACAAGGTAGCAGAAAACTAATTTATTTTCGATTACAGAAACAACGGAATCAAATGCCGTTAAATTAGTTTTTATCTAGGTACTGCCAAAAGTCCGTTTCAGGTCTGAAAGTGGATGTATGAATCAGGTTCTCCATCCTAAAGCATCGTAGGGTAACTGACTATGGCCCAGAAGGTTTTTTGTGATTTGGTGGATCTGGAAAATGCATTCGATAGAGCTTTACGTATTGAACTTTGGACACTTCTAATTTATGGGAGAGACGCGTCCCTGCTAAGTGCTGTGCAGTCTCTGCATTCAGAGTTTAAAGCATATGTGTGACGGCAACATATCGCCTTGGTTTGATGTTCACATTGGCCTCGAGTAGGGTTGTGTATTGCTAGTACGCTTGTTGATATTGTACTTGGAAAAATTCCTCCAAAGGTTAAGTTAATCAATAAATAACAACAAGCTACAAACATGGAACACAGTTACGGAAGGTGATTGTAAAGAAATAGGCTTACATTTGAATTTCAAAACAAACTGAAGTAAAGGCATTTGAAAGAGATATAATCAAAATGAATGTAAGAGTTTGAGTCAACGATGGATGGAATGTGTAACGAAAGTAAATGAAATTGTATTCTTGTGTGTGTGTGCAGGGAATGTTGTAAATGGAGCGCTGAGTAGGCTATTTCAAAGCGAAGTTTTGCCTGAAGGAACATGACTCTGTGCATGATTCTGTGCTTATACAAACGTTACTTTATGTGTGTTAAATAAAAGAATATAAGTACGATAACTGCAGTTGCAATGAGAGCTGGAAACCTGCAATGTAATGCTCGCTGACCACATTCGCAAAAAAAACCTGAGGAAAATTGAGATCGAAAAAAAATGTTGGCCTAAAAAGAGCAAGAGCAAGCTCCATTTAGTTCCGTCGAATAGATTGTCAAATGAAAGATGACAAAACACGATATACAATGCAAATAGGGATGGATGCATCAAGAGTCTCCAAAACTAGTAATACCTAAAGTTAACGTAATTTATGTAGAGGGAGCTTGACAGATCTACAAGGATCGTGATATTTGGCATTCGATTCTTTCTGCTTAACATATAAGAGATTTGGCTTGTATGTATGTGTCTATCAACTATTTACCAAATCCTGTCTGGGTGAAATATTTCTTTCTTTAAAATTAATAAAAACTTAATCCAAGCACAGGGCAGGTGCTAAAATAAAAAAAAACATCTGCAACACCAGGAGTATCACAGATGCGTTGTCGTTCCTAAGTTACAATCGTTTTTGAATACCGCTCTCGGTAACTGATTCCACAAATGTGTTGTTTGGGGTAGAAAATGTCTTCGAAATCGCACAGTTGTAGATCGCTATGTGTGCGTGTGTGTGTTTATTCGCCAATAGATGTCAGGAAGAGTCATATTTTTTAGTTTAAACACGAATAAAATTTTCAGTTTAAGCACGAATAAAATGACATTTTCTAAAAATGATTCCTAGCTAGATCGATTTATCGTCCTCGA
>NJDD01000183.1:142194-173601 GCA_002245505.1 Calephelis nemesis
CCTGCCGCTGCACGATGCGCTGCTCATCGAGGATCCCTCCAGTCATGACGATGACGGTTATTGTTATTAATTTTATTTAAGTTTAAGGCAAACGTTTTTATTTCATTGTTCACGGAAGTATAATATCTTTAGTAGTATTATCGAAATGTTTAACTTAGAAGTGTTTTAAACGAGCACTTAACACGAGCGTCATTGACCTTTAAGTATATGGACATGAAATACCTACGAAAAACGCCTGCCATTAGCTACTAAATATGGCTGCCATTTTGACATAATAAGGCTGTCCAGAAAAAGTAGAGTATCGATTTCGATACATGATCTATTAGTGACGATTGATAGTTTGTGTAGTTGTAACATACTAAACTAAGTTTAGGTGAATAGATAAGAATTAATATTTACCTACCAAATGAAATTGCAACTATCATCTTACCTAATTACTTAGTTCTACTCAATTGGCCTTCACTTAAATAGGGAAATGTAATTAAAGGAAAGAAAGATTTTTTTATTTACTTTTCACGAGCATATTTTCAGATGTTACAAGGATTTCAAAATTTTTTTCTCGAGTATCAGTCATTTACTATTCATTAATGTTAGTACCAAAAGAATTTCCTCTGTTCATATTATTTTAATTTTAAACAGATACGGCAAATCCACCGTTGTGTTCGTCTCCCAGCGCGGGCTTGTATCAGGGACGTGACTTTAAAATCTTGGTAGAGGTCAAAGGTGAACAAGTCTGTGCACATTTAGGTAAGTATCTAATAGCTTTGACAAAAAACAACTAAAATTTTGAATTTAGAAATTTAATATGATTTGAAAATGAAGTGCCCATTTATAAGAAAAAACAAGTGAACGCGTGTGTATTTTCTCATATACAAATTTCTTTAGTGTAATCTACTACATCAATTATTCCGTGACAATAACTTACTTGCAGTAATTGTCTGGCCCGCGTGCCTATTCCGGAAAATCTACTTGAAAGTTTCTTGACATTATCCAATAATAAAATCCATCAGATTAGGAAACTGCCATACCCAGTTTTAGTGTCTATTCATTGCAGCTTAGGAAAGCCTAAGCCAAGATCACAAAAAATGCTTTAAAAAAATTAAATGCATGTAAGAGAATATTCACGGCGACTCGCTTTCTAGTTTGCCTCCTCTAAAATGCTTTTGAACAAGTGAATTTGCCCCGCAATTTCAGTGGCAGCAACTTTGGAAGAAAAAACGGCTTGGACAAGCGAGCTAGCGCAGTGCATGGAGAGCGCAGCGCTGACTGAGTTACTCCGGGCGTGTGGTACTTGTGGGGCTGGGTCTGCGAGCATGCCCGCCTGCCGGTCGGATCGCGCGCTGTATACGGATGACGTGGATATCCGGTTCAGTAGGACCCTCAACTCCTGCAAGGTCCCGCAAATACGATCAGCTACGCCTCAACGTTTATTGCAAAGATTAACTGGTGAGTACATGACATACACGCATTCATAAAGAGCATAACGCTTACATACAGCAGGCGTACAGCAGATGCTGGTTCACAAGCTTGCATGTTTATTGGTCAGACCAAGTTTCGAACTGCAATCACTTAAATATCCCGTTTATAAGAACCCTCAAATCTTACTAGGTGGTAGAGTTTAGCAGCGACTCGCCCGAATTGGTACCACCGCCTTACCTATTCCTGCCGCCATAACGTCATGACGTGTTCCGGTTCAGAGGGTAAGGTAGCCGGTAAACTTACTTTTGATCGAGGCCTAACATCCCGGCCTCAGGTTGGCAACGCACCATTACCACCTTTGGTGTCTCTAGGTGGCGTTAATTTCTTAACATCAGGAAATCCGTCTGCTTGCCTTCCAATATCATTAAAAAAATCTTGCAAAAGTCCAGCAATCAGCAAATGTTTATCAGATTTATTTTAAAGCAATGAAATAGTTAAAAAATATATAAGGACTGTATTTATGGTGGAGCTATTCATTGTTTTCCACCATGAATCGTTATGATCTCACATTTTGGTTTAGTTTGCAATCGCAAGCAACGTTGGCTATTGGAAGCTTATTATTATTATTCGCACTATTTGAATTTTCAGATCTTCGCTTCTTATCCGTGGATTTTCTAAATACTTTTCTTCTGACGTACCGCGTGTTCACTGATGGAGTAACTGTTTTGGAAGCTCTCAAGCAAGTTTTCTACGAACAATCTCAGCAGGACATGGAGCTAGTGCCGCCACAGGACTCCAACAGGAAGCCAAGCGCTGACAGTTCTGTTTCAGGTATGTTTTGACACATGAGGCAGCCACGTGGTTCTCTTCTCATAAATTTTGGTGCGTTATCCTACGAATTCTTTTCTATCAGAAACTTATTTGACTTTCTGCACTAAATGTATGTTTTATCAAGTAATATGGCTTTTAATGTACCTAAATACTTACTAGTTTGTCAAGTTCTATCTCAACTCAAAATGACAATGTAGCTAACTAACTTTTAGTATATTCATGAGTTACTATGTCACTCATCTATTTTTAAAGGCTTTTTTAAAAATTTGCGAGTTTAAGTTACAAATCAAATATACTCGTATATTCGATAAAACATAAGTTTTATCTTTGTTCTAGCCAATTATTAAATTAACTAAGTCCGTTTTTGGTTTAATTTGTTGGGAGATTATGTTTCTGTAAAGTCGCAGAAAAATTTAAAACTAGTTTAATTAAGCACGATTTTCTTAGCTCCAAATCTGAATATTTCTATTTCTATTGCTTTACCTGATTCTTGCCTATACATAATAGCTTGAGATTCGATGATAACTTCCTATGACTAACTTTGGTAATTGTAAAAGGCAAATACGTTTCAAATTTACTGTGAAATGTGAATCACAATGGATTTGCCATGTATTAAGCTGTGAAAGCTACTCATGGATCTCAGGCTATAGAGATAAAAGTAGCTTGTATATACCAGACGACCTGTTTGAGGAGGTAAGTCTAAGTATTTGTATTGTATGGCGTCTTTTTCTATAATTACAGAGAGGCTTTTTATATAAAACTTACTACTGTTACAGTATTCAGCAACTTATTTGTAAGTAGCTATTGCCAAGACTGAATGTATTCACGCCGGGTGATCTGTTGATCCGTTAATACCTTAGTCAAGCAGAAGACTCTAACGGGCCGATGATGATGAGCTTCTTTTATTGTGTAGGTTACGGATCGGAATACAGCGATAAGGAATATCAATCCAGAATACTGCAAAACTCTGGAAAAAGTAAGTATATTTTGGCTTACATTAAATGAGTAGTGCAGTTTCAAACACCAATCACTAAACACAAAATTTTATCTAATTAGCTGGACAAATTGGAGCTGAAAAGCAAGCTGTAAAAAAAGGACCATCTTGGATTGAATTCCTAAAACATGTCTTCCATAATCATCATCCGATCAGTTACAGTCCACTGCTAGACATAGGTATCGTAGGTATGATAAAGGGCTATATAACTATTGTTTGCGTTTAATCCTATGGTGGACCCTTTAATTTCATCAAAGACAATGCATATAAAAATGTTGATTGTAACTAAACAGTTACTGGCAAATGCAATTTCGGCCAATGTCTTTTAACTTTAGACCATCTTAAGTTTTTAAATGTCATCATTTATATCTTGATAATAATATTTTCTGTTTCCCGTTAATCGAACGGATCACAAAGAAACACAAAACGCTACATATTTTATTGATGTCAAGATTTCTTTGAATAAGTTCACTGTTTGCAGGATATACCTGAAAATAATAATTGCTGTTGTGTGATTTTTACATTTTTGTTGGTCTATTTTTATTTTTAATTTTTTTGGCATGCTAATTATGAATAAATGCTTGCAAATATAAAGTGATCATATAAGAACACCTGGTCTATTCCTAGGGTACGGGTTGCACATAAAGACATGTCATATATCTTGCATGGTGTCTTGTATCAACGAGTGAGTCACTAAACACTAAAACTTTGTATTTCTGTTTTCGTTGGTCTTATTGCGACAGCCAATGTTGAACAAAGTTTTCTCTACAAAAGTGATGGCTTAAACATTGAAGGGACCAGACAACATTGGCATATACGTTCCAGAATAATATTGCCATCTTTCAAAAGGATGTAAATTTTATAAATATTTACATCATGTTCAACAAATCTATCTTACATTTCAAAAGAAGATAAAAGATGATGACCAGCTTTATTAATCTTTACTGGATCAGTAAATTAAGAAAACGCCAAATAAACTAATATCACACATTTAGCAACGATGAAAGCTTTTGATATGTCATAACTATATATTTTATTTGTATAGTCCAGCAGTGGACTACTAATGACTGTAATGATGACGTTGAACTCTTAATTAGGTGAAGACGAAGTTAAACTATCTCCAAATTTGGCTGCCCTTTCAAGACGTGGCTCTTCTGTTACTAAGGTAATAGTAATAATATTTAAATGTTCTTCAGTACCTTTTTTTTGTTTGAGAAAACTTTTAAATTAAAAAAATTGAAGAAAGTAATCTTTGAGGTAAAGTTACGACAGCTATTTATAAAATATCTTTTATAGTATCTTCGCGTCCGTATCTCCGAATAGGAAGGCAAAAGTGCAATCATTAAACTGGTTTTTCTCGTGCAATGAAACTGGTTTAGAAGTTTGACATGATTGTTGATGAAATTTTTTATGGTAATCACGTAACTATTATCATTCACCCCGCGAAACCAACAGAACGGAATGCGGAACTACAGAGCATTTGTCTCCAAAAAGTCGTCGTGCTAATAACGTATTAAATTAAATGACTATGAGTGTAAACAGCGCACTCTTCTAATTATTTTTAAAGAAATTATGAAAATTGCTATGCGATACTCAAAGGACATGATATCAATAATCGCATCGCAATTTCCATACATTCTTATAAAATTAGGTTTCAAAAGGTTGAATTATCACAATGGCGCTATTGGTGTAGGTTCATTTTAAAAAATGAATTCTTTTTTCAATGCAGATAGAAGAAGATAATGCTCGTGAAGATAATAGCCATCTTTCAATTCCAACAATAATGGCAACTTCTTCTAGCAACGAGACATTGAAAGGCAATGCGGGTAAGGAGTAGCGACCTCAGCTATAGCTCTTAATAGCTTATAAACTTAAAAAAAATCTTTCTACAAATTCAAAAAATAGAAAATGTTTGCTTCAGACAGGATTTGAACCTGTACCCTTTTTTCTCAAGCCAACGAATACTCTAACCATTTGAGCTACTGAGGAATCAATTCCTGTGTCGAAATTTTTAATTTCTTTCTTCACCGTTTACGCAGGTTGTTTTAACATGTAATCGGTAAAGAAAGGAATAAAAAATTTCGCCGCAGGATTTAAATCCCCAGTAACTCAAATGGTTAAAGTATTTGTCGGCTTTAGACCAAAGGGTACAGGTTCAAAAATAGTATGGGGATAAATTTTCTCTTTTTTCAATTTGGTAGAAGTTTCACCCAAGCACAGCGCAAGTGCTAAAATAATAATACCTAAAAAATATAGGCTTTTACCTGTTTGTTGATTAATATCAAATATTTTGGTGACCACCAAGCTAGATTTTGGCCATTTTATAGTTAGTTGTAGGTATACTCAAATATCATTACTTTCAAGGGACATCACCATCATCACCGAGTGCACATAGTTCAGTAACTCTAGTGGGTAGTCCGAAAAAAACAAGTCCAGTTGAAGCCGCTAAGGTTGAGATAGGATCACCACCTAAAGACAACGATGCAGCTGCTACTTTAACGAAGGATGAAAGCATCGAATTGGTAGATCAAAGTGATGAAGACATTAAGTACAAGGAAGAAGAACAAGAAAAAAATACTTTCAAAAAAGAGAATAAGTTCAAAATATCGCAAAAGTTTTCGGAAGTCTGTAATGTGAGTATATTAATAGGTAACTTAAAACTTAAAACGTAAAATTTGCAAAAAAGAATTGCCTATCGTAATAAAACAAAACATAGCAGAAAAAAAGTACAAATTCAAAAGTAAGTTAAGTGGCAAAAAGCCAACATCACGCGGTGTTCCCAGGCGGTCACCCATTCAAGTACTGACCGCGCCCGACGTTGCTTAACGTGATCGGACGAGAACCGGTGTATTCAACGTGGTATGGACGTTGGCGAACACCAAATCGAAAACACAGCAACCGTCATTTTCCTTTAAACATTTTATTGTTACATATTATATCGAATGTCGAATCGACACCTTGTTACATATTTCAACAAATACATACATACATCAGGATCGCCATTATAGCTCCGTGATATGGTTATGAAACAAAATAATTTTGTATTTCAGAGAAACCGACAAAAACAACTACCTAGTGTTCTATCTTTGACAAGCAGAATATTATTTGTTAGCTATCTATCTCAATCTTATAAAACGTGCAATTTCGCTAAAAACCTACAATATTTCTTACATAAATTATTTAATACATTTTCCTCTCCAGAAATAATATTTTTTATTGAATATTTTAGGTACATCTAAAATTAATAAAAAAACATTTATTTTTAATTTTGATTGTCTGCCGGTTTGCCTCATGCGTTTAAAAGAAAATAACTTTAATAAAATTTTTCTACTCCAAAAATATTGTCCTACCCTGTGTTGAGTGGGAAATCGACTACAAACCTACAGAATTCTAGCATTTCGTTCCTACTATTTTAAGATTTAATTTAATCAACATTTAATTGTTGTACACCCTGAAGTAAGTAATAATGGAAGTAATACTCCCAACAAAGAACTGATGTAAGTTCCAAATACTTTTAACTCACTGTAATATACTGACTTATTTTTCTAAGAGTCTTGTGATGTCAATTAACAAAGTCAAAACGAACGAGAGAGCCGCTACGATAGACATAGTCAGCAATATTTGGAAATGACATCAGCAGGGTTACTCTTAAATATCATATTTCATACAAATTGGAATCGGGTGTTATTTCGATATTTTTAAACACAGTACTAGCGGATTATTACATTTAGTTCCAAAACAAATCAACGAATACGATAAAATTATTCATTGTTTGTTATTAACTAAATGGTAATAATTAGCTAGTATTGTGTTAATGAGAACCTGAAATAGCATATCCGTCTCTAATTTCCAATAGAAATTCAAGAGTCTACAGGCCTTAGTTTGAACTTGCGAGTAACCTCCACTAGTAATACAGTTTCATGCTTCACAACAATGTTTATGTAGTTAGGAAGTGTAATGGACATCTAGCCAACTGAGAGGGATATTAGGTAGATGTTAGAATTCCCTTATTCCCGATTTCCAGCGTATTCGCACACAGTCGGACAGCCCGCGGCGGCTGGCGCCGGGCTCGGCGGCGACGGCGGCGGAGCAGCGGCGGCGGTCGGACGGCGTGCGCGGGGCTCCCGCTGTCCCCGTCGAGCCCCGCCGCGCTTCCGACACCGCCGCGCGATCTACACCGCGACGTTCCGTTAGGTAAGTACCTTCCTAAAGTGTCATATGGGCCATGGAGGACAAGTACTTTTTAGAATTTATACATTTAGTTTAAAACATAGTACAACAAGGTGTTACGAAATATGTCTTCTACTATAACATTGCATTTATTATAAGTAGGTATTATACTAGCTGCCTGTTCCGGCTTCGCTCGGATGGTATTTTGTTTTAATTATAAATTGAGATGTAAGCTCTCCTATCTTTCAAGTTGGATCAAACTGCACACGGTGTGCAAATTTGATTGAAATCAGCTAGGTAAGTAGTAATGTGTAGAAGGTTAAGTAACGTAGTATTTGCGAAATGCAAAACCGTAGCTGAGACATGCATTAAATAATAATTACATTAAAAACTGTCTTTTGTTAATCTTAAAGATTACTGGACTTTGAATTGGTTATAATTTATGGATTTTCTTAAATATCAAACTCTCACTTAAGATGATGCAGCACCTAATTTATATCAAATATATATATGTAGATAATTAAATAAAATAAAAATGAGAAATGATTTTAATTTAAAAGAACACGACAAACGATATTAGCTCTTGCATCTCCACCGTCCACAGTATCCAGTATCCATCATCCACAGTAGGTAAATTGGTGAAAAATGAGAAATAATATATATAGAAATACAATAGAAAAATTTTAAAATCCTGTTAACCAAATGTGAAAAACTATAATTTTAGTGAACGCCGTTATACCAATTCATCAATGAACAGCGAAAGACGTCGATTCTACACAGGCTCTGAACCACGATCATCAGTTACGTCCCAAGTTTCTCAAATGCAGGTAAGGTGTGAAACTTCTTGTCAATTAATATGGTTACAAACTATAAGTTTAATACCGAGATTTAACGCGTAATATATCTATAATAAAAAATGTTGGTAAGCGCATAACTTCCGAGCGACTAAGCCGATTTCGATAATTATTTCTTTGTTGTGTTAGTTATTGTTAGAGGAAGGTTCTTATGAAGAAAAAAACTTCGAAAATTGCAGAGAAAGTGAAAAAACAATATTTTACTTTTTCCATTCAAACTGATCGCGTGGAACGAAAATCGCCGGGACAGCTAGTTTATATACGCGTTAAGACCTCGTATTAAACTAATACTCAGTAGTTGTTGAACGCGTGAGCTTAAAATATATTAATTGAAATAATGTTTGCATACACATTTTTTAAAATTAAAAAAAAAGTGTTCATCACTTTTCAAATATTTAACTACGATTGTCATATTTAAAGGTGATCTACGAAAATGTTCCTTTAAACATTCATTTTTCCGTCAGAACTATCGTCGAGAAACCAGTCAACCAAAAGCTGGTGTCGTCATAACGTCGTTTCGTCAATCTCATAGAAGGTAAGCTTTCATTATTCATTCGTTATAACTAACATAGCCTAATGAAGTTAAGACATTGCGAGAGCTGAAGCTGATCACTCCTCTCGATGTTGCATGTGCTCAGACTTTTCTTAGATCTAAAGTTCTTCGCACGGTTCATAGCTATTTAGTCTAAATATTTGATTCCATTATCGATTATCGATTCAACATTTATTTACAAATTGTCAATAGTTATCAAGTCATCAAGTCAATTTTTAATGTCGACATCTGATTTCATTCTTGGGGTTTTCAGATTTGTTACTTTACTATGTTCAAAGTTGCCAAAGTATTTTTCTTTATTAACCATACGATAAATAATATCAAAATTACTATAAGTTTTTAAATCTCCTTTCGGAGAAAATTAATGCAAATAATAATACTACTACATTTTAAGGGAGTCATAATAGTGAGTAATTAACAAAATTAATAAATTATATATTTTTTTAATAATATATTTATTCTTTAAATAAATTCTGGAGAAAAATTAATTCGGTATAGCTACAGCTGAATATTTTAAGACTAAATGTTTGCTTATTTAAAAAATTAAATAATTGTATTTTTTTAATTTATATGCAATGTTAAACACAGATGTAAAATCTGAGAACCCCAATATCCCTCTTGGTAACATCTTCTCCTGTATTGTAATTTATAATTGTTTAACAGCTTTGGAAAAGACCTGTTGTGGTGAGTGGAGGGCCGAGGTAAAATGTAGAGCCACGTAGACAAGTAGCCATCTTAATAAAGTTGCTTTTCCTAGAAGATACTGCAAGTTTACCCTTCAACAGGATTTGTATCCTGGATTAGACACCACCCCGATTATTATTTACACCAACAACATTGTCAAAACCCCGTCCAAATACACTAATGTTACATCCTTATGTAGTTCCTAATTCCTTATGTGCTGGACATTACCAACCTAGAACTACTTGATAAATTCAGGATTTTCACAAAAGAAGTCATAAAATTTTCTCTATTAAAAATCAAAAATATTTGATAAAGAGTTAAAATATGACAAAACTAATTAAAATATCATCAAAAGGATGTGTTTAAACAGAATATATTCGCAAACATACAAAATATATTCGCCTTCCCAAATTCACTTAATTTTAGAAGACTTGAATGGTAAAAACATACTTAATTCTGTATAATAATGAGTTTAGTTTTAAATAATTATAAATTAATTCGTATATTACATGATCAGTGAATATAATCAACCGTTTTCATTAACTATTTACGAGTGTGAGTCAAGCAAAACAAAATTCATTTTTCATTCAATATATAGGTTGGTACTGTTTGCAGCATTAGGTTTATAAAGTTGAGAATTTGCAGCATTATATAAAGTTGAGAGAAATATTGGTACCTACATTTGACATGCGAAAGCACAATAGGCAATTCAGTCTAGCTCAACAAAGGACGACCGTTTTACAAGCTTTATTATACATTTTTATTCTATCTCTTCTACTGCCATTTCTTGCTTACATTTACATTTATTGTTACGTGATTTAAAAAACCTTTGTCAGAAATCGGATTTAATACTCGCTAGCATCCATATACTACAACTACTTAACACGATTTATTAAAATATAGATTGACCGCTGTAAAGTCGACCTTCCCGATGGTCTGCCGGACGCGAGCATTAGAACAAAATATGACAAAATTATATAGATAATTATTGTGCTATAATATTTTATGTTTTATGAGACTGTCATAATTGTAAAAAAGGTCTATATAAATTAATGTTTAATTAAACTTCATTACCTGATTCTTAGTGCCTTTTTTGTATTGGGGTACGCTAGTACCCCAGGGTACCGTTAACTAAATTCTAATATGGGTACGGTTTTAGGGTTAAATAACATGGTGAAAAGGTATAACCCGATTAATTTGAAAGTAAGCGCAACTAGTGTCATATGATTTAGGTGAATAATAAACATAGCAAACTTAATACTTTTACTTTTTTATATAAATGTTGCGCCAAACTGACTGACTTATTGGTCGAGCGCACCCCGCTCCCGCGTCCCGCAACCACCGGGAGGGTCGACTTTAAGGTGGTCAAGCTGTAGAGCAACTTGAAACTGCACACGAGACATCAATTTACTTTATTTTTTAAACGTTTACAAATTTATATCTTGGCTGGTAGTTTGATTTAAAAATTGGTTACAGTGTATATATGACACACACACTGTAGATATAGATGAGAAAATTGAATTTTTATCTTTAATACGAGATTGCTCGGTTTGTGGTCGTATTTTTTTACTATTTCAGAATCTAAAGTTCAAGCACATGTTGCAAAATATTTTAACATAACTTTTTGAATTTTCTAATCTGCATGTATTTTTTTGTCTTATTTAAAACCTTAGTTAGTTTAACCTGTATTTTTATTTTTCAGTGACATCATACATCTATTAGATTTTCCTCGATATTTTTTATTAGTAATTACCCTTGTGCCATTTGAACTTATTTTTAATTATGTCGAGGATTATTCATGCATGTTTTTAAATGTAATTTCATATTTAAAAAATCTAGTACAGTCGCATGCAACAAGAAGCGAATGTATTTTATTAATAATTTTAATTGTATTCATTTGTAGCCTTCAATCATTTATATATTCACTAATCTAGTAAATCAGTACGTGATTTCGTATGCATGATATAATTTCTTCTTTCTGGATAATATGAATGGAAACGTTAAAATAAGTAGGTTTTACCTGAACATAATCAGGTGTTACGATTTATGGTTTCATTTCCATTGTAACTATAATTTTGTAAACTTTTCGTTTAATCATCAATGCTTAATTAATTTGATGAATGAGTTTTGTCAATACAATCATGAAAATATCTAATAATTGACACGTCAAATTGTGGTTATATATTATAAGTATGAAGAAAGGACATTAAATAATCGGATATTTCATTTCATAAAACTATCAGTGATGATTACTAACACAGAAGTATATTAAGTATTCATAAGGTTATTGCTATGAATATTCAGAGTGAAGACTGTGGTGTAAAATGTCAATACATGTTTAATACCTTTTAAAAATTTTACATTTTGCATGTGACTGTACATCAATAACTTAAGGTCCAAGTTAAACATAATTTTCTGGATCATTCCGAAAATACGCCATATCAATTATTTATTAACATGTAGGAGCAGCACATCAACAGCTGCAGCTGCTTTTGCTGTTGCGACATCAGCATCGTCCAATCCAAGGTCTCCACCGCCAACCTCTCCACCTCAACCCAGACGAGATTCAGTTATATCCACAGCTGCTACCATGAGAGTGCTTAATGTCCTAAGGTAAGGATGTTTACTTTGGTGTTTTAAGCTGAGAACTAATGGAGAGTTAACCAACTGTTAGCTGTCTTGAAACTTATGTTTTCTTTCAATTTAGAAAGCCGATGAAAATAAATTTCATTTTTTCCCTTTTCCAACACTTTTTTAAAGAAAACTTTATTTACTCTAGAATCTTGAATAATAAATTTAACGTACTTCCCGTTTACTGATTGGGCTAAATTTTACATGTATGTGTAAATTGGATGACAATGCAAAATTGTTACTATTTGTAGCTGATCTGATGATGGAATAAGGAGTTACTGAAATTTCCAAAACTATCGTGTTAGGGCTTATTTGACACGTATTGAATAGATCAAGTCTACTGCTGAGAAAACCCAACCAAATAAACATATAGACCTTGTAAAAAAATATTTTTTGTGTTAAACATTTATTTTACAGTTGCAAACCAGAGATTTGGCTCCACAAAGCCTCGTGCGTAGTTGAACTAGCTTCTCTAAGTCTGTAAAATATAATAATTACCGTTGATTTTAAGAGGTCATGAATCGATATGATGGTGGTAGTCTTTCCGAGTTGTCATAATCGTAGTGTTAACCACATAGGAACCGAAACTTGTCTCTGTCGACTTGACGCAAAAGCAGTTGGTTCAGTAAAACACCAGTATTGGATAAGATTGTGACCAAAAACACGGCTTATGTGATGATAACCGTAGTCCATAGACACCATAGATGATTAAGGTGAGTCGCTGTCTCGTGGCCGAGACCAATTACTGTGCAAATCTACTGTCCACCATCATTAAAGCGGTAAGAATTGTTAATGCGGTAAATCCCTACCCAGATTAGTTGCAGTACAATACTCTATCACCAGTAAAAATACAGATAAGTATATAAATAGGTACCTATAGATAGTGTAACACTTGATTGTGTTATAATGAAATGCAACTCTTACAATAATAAACCACAAAGAAATGTTAAATGTAATTAGTTAAATGTGCTTAATATTGCAGACACTGGATCTCAAAGCATTCGTCGGACTTCTGGTCGGATGAGAAGCTGCGGGGTATGACGATAAACTTCTTGAAGGAGATCGAGCTGAGCCACGGGCTGCTGCCGGCGGAGTACAAGTCCGCGGTGCAGCTGCTGCGGCTGCTGGAGCGGGCGCCCGACCGCCCTGTCGACCTGCAGGCCTTGTTTGCGCCACCAAGGGTGTGTACACGTATTTAGGACATTCTCTTATAAGGGGGTACATTTAAATTTTTACGGCCATGGCACAATGAACAGATAGAGAGACTTAACTTTTAAAATAACGTTGATCGTTAGTCAAAAGGTTAGGTTAGCGGGGACCAACGCGACGATCGGGTTCAATTTGTGTGATGAACATGTAGATGTCAGCATTTCTGCCACTGGCTGTGTTTATTGATTTTGTTTCGCTATATAAAAAAAAGAATTTCTATGTATTAGTATCGTTGATTTACGCCTATCACACAAACATGTAATTTGACCAGCGACATTACTTATTATTTGTTAATATTTGATTCGAATGATAGACTATGTTTATCTTCTGAAAGAAAAGAAACTTGGTACATTCCGCAACATTTAAAAAAAAACACCTGAACTAATTTTGCTGTCAAAAGAAAGATAATAACAGAAAATCAAGGGAAATTAATAGTTAAGTACATTCCTTTCATTTAAAAATAAATTCCTTAATTTTACATTGCATTCGATTTAAAGAATTTTAAACAAATTGGAACATCAAAACTGGAAAATGTTAACTGATTTTCCAGTTTTATGTACTAAAATTTAAAATACGAGGGTGAATCCAAAAGTTCTAAGCCCGACCAAGAAAATGAAAGAAAAGTGGGTCTAAATTTATTTTTATTTTTCGACATAGTCTCCATCTAGCTCAACACACTTCTTCCACCTGACCTGCAACTTGTTTATCCCCTCGAAAAAAAAGGTCGGCGAAATAGTCGTTTACTGCGACTATCACCTCATCTTTGGTAGAAAATTTCGAGCCACCCAAGTGTTTTTTTTAAATTTGGAAATAAATGATGATCCGAGGGGGCTAAATCCGGCGAATAATGTGGGTGGGGCAGCAATTCGTAGCCACAATCATGGATTACAGACATTGTTTCAACCGAAGTGTGAAACGTGCATTGTCTTGATGAAACAAAACTTTCTTACGCAACATTCCCGGCCTTTTTTCTTTTATTTCTTCCCGGAAAAGGTTACAATAATAACTAGAATTTACAGTTTGACCTTTCGGTAAATAATCTACATAAATAATGCTCTTCGCATCCCAAAAAACAGAAGCCATGATTTTGTTAATCGACAAAACGACCGTAGCCTTTTTCGGTGTAGGAGAGTCTGGTCTTTTCCACTGTTTGAATTGTTGCTTTGATTCAGGAGTATGGTGGTGAACCTAGCTTTCATCCATGGTAACAAATCTAGACAAAAAGTCTTTGTGATCAGTCTCAAAAAGTTCCAAACAGTCTCGCGAAATTTTGTATCAAACTCGTTTTTGTTCAGCTGAAAGCAACCTCGGGACCCAGCGAGCAGAAACCTTATGGAACCCCAACTCTTCTGTTATTATGTGTTGCACCCGGCCATAACTAATGTTAGTTATCTCAGATATCTTACCAATGGTCAAACGTCGGTCACCAAGTACGAGATCACAAATTTTATCGATGTTTTCTTTCGTGGTAGAGGATGTAGGCCTTCCACTCCTAGGATCATCTTTAATGCTCTCACGACCGCGCTTAAACTCAGCTACCCACTTCTTGACACTAGAATACGATGGAGCAGACTCCCCCAAAGTGCTCACCATATCTTGATGGATGTCTCTTGGTGATAGGCCTTTTTTATTGAGGTACTTAATAACTGAACGGTGTTCAATTTTCTCTATTATTGAAAATTGCGTCAGATTGCTTCAAACAAATAATCACAGAAAATTTATATTGTGCAGTATTGGAATGAAACTGCGCACAATAAATCAATATGACACATACTAACAAATAACGGTAGATTTAAATAGATGTCATAGCTCCATGTAGGTTCGGCCACGAACTTATAAATCCACCTCGTACTTTACTGCCTTGGTTGAAAGTATTAAATGGGACTCACTACTCTCGCATTTATTCGCGAACTAATCGTTATTTCTTGAAAAATTGGGGTTAAAAGTGTTTACCTATACTATTTGAACTCACCCGCTGATAAACGTTGTCCAAATCGTCAATTATATTGGTTTTCATTGCACATAACGGACTTATACTCTAGGAATTTTCTAATAATAATTATTAATACTAGTTCAATGCTTGTAGGTGCCAACAAAAGAGAGCGTGGAGACATTATCAGCGCTGGAGATAGCTGAGCAGATGACGTATCTGGACTACCAGATATTTAGTTCCATTCATAGCGAGTAAGTTTGATTTTAGAGCAAAATTCGATATGTCCATCCCATATCCCATACCTAGTAATTTTATAGAAGTTGAAACGTATGAGCTATAAATGTAAAACTTTGGCAGGTACAAAACCCCAAATGTAGGTATACCTAATAAAAAAATAGGTTCTACGAGTTGTAACTTTCTGGTTGCTGAGAAAATATTTACCTTTGTTTTTATTTTGTAACTCTTTAATTTCCATTATTTCATTTTTTCGTAGTTGTCTGACAGATATTACTTTGAGCGATAAGACCGTTATCTTTTTTATGATACTTTTTTATACCTATCTTTTATTACTTTGAAGTAATTAATCAATTATCGTATTAAGAATTGTTTTTACTACAATGTTATTTCTTACTGCAAGTAGTATAATTTATAAAATTATCTAGTATTAATTAAATAAATTTTCTTATTTCTAAAAGGTGATAACTGTCTGAGCCAGATGATATCATTCGTTTGATTTACTTGTACAATCTAACCTACAAATACTTGAAAGTAGTCCTATAATTGCTATATGTGTTAAATAGAAACGTCAAGAAATTTTCAGTTCTGATAAACCTACGAAGGTCTGACTGTTCTTGAACCTTAGACTGAGTTTTTTTTATGACATTGGAAGGCAAACAAGCAGACGGATTTCCTGATGGTAAGAAATTCCCGCCGCCTAAAGACACCAAAGGTGGTAATGGTGCGTTGCCAACCAGAGACCGGGATGTTAGGCCTCGAGCAAAAGTAAGTTTACCGGCTACCTTACCCTCCGAACCGGAACACGTCATGACGTTATGGCGGCAGGAATAGGTAAGGCGGTGGTACCAATCCGGGCGAGTCGCTGCGAAACTCTACCACCTAGTCAGATGTCACGGTGTTAGTGACGGAAAGCCTATGCTCGCCTCTTACGAGCTGCCTGGCAAAGGAAGGCAGATCGTCTATTCTACAAAGGAGCCCGGACCAACACGGGGAAAAATATTATAGGTGTATATTTCTTTCCTCATTTCCTTTCTACAGTAACATATTACACACATTTCATTTGTTTATGAATTTATTCCTTTAATTTATTAAACTTTAACTAATTTCCAGAGAATTCCTCGGCCAGGCTTGGACCAAAGCTGACAAACACGAAAGGGCACCTTACATCTTGATGATGACAGCGCATTTTAATCACATTTCTAATTTGGTCATTTCCGAAATCCTCCGAAAATTTAGTTTAACTGGTAAGTTTACTTTCCCTCATCATTGTCAATGACGTGATGTGAATTTCTTATCATCAAGAAAATTGTCTGCTTTGGCTAATGAATACTTAAAGTTTACATTAGAACATTAACACTTCATATTGTACACAACACAAGCTCAAATACTAGACTTCTTTGCAATCCTAGAAGTAATGTCAGAGAAACTGTCACCACAGGTCGAGTGGCAGCCATCGAGAAATGGGCAGCGGTGGCGGACATCGCCCGCTGTCTCCACAACTTCAACGGCGTGCTGCAGATCTGTGCAGCCCTCTCCAACACGCCCATCTACAGACTCAAGAAGACCTGGGAGAAGGTCTCCAAAACGGTAAACTACCATTTTATGGCTTTTATAGCATTTATGTCAAACATGCAGCTGGATTTTGTAATGATGCAGCGGCCAAGCAGTGTTTGATGCCACAACTATCTACCTGTCGGAGTAAAGCAAACAAGTTCGACCACATCTTGTATCGCGATATAACTATTTCTTAGATGAATATTGGTCTTCAAGCAATAAACCTTGCCTGGTTAGGAAGATCTTCCTATTACAATTTAGAATCCCATTTAGTGTCATCACTTTCCTACAATAACATACGCTGGAATGGTATCTTAAACCATTTGAGTAAGTTTGCCGGATATTTTTGAAATTGGAAAACGTTGTGGTAAGTAGGAAAAACTGCCATAAGTACCCATATGGTCCCACAAAGACGTCCTGCTTGGTAAAAATGTGTCAAAACACCTCCCTTTCCTACTCTCCATTTTTTTGTATACTTGACACAATGATAAAATTTAAGTCACTGATATGTATTTACTAATTGTAAATTAAAAAAATATTTTTTGACATTTGTTTTAAACTAGCTGTTGCCCGCGGCGCTTCCTGATTGATTAATAGTGCCACAGGAACATTGTTTTCGGGATGTTCGGGTTGTCCTATGTGTTAATCTAAATTACCCTCTATATGTTTGCCAAATTTCATAAAAATCGGTTCAGCAGTTGCTGGCGTGAAGGAGTAACAAATGAACAAACATACAAACTTTCGCATTAACAAAATTAACAGGATTTGAATATTTATTATTAATTCGGTTTAAATTAGCAATAATAAAGTATCTTCACGCCCATATCCCCGAAGAGGTAGCCAGAGGCACAACCAGGGCACCCACGACTAACCGAAGATACTGAGTCCCATAATGTGATAGGTGGCAAGCCTATCGCCAACCGGGCATGTTTCCAATCCCGACCAACATTTTTTTATTAGAAAATTGGAAAAATCCAATTTTCTTTTTGTTGGCCGACCCGGGATTCGAACCCGAGACCTCATGCAGTCAAGTCCAACACCCGGATCGCTCGACCACAGAGGCGACAATATAGCAATAATATAGTATTTTTTATTATACTAATTTCAGAGTAAGCAGACAATTGACAAGCTTCAGACGCTGATATCATCGGAATGTCGATTCAGGATACTAAGAGATGCCTTACATAGGTAAGAATGCATTTTTTTACGATTAATTGTAATCACAATCACAACTAAATTCACGACCTATTATTACAGGAATTATGAATGTGTGTGTCTGTCTATGGCATCCTAACTTATGAAGAAAGGCGGTCACTTTGTACGCTGACGCTGATTTTTTGTTTCAAAGCTGACGTGATTGAGATTGTTCTTAATCATGTTACATATCGGTTTTATCGAAAGTGGTTTTAGAATTTTCGATGGCTTTTCTGAATTGATCAATGATTTTATTTTGTATTAATTTGATTGATGCTACCTTCCCTTTTTTATCCGATTAAAAAAAGAGAAGGATTATCAATTCGACAGTGTTTTTGTAAGTTTACATGCATTTATTCAGCCAATGACGAACCGATTTGGATGTTTTTTTTAATAGGTCATCACTTTGAAGTGGTCGCGTATAATTTTGTCATGATCCGACGAGTGGTTGTGTGTAATAATAATTAATAATGCATAAATTTTCATCTATGTTGATGACCTCCTTATTAATGTTCATGATGTCGTCAACTGTATGACAATTGCAGGCTCTGATTTAATGGCACATGACAATGCAGTAATTTACCACCCCATCTTTTAGTAGCTCTTTTATTGTTCTTAAAATATATTAAATATGTGATTGTTATTTTAGATGTGACCCGCCATGTATACCATATTTAGGGATGTATCTCTCTGACTTATCGTTTATTGAAGAGGGTACTTCGAACTTTACACCAGATGGTCTACTCAACTTTTCCAAAATGAGAATGGTACGTATCTATAGATATTCAAGCATAAAGAAACTGTAGAAATGGTAATTTTGTACATTGAAGATTTCAAAAAATAGCTGCAAGCGACTTAAAACGGGAAATAGTTCACGCCAAGTCCATTCCTGGGTCAACAGAGAATATCGAGTCCCAATTGTCACGAGCTTTCTTCACATTAATTACTTTTTTCAGACAAAGGAGCTGGTTGTGGATAATGGTGGCAAGAGTTGGCCCTAGGCTAAAATTGGAAATAGAAAGTTAACCTAGGTCTTCTCGGGTAACTAAGTACACCCATCTACTTTCGCAATGTATGTCTGTACTGTCGATTTTTCATCTGCCATTCTTACAACATGAAGGAACCAACGGAACACACCCTTACTCATTTTTGTAAAAATATTTTTTTTCAACCCCACTCTTTTTCTGATCTTACTATTTTGACATTTCTTGGACGCATTTCCCGGAGCCCTCTCACTTTTCCTATTTTCATATTTTCTAACATCTGAGTTGGGTATGTCAGTAATGTTGGGATAGGCACAAAATGTAAAGTGTGTATGTGTCATCTAATAAGCGCAGTCTTCTGAACAAACCTTGGGTTGAAGTAGTTTATTCAACGCTCCGTTATTACATATTGTAACGCTATATTCTACATATATATATAGATTTGTACCTAAATAGAATAGTAATGTTTATGTCCTATTCAAATTTTATTAACATTATTAACAACATCACCTTCAAATTTCAGATTGCCCATGTCATACGCGAAATAAGAAATTATCAGCAGACTCCATACAAAATCGAGCATATACCCAAGGTAATTTTCATTTACTTGCATTGTTCAGATCCACCTAAAATACGTTAGTTACCGTCTCGTTGGTCGAGTAAAATCTACGTTATCTATAATAGTATTGTTGAAAATAACATCTACTTTTTTTTTCTGTAATGTGTTTGAAATTCCATTAATTTTGTAAGATTTAATTTAAGATTATTTTCATTTAAACATTGTGTCACTTTGTTCGAAGTTTTTTGCATTTGCATTTTACTTTTGCATTTGATGACAAGGGTTGGATTATCAGCAAAAAAGAGAGAATCATGATTGATAGCATCAGACAGATCTTTTATTTAAATTTAAAAAAGTAGTGGCCCTAAAACGCTATCTTGTGACACACCGCAGCCATTAACAAGATAACTTGAAGTGTAAACTTTTTTGCGGTATTCTGGTATTTGCCAGGTTAGACTTAATTTGTGTAACTGGTTAAGGGATAGGTATGATTATTTAGGTACTAATATTTTATATTGAACACAGTACGGTATCTACCTAAATACTTACTTGTTTTCTGCATACATATCTTATAATTTCTTTTAAATACCATAACAGTGTATAAATTAATAATACCGTAAAAAAAAGTATTGCAGTAGGTATGCAGATTATGTGTTAAATATTTACAAAATTGATTATCTTTCATGATCTTCATTTTAGAAAAAACTATTTTTTAAATAAATCAAACTCCCCGATTTTCATGTATATTTTTTTGTTTGAAAGCTGATGTGATCGAGATGGCGCTTAGCTACATTTTGTATAGGTTTTGTCTGGATCATTGAATCTTCTTAATTTTATGATTAAAACAAACCAACTCGGGTTTTTAATTCAATATTTTGTCGAAGATCTAAAAATGAAAATTGGACTAGATGTGGCAGTTTTACCGTTTAGCTTACCCTAAAACCGGTTGTAGGTTTGCGACTTCTTGCTGGACGAATCATTAATAATAGCAGAAGAGCGACGGTACACCATGTCGCTGGAGATGGAACCACGCGCCGCCCGGGGCTCGTCCGCGGGGTTGGTGGGGACACTGGCCACTGCCACCGGCGCCACCCCCCCGGGGCCCCCACCTGCCACCTCCCCCGCCGTGCCACGCCGGAGGAGAGCCTCGATGACTGTTCTTTCAACGCTCCCGCGCTAATAACTCTGTATCCTAACGAAGAATTATTAATATCAACGTATCTCCTTAAGTATTTCATGAAGTTCTGTGATGAACTTATAGATGTCTGTATTTTCCATTTCCAGGTTTCCACAAATTTATTCCAGAATCTATTTAAGTATTTCTATCTATTCGAATTATTACACACTAACCTTTGACACAAGCGTAACATAATTTGCTTACCTTTGGGTTAAATTCAATTTTTTATTTAATAAAATTTCATGATATTTATTTGCTGACAAGACACATATTTTCTTAAATATGAATGTTTAATTTAAATATCAAACAACGAATATATTTCCTTTAAGTTTTTTTACATTTTTGAATGTTCCGTTAGACTTTAAATTTCACCTTCTTTACAATAAACACATTCTCTTTTATAATTAACTAGCTGACCCGACAGACGTTGTTCTGCAACTTTATTTAACGTGTTTTTAGTAATAAAATTATGGTAAGCCACCCTTGTCACTTAGGGGTATAAAAAATAGATGTTGGCCGATTCTCAGACCTACTCAGTATGCTTCGAAAATTTTACGAAAATCGGTAGAGCCGTTTCGGAGGAGTTTAATCACGCACATCGTGACACGAGAATTTTATATATTAGACAAAACAATAAAAATAGTTCCATATCTTTCATCGGTTCTCGCGTGATACGAAGACCAAAAGAAATAGAAATTCATCTTTATATATGTATATAAATTACACATCACATCGTTTGTCTGCGATAGATTCACTACTTATCAAATTTTAATCAAATTTCGTACACCGTGCGCAGTTAGATCAATTTATCGCAGTCGAAGCCTTTAACAGCTAGTTTCTTTAAGCTTAGTCGACAAACGTTGTCCAATCTTAACTAAAATATTATTTTTTTCCTACGATTACTCTCTTGGACTATAACTAACACAAAAAAATTAGTAAAATTGGAGCATCCGTTCAGGCGTGATGCGATGGCTAAAGGGAAATGGGAATTCAGTTGTTGTATAAATAAAATATAAAATGAGGTCTACTCTCTTTGAAGGCGATAACGAGATGCTTAAAATTAGTAATTCTTCGCACATTTGTATATAAAATATATGCTGCCCAGAATATTTTCAGTGAAATATATTTATTTATTGTTGTATTAAGACGTTATTGTTTAAGAGTCAGTGCCAAAAATATGGTAGGTTTCATCATAACTTATTTCTGTCTATGTACCATCATGTGTTATTCTTGTCCTTTTCAGTTTACATAAGCATTAAGATCACATACTCTTACCCTTATGTTACTTAAACATTTTAGGCATTGCTTTTATTGCGGGCCTTGAGCGGCGAGACCGAATCCAGAAATTCCGTAACAAAAATAACCTAACAACCCCCACTCCGACCAGCATGGCGGTGATACTTTTTAGTTACGCCATCTATCGATGAATATCAGAGCTTTTAATGACTTTTTGATCACGCTTGTTTCTTTAGTTCAGCAACTCGCCTCTAGGTGGCATTGGTTATATTTTTGTCCCTTTGCCCCGCAATCTGGTGACTAGCTTACCGCGGCAGTCTCCGAGTGCCACACGTATTTTTTTCTATTTGAACTGTGTTGGATTATTTATTCACTTATTTAAACGCAACAGAAGTGAAAATAAGGCACTGTCATATAAAAATTATATATCATATATTTTCGTCAACAAATATCTGTACATGCGATTGTACACTCACGTGCCCTCACGACGCTTGTGATATCCTAAAGTTTCGGGGTTGCTTGTAATCCTTTATTACTCAATATTGTTTCTCGTGGCCTTATTTATCACAAATATCAATTTTCCTACACATATCATTATACAAACAGTTCCATGATATCCTTATGATATTTTTCTTTGTGAAATAAGACGTCTCCAGGTTGTTATTATAGGAATCATTATTTCACAAATTGTATGTTATTTGCGATTTAAATATTTATAACAACGTAAGCGATATTTTTTTACCATTGCTCAATGTAATTTTAATATTGACCAATAAATTTCATGATATAGACCTAAAGTCTCACAAAATACACAAAAACCGTAAAATGTTTTTGTCATGTATTATTTTATTGAAGAAATAATAATTTAAAGACTATTTATGACTCCGAAAACATATCAGAGCATTTATAAGTACCTAATTTGAAATTACATAATCAGATAACATTAAAATTTTAATATAAGCCTCAAAAAATATAATATTTAACTATAACTTTTACAAATATTTCTTATTTTTTTCAAAATATAATACTTATGACTGCATATCTAAAAGAACTATTTATATACCTAAAGTTTACAAATACAATTTCGTAAAGGTATTTTTTGTTATATTTTAAATTATAAGTTGGAAAAAGTGAGATTTTAAATATTGGATAGCAGGAAATCGAAAAATGTTTAGGCCCTAATAAAAAAGTGATGTTAAAAGTTTTCATATCATACTCGTATAATCTTTGAACACAACATGACATTTGTCATTTTATCACATTTAAGCAACTTTACATTTTTTAAACGAATAACTTATAAAGAAGCAGCTTAGACATGAAATATTTTACATGTTGTGTCTGATACTTATGGTGTCTAATATACTAGACTGAGGTGGAAATATTATACAACTGCATATGCGGAGAAATAAACTAAAGAGTTTTACAAAAATATAAACAATGAGCATATTATCGCCTTATGATAATTAAGTAGACAAAATATTTATCATTTTTTCTTTTTAAATATATAAAATAATTTTGTCTGTATAACTAAACAAAAAAATTAATGACTATTGTGCAAAGTAATAATGCAACAAAACTTTTTTATGCTAGGTATTATTAACGCACGTCATAAATTTTAGAGAAATGAAATTATTGTAATATACCTAAGTATTATTATCTGTCATTGCGTGTTGTGCACCTTTGCCAAATATTTATAACTTAGTTAAATCTGTAAATATAAATATGATTTTGGAATAAGTACAAATATTATTTATTTTTGTTAAAACTAATTTCTAAGCTAAGATTGTAATATTATGATAGTGTTGTTGACTACATTAGTGCACAATATTTTGAAACCGCAGAAACCATCAGCATTTTCTATTTAAAACAACATTTATTACATGAATATAATTTGAAATGTTAAATTTAAAAATGGTATAAATTATCGTCTATAAAAAAAGACATATCAACGATAAACCTTAAATGTATATTTGAATATTGTTTGTATAAACGGTGCAGCACAAACTCCTACGAATAAAAGGGACTGCAAATATTATTTACATGAATCAAAATCTACTAACTTTTTTTAAGATCAACTAAGTATTTAAATTAAGTTTGGATGTTATTATTGTATGGACTTTTTTATTACGGCCGCAATTAGAGAAGTTAATTAACATTTAATCTATAACCAAGTGACAATTTTGTAAAGAAAATATCGACTTAATGACTGATTAAAAGATAATTGAAATCTTTAAGTGCAGCTGTTACGGTCTATTGATTGTTGTACAGATACAGTCAGTAACAAAATTTGCTAGCTAAAACCAAATGAAACTAAATTTAAACTTGGTAAAAAAATAAAAATATTAAAAAAACTGAAATATCACAATTGAGAATGTAAATGCAATTTATTTTGTTTAATTAAAATTTAGTTGAAATGAATTTTAGCAGAATCATTTAAATAAATTAACAAGAAATTGAGTTTGACCACGATTTTAACAAATATTGAACTCTTATTTAATTGTACTTACTTATTAAAAGAGGACTTTTTGTATGCATTTTAGTAATGGAATAATGTTTTGACATAAATGAAAAAAGTCCTAAATGGTTTTTTTTCAATCATTGTTAAAATATAATTTATTGTATGTAAAATTCAATGTTTGAAAAATGTCTTATATATAAACAAATATATAAATTGAACATGCGATAAACACATAATATATTATGTGTATTATTGTATTTATTTAAAATAAATATCTGAGGTAACTAAACGTGATTTCAAGTGAGAGTTATCTTAAGCCTTTTCTACATCCTTTTCTATGTCATTTAATGTTAATGTTAAATTAAATTTAGTAGGTCAGAGTACTTTAAATATTAGTTTATAGAAATAATTAGTAAGGCTCAAGTAATTAAAGAGATTGTTGTAATATATACTTTAACTTTAAAAATTACTTCGTTCATAAGGAGAACATAAATTATAGAATTTGAAATGTTTCTAAGAAATTATATATTTATGTATTCACATTCAATAAATAATATTGTTCATTACATTAGCTTTGTAAAAAAAACTTTTGATAAAATAACGTCTTATAACATATTAAAATGGTGTTTACGAAATCAATTATATTGTTCAGAAACTTTATTAAATTTCTACTATGTGAAAAATATATACATATTTCTTTGTAAAGTTTTCAACTATAATTTAAACATGTTTTTAATCCTGAAATCTGATAAAATTTATTTTATTCACTTTCATAATTAACATATTTTACAATTGTGAGTGTTGTATATAATGAATTAACATTATATCTACATATATATTTAAAAAAAAGTAAAATGAGTGTTTTCTATCAATTTAAAAAAATCCCAATAATAGTTACGTCGTAATCATGCGAACATTTCTCGTCATTTGTAACATAATTGTGGTACAAAATAAAGCCGTCAAGTTATTGCGGACAAAATAATGTACCAAAATATTTAAAGTTTATATATACTTAATATTATAATGGATATTGCCACTTACATAGATAGATAAAATTAGTGTGTATATTACAATGTTATTAAAATATTTGGTCAATGCCTATTTACCTTGACCCTTGCAGGACTGGTTGTGGCTAAAGATTGTAGCTTAGATTAATCTTTATCGTATCAAATCCTGTTGTAGCAATTAAGAAAACGTTTGTTTCATTAATGTTAAAAGTGAGTGTTACCCCTTTAAAATGTGCACTGCGTTCATGTGTCACCACTTCCAAGGCTGTCTTTTCTATTAACATTGTTCTATTTTATAATATAGAAGTAAGTTTGTAAATATTGATACGTATAATTCTGT
Source organism: Calephelis nemesis (assembly GCA_002245505.1). NCBI lineage: Eukaryota > Metazoa > Arthropoda > Insecta > Lepidoptera > Riodinidae > Calephelis > Calephelis nemesis. The sequence goes on from NJDD01000183.1 coordinate 168,218, forward strand.
TAAAACCGTCTTCCCTTACTATATTGCCTAATATAACACTTTAAGCTTAAATTTTGGAATTTTACTATGTATTACACATAAATATTTTACTACTATCCAATCATTCATCGAGATCCATGGTTGTTTATAACAAATTCATCTATTGCTTAAACACACTTAATAACTCTTACACTGGTTTAGAAAAATGTAGTTGTATTATTTGGTTGTAAGCAGTTATTAAATCAGTCATTATTAGAATTCAATTTATCAAAAACTATGCAATAATATTCTATTCTACTTTTCCCGCCAAAAACGGAATACATTATTTCCACTTGTTTACGTTATATTTCGAAAATGTTTTATCACCAAAAATATATAGATATATTTAACTTTACTATTAAATTTAGAATAACTATACAAATCTTATGAAAAACAAGACAAATATGTATATTAATACGTAATGTTACCTCAATCTGTAATATGTTTTTCTAGCAGAAAAAATATTATTAGACTCTATTTCTAATACTTTTGTTCACGACATTTAAGTAATAAAAAAAAAATATTAAATGAGTATCTACATTATCTATACTAATCTAAACTCACTGAGTTAGTACAGGTACGTCAGTATGCAAACACATTATATTTTTCCAGATATTATTTTTAAGGAATAAAAAGGGAAACCATAAAGTTCAAATTTTAAGTTACTTGTCTATGAATGCGACTGTACATCGTGTTGCAACTTAACAATGTTTACTTTATCTGAATATAGCTCAACTTATTTAAATAAAGTAATTTTAAATCGAATGTCAAATAAAGTTAACTTGGAAGATTCTTAGGCAAAGTTATACCTATTTACAAATAAATAGTTTGTCGTTTTTCGTAGAAACTAATTTTAATTAATATTTTAAGTATAAAAGAGAAACAAACATGAAGATGAAATATTTGTTTGTCACGAAAATTATAGTTGTTGGATTATTTTTAGCTTTTTATATATTACAAACTGTTTTTTTATTCATTAATTACTAAAAATTCTTTCAATGTCAATCTGTCAGATTTTATTTTAAGATTGTACTTACATAATTTTAAAGTGCGATCATTTTATCTGTTAAAGTAAACTGCGTCGTTAGTGTGACGTTCATTTCTAATTGACAATTTTACTTATAAAAGTGGCAGTGAAAAAATAACTAAATCATAAAAAAAATGTAGGGAATTTCGTTAAAGTTACTCACAGTTGACGTCAGAATTTTCATGAAATAGCATTTAGTTCCGATTTCGGCTGCTGCACAGATAAGTTGGTGGCACTATACTGTTATTTGATTTAGACAGTGAACATAGTATACACTATAGTGTTTTTAAGCATAACAGGTATTTGTTTTACAAGCTGTTTACATTAAATATTCTTACACCTTAATTCAGAATGTGTTTGTAATGTCAAAATTGTCAAAAAAATAATGTACCTACTCAAGTATCGCCTCCCTTATATTTACACCGCTGTTGGTATTTTTTAATTTGAAGCTTCAATTCACAGACCAATTTCACAATTGTTTTACATTTTTTCAATAGCTTTAAAAAGTCAATTAAAACAGCTTATAATTTTGCTGTTGGTGTATTTCAGAGTAATTCAAAAATATGTTTCTTGTAACCAAAAATTTTGCTGACAGCAAAATAAAAGCATCCCATATCCAATTAATTCAGTTATATGTTTTGACCAAATATTCTTCCTTACCAAATTATATTTAAACTAGGTCTGAATAGTGACATGAAATATTTTAACAATGGCTATCTTTTAGTTTAAAAAGACCTACTTCATTAAAATTTGTCAGGTATTTATGTACCTTATAATATGTTTAATATAAATATATATAAATGTTTTATTTAAGTAGGTGTGTTTTAAAAATACTATAGTGAACAAACAGACATACTTTCTGAGGATAAGATACACTTCACTATTATGTAAATGGTGCGTTTCTATTATGAGTTTATAATGGATGTCTCAAGTAACAACAATTTTAACCATAGACAATTATTATTATTTGCAAATCCTTAAATCATAAAACCTACCCCTTAGCTACAATAAAATATTAAGAATGGATTAAAAACATCTTTTCACGTTTGATAGTCTACTTAAAAAAACATACATCATCTTTAGAACGTTCTCTCTGTTAATGATAGTGGTAAAAACTAAAATTTAACTAAGTATAATTAATATATCCAAATGAATATTCCTCATCTCTATTTCTATGCTCTATAGTTTTTACTAACGGTGCCTTTCCTATCTAAAGTATCTAGTTTTACCTTTTGCGTGTATTGTTAAGGCTCCATACTTAATCAGCCAGAAGAGCCAATCGCCGCACTCCCCGTTCCATGATTACTATGAAATATTGCGCTCTAAAGTAAATGTCTTAAGCGACAAATCACTATTTTTGACACTATAAAAGTAATTTGAAAAAAAAGTATAAAAACTGAAACTTTAAGGTATAGTACTTGTCTATGTTTATGTTAAATCTGGTGTCGATATTTTCATAATTGAAGTACTTAGACAGTTGGGTTTTGCTTTCAACAAAGGGTTAAGTTTTGATTTTTTCTATCGAGGAATGGGGGTGGATCGTGTTTTGGAAACACTAGTCTTATAAAGCATATTAATGTTAATCTTGTGTATTTTTGTCACCAAAATCCATGATTGCTTTGTATGAAAAAAACATTATACTGCTGATGTATTTTAGCATACGTGGACACTTAATACAGTTATTACTCTGAATTATGCCGGAGCAGTACCGCTTCTACTGTTACACCGTTGTTCATGTATGATCCTATTACTGTTGTTGGACCTTGTTATTCTTATAATAAAGTTGTCATTGTACATCAAATTGTATTATTTATTATTTCCGAATTGACAATCACTGACAATATCTAGGTACAGGTCGGTTATCAAAAGCTGGCACGTACCACACATTTACACGTTGTGCTTGTGTAGCGTCTGTGAATAAGCGCGCGGCGTGACGTCGTATCAAGTCGCATCATAAAAAGTCTGCCCGTCTCTTTCTTGCGCTGACAAGCTTATGAGTGTGAAAGCGACAGTTATTGTTTTGCTTTTGCCACGGTTTTTATATACAGCGTGGCCTAACTAAGATAACTTTCTGAATACGGGCCTTTTCGAATCGCACTCAGAATCAAAATCTTTTATTTTGAACGTTCCTTATAGTGAAATTACATAAGTGTGAGTACTGTGAACGTGCCAGCTGTAGTTAACCGACCTGTAATACTTGTGCTATAATCGTCGAACACTAGGTAGGTATATGTTATATCCTTTTCCGTTTTTGTCCGGATTCTCTTAGAATAGACCATCTGTCTCCATGCAAGGCAGTTCGTAAGAGGCGAGCATAGGTTACAGAGCACATACTAACATACCTCATATATAGGAGTACGTAAATTTCGTTTTTACGAAATAGATGCGATAAAAGCGAAATCTGCATTTTATTTGCGATAAAAGCGAAATTTGAAAATAAAATACTTTCGCACCTTTTTACGTTACGTGCTTTCAAATGTTAATTTGTTGAAGACATCAGCTCAAAAGAGCTTGGATACATTATTGGTACACATGGGACCGAATCTAACAAATGAGTGCTACAAACACATTAGTAGATTATTTTGTCCATCTGAAGCAGCAAATGTGCCCTCTTCTTCCTTTCTAATTAAAATTCCATATTGTAAAGTTTTTTTCACCTTCTTTCCTGATGGTAAGAAATTCACGCCGCCTAGAGACACTAAAGGTGGTAAATAGTGCGTTGCACCCTGAGGTGGCGAGTTGCTGCGAACCTCTACCACCTATTCAGATGTCACGGTGCTAGTGATGGTAAGCCTATGCTCGCCTTTTACGAGCTGCCTAGCAAGGAAGGCAGATGGTCTATCTGCAAAGGAGGCCGGACCAACACGGGGAAAAATTCTGTATTTCAAAAGTGTACCACTAGAAGAATTAATTGACGGGTACTCTCATTTTCACAGAAAATTACTTCGATTGGCCGGTATAGAAGATTCGATAGCTATTCATTGTCTCAATTTCTTTGTCAATAGTGTTGATGCCGAGAGGTACTTTAGCATCTACAACATTGTCGTAACTAATCGCAGGCAAACAATGAAAGATGAAAATGTAGAAATTACAACAATGCTAGCCTTTAATTGAATTTTTAACATTGTATTTTTTTGCGAAATAAATGCGAAATTATCTTTTTTTAGTTTTTTTAAATGCGAAATCAATATTTTTTATTTGCGAAATTTACGTACCCCTACTCATATACACTTACATAGCTTACATACCAACATTAGCACTGGTGGTAAGGTGCTGACTGATAGGTAGCAGCTATCACAGGTAGGGATCTATCACCTTATGGTAGTACTATTTAAATTATGCGCTTGGGCTATGTTAGTCAAGCTTCGGAAATCTGAATGTATTTTAAAGATGTCTATATAGAGTTGTTATTACATGTAATTAATCATTTCGCTTAAATTTAGATTAGGTCAGCCAATTTAAAAATAAAAGTATGAAGTGTAAAGCCGAAGCGCATTATTCAAATATACTACTATTTGTATATATATACACTATATACGTATACTATACGATACTGTACGTATTTCTGTCGCCATGGTTACGGAATGTTTCGCTTCGGAAAGTAGGACAGTCAGTAGAATCGCGCCTTAGACCTAACAACCAGGGCTCAGAATAGCCACAGACTAATAACATCTGGTAACTACAGGCTGAATTTGTCTCCCACCATCAGGAGAGCCATGTTAGCTTGTTTACTGAGTAATGCTATAAAAACCATCTTTAAGCCCACATCCCAGAAGTGGTAGGCAGAGGCACAACCAGGTCACCCACGATTATCCGAAGACACTAAGTCCCACGATGTGTTAGGTGGCAAGCCTATTGTCAACCGGGCACATATCCAATCCCCAAAAACTTGATTCGTAACACATTTTCTATGTTTTTTTTGTTACAAACCGGGTTTGATCCCTGGGTTGGCAACAAACAAAATCAAGAAATCAAGTCCGATGCCGGTTCGCTAAAAAGTTGTGAGTTTGAATTTAATTTTTATTTTTTGCAGCTAAACTTAAGCAGATAACAAAAAAATGAAAAGGAACTTTTTTGTGTAGAATTTTTTTCTCTACAACTTTTACTTGAAACTTTTTTTTCTATTTCGTACCGTTATTAAGTTATTTAAAAAAAAGGCATTTTTCAACCCCTTTTTTTTCATCCCTTTCCCCTTAATTTTAATCAAAATTTCTTTTATAATATCATTATTTAAGTATTAATGAACACATTTTTACTCATTGCGCCAAAACTGGTCAGATCATGATTTCATTTAACTTTTTACTGGACTATAAGCACAATAGGTAGTGCAACTGGGAAA